>JANPWX010000558.1:65070-201414 GCA_024734555.1 Trochalopteron elliotii
CCTTTTGGTGCCTGTGTACTTGCAGATCATTGTTCCATTGTCAGGTTTAACAAATGTCGGGAATCAAGGAGCTGTAGGCAGAGGTAGCAGGAGGCCTTCAGCAGAGTGAATCAATTTACCCTTTTACAGCCTGTCAATAAGGAAATAACAGGGGGGCCTGCAACAGCCTGTGAGGTCTAATGCAAATCTCAATTTCTCTGTCAAAGTGAATAAGCCCAACATTCACTGCTTTTTGACAGATTAGTCAGTTATGAAATAAGAAGAGACAGCATGTAGTTCTAGGCCCGTGATTCACCCCCACCAATCATGAAAAAAGAACATAACATAGAAAAAAACAAGACTCTTTTAAATTAGTTATCAAAGTATGTATTTTAAAGCTTCCTTGAAATTCTCCATTAAAACTTGCCCTTACCAGCATTGTCTCACAAATGGTAATTAACCAATTGGTAATCTCACAAATAAGGGATTTACAATACTGTGAAAGAGACTCTGCCAATGGAAACTTTTCACCAACCCTTACACCTTTGCACACGCACCTGAAACCCACCCCAGTTTCCACTCCAATGAGTAGAACCAGCACAACGTGCAATATTCCTCACTCATCTCCATGTCAGGATTCTAAGCAGCAGCTCAGCTCCAACTCACCTCATCTCACCTCATAGGCACATTGTCATTGCTGAACTTGACATATTACTGTAAAGATCATTTCCCTAGCTTGCTGTTTCAACTACATTACTCTTCTATTAATATCTAAATAGCTGAATCCTTATATTCTGTTAAATCCAAAAGTAGATTGCACTTTCCAGGGTTGTTCAAAGCATGTGTCCTGCTACCTATCTGAATTTCTTATTCAGCACCAAGAGATTAATTCAAACCTCCAGTGCCAAACTCCATGTCACACTTCTTAGATTTTTCAAACATACTGTAATGAATAATAATACTAGCACCATGACAGTGTGTATACTGTTTAATGAAGGTTAGCCTAAAAAAATTGTAAAACTAGGCCATTGGGTTTATGTTTCTGTTTTCTTCGTATTTGACATTCATTTTCTGTCCTGCTTTTCTAAGAGAATTTTTTAAATCAGATAAACTTAATGGGAAGCAAAGATAGATAAGGGTTTTAAGTAAAGAAGGTGCTTGCACTTATTACTGTGAGATTTTCATGAAAATGTGGAACTATTCTCAGAGCCTCAATACCACTATTTTATTGAAGAAAAAATCTCTGTGGCATCTATCTTTTTAGCTCTGTACCTTTCTCATCAGAAAACCAATAATGCTTCTCAGTGCCCATGAAATATGCCTTTGTTGCTTTGTAAAAGGGAAGGCAAAAGTTTTTACGTTTGCAAGACCTATCTCCACCTGGTAAAACTGAGTGTTCTAACCATGCCTACTAGAAAACAAAGGCATTCTAAGCTCAAGACATGTTCGCCCTCATGTAAATCCATGAGTTTCAGCAGAATTATTTTTGATTTATATAGATTCAAAACCAGCTCACATCTATATATAAATTTGTATTTGAAAGGATGAATCACCGGTGGTTTTGCTCAAGAATAGAGTTTTCATGATTCTGTTTTGTGATTGTATAAAAATGTTAGGAGCATACTTTTTTGTATTGCTTTCTTATGTTTAAAAGGTGAGTGTAAGATACCAAAAGCTTATTTGAGCATTAACACACAGCTACAAAAGCCTGATTTTTATCAACACGACTCTCAATTGCTGCTTTTGAAATACACAGTGTAGATACCTTTTTAATAGGTGTGGATCAGAACCCACTGTAGTTAACACAAATCACTGAAGATCTCTGAACATTTCAATAGATGTTTGATTAATAATGCAAGAAATGCTGAACACACTGGTTTGCTCATGTGTGTCAGTAGCACTCAGCTTGATTATTTATTGTAGAATCAAGTCCATACCAGCAGGGTATTTAAAAACACTCCTCATCTGCCTCATATAATATGGAGCAAGAGTAATTCTGCTGAAACTAGAGGTATTACCTTTGTTCTGCGTGTTAGATACACATCCATTTTCTTAAATGACTGCTGAAAACACATTGAAGCCAATTATAGTATTCGCAGCCCTCCTGGGAAAAAACATATTACCAAGCCTGGAATTGACTGGTTATTAATCTCAGTCTCTTCCAATGAAAGTTCTCACACTAGGTAAACTAACACCAAATAACATTCAATGGCCAAATATGAGCAACTGTGGTTCATTAGGCTAAATTTACAGGGTGGTTAAGAACATATATGTTGTCCTTGCTATAAATGGGGACTAGTCTCACACATACACACGACTGCCTTTATAGTCTGCAGAAAGATTATTATTTCTTTGTCCATTACTAAGCTGACTGTCATGGTTTAACCCCAGTTGGCAACTAAGTACCACGCAGCTGCTCCTTTACTCCTTTTCTTCCCCAGGGAGATGGGGAAGAAAATCAGGAGAAAAAAAACCCAAAAAACAATGTAACTCATGAACTGAGAAGAGTTTAATAATTGAAAGAATGTAAAATACAATAATAACAACAGTGCTATTAATACTACTACTACTAATATTAATTTTAATAAAATGGAGAGTGATAGACAAACAAGTGGTGCACAGTATAGTTTCTCACCATGGACCGATGCCCAGCCCATCCCTGAACAGCAATCAGCAGCTTCCAGCCATCTCACCCCAGTTTATACACTGAGCATGATGTTCAGTGGAATATCCCTTCAGCCAGCTGGGATCAGCTGTCCTGGCCATGCTTCCTCCCAGATTCTTGTGCACCTACTCACTGACAGGGCATGAGACACTGAAATGTCCTTGGCTTAGAGCAAGCACTGCTCAGCAACAAGGAAAACATCAGTATGTCAACAACATGGTTCTCACACTAAATTCAAAACACAGCACTGTACCAGCTACTAAGAAAATTAACTCTGTCCCAGCTGAAACCAGAAGGAAGACTTACAATTACCTTTCCTTTACATAGACATTTTAAACCTCAGATTTAAATTTAATTAGCTGCTTTAACATGGTTATAAAATACCATCACCATTAAAAAAAACATTGATACTCACTGTAGTTCCAGAATCTCATAATTAATGAATTACCATAAGATAGTCACACAACAGTTTCTTCTCTGACACTATTCCAAATCAAGAACATTACTCCACTCCCCATCTTAGAACTAAAATGCAAATAACCTGATGATAAGTGATACATAACCCTAATTCTGAGTTAGCAGGTCTATGCTATTTAATAATTCAATAACTGCCTTAACATTGTGATCATTTGTCATTTCAGCCACACAGTTCCTTAAAGACATATTAATATACTTGATTACAAAATTCTTTAGCAGGTATACATGTGGGTATACATATACGCACAATGTTTTATATTTACATAAGATTCAAACTGGATCTGGTGCCATGACTTTCATTTCTTTGTGCATCCATGTTAGTCTTACCACCTGTGTCAGAGGAAACACAACTATGCCTATGTGGGCTCAAGCACTGTAAAATTATAAAATCCTGGTCAAAATCTTATACCACATGAAGTGTTTGTACATATGTATATATACATATACATTTATGTGTGGATAGAGAAATGTCATGTTTAAAAAGCCAGTTTCATGGAAAAGTCCTAGCTTCATATTTCTTTACATCCTTCATATTCACTGTTCCTCTGTATGGGTGCTGTGACAAAATTCAGTTTAGATGTGGAGAATCACAGGAGGATGCACCCTTCCATTTCAAGTTCAAAACCAACCTCATATTTTAGATGTAGTACCAGCTGAGCTGAAGCAAGTTTAAATTCAGCTAACTTGGTGAGCTGTTAGTAGTACAAGCTCCCAATGCAGGAAGGGAGCATTTAAATGTATTTGTCTCTTTGAGTTTAGATAACTTCCAAGCATTCACACCTTTGATTCAGCAATTAAATATAGTTGGTCTTGTTTTCCTGAATTCTGTAACGCCTACACACCTCATAGCTCATAGAGATACCCACTTGGATCCTGGGCTCCCTTACCTGCCCCGCAGGGTCTCCCACTGCCAGCTGTGCCCCATGACAGGATCAGAAGCAATGGGCACAAACTGAAATGCGGGAGGTTCCATCAGAAAACCAGGAAATATTGTTTTACTGCAAGGCTGAGCCCTGGCACAGATTGCCCAGGTTGATTATGGAATCTCTCTCCTTGGAGATAATCAAAAACCATCTGGATACATATAGGCAACTGGCCTGAGGTGGTACTGCTTGAATATAGGGGTTGCGCCAGATGACCCAGAGGTCATCCAGAGGTCCCTTCCAACCTCAGCTGCTCTCCAGTTCTGTGAAAGCAAACACAACATGTAAATAAAATTGGGAATCTAAGTGTTTTAAATATCTATTTCACACAAATCATATTTGTCTTCTTTGCTGATATTTTAAAATCTGGTAAATTTAGGAATCTATAACAAAGAATCCCAGGCTCTGTATTTTCTCAAACATTCAATCCTGTGAAATGCTGAGTATGTTCACATCTCTATTCACTGTGGTGTTTTTTACACCTGATGAACTGAGGTCTCAATAAAATGAAAAGGACCAGTGATTTATTAAAGCCACTGGATTGTACAGGCTGTACAGAACAAAGGAAGTCAAGTCAATTTACTTAATGTGCTAGGCAACAATTCTATATTTAGCTTTTTTTCACTTTGCATTGGTTTTAGTTTTTTGACTGCTGGATATGACTTTGCTATCTCTGACATCAATTTAAAATCAAAATCCTTCTTAGTCATCTCGTTTTAGTGTGAAATTGTAAGTTAAATAAAAATAATATTATTTATTTGGGATTCCTTAAGGAGTTAGGGGAGATGCTGTTGTCAGTTTCCCTTGTTCTTCCTTCATCCTTTAACCCTTTAGATTGTTCTCCATGGTATGGTCTTCAAAAGAAACATTATTGTCTGAGGGATACAATTTGTGTGTCTTGCTGCTGGTGGCAGAACATTGCATTCCTCTGACTAGCAACATGCTTCAGAGTTCTGCTTAAAATTACCGTGTTGTCAGTAAAAGGAGAAAAATAAAAACTGGGGTTTTTATATGGTGCAGAATGATTTTACCTCCAGGGATTGAGTGGCTAAAGAAAAAAACCCACCAAAAAAACCCAAACCAAAACAAGAAAACAACCCCACATATTTTTACAAGCCTTTTTTAGGGGATCTTGATGACAGTTATTTGTTTTCCATGGTATTTTAAGAAATATGCACATCTCATTGGATAGAGTCCTAATGTTCTCTATCACTGAATCCACATATCTTCATTATTTTCTGTTGTTATTATTTTACTTTGAATGGATCAGCTAGGATCTGGAATCTGCTCACATAAACTCAAACGTTTTAATAAGGTATCTGAGCTGCTGGCCTGCTTGTTCTGTCTAAGCAGCAGAGACAAACACCTCTCAATGGCACCTCTGCCTATCTCAAGCCATACTTTAAAGAAACCTTTTTCTTTCTATTGATTCTAGACAGAGCCTAGGGTGGTATGGCAGGCAAACTTCAGTTATATTAACAGACCAAACACAGTGGTTTTTAATCTGTATGACAGTACTGAGAGCATGCTCCCCTGATTTATACGTCTATGAAAAATCCTGTATTTTGTCTGTGTTTTTTACGTTTTCAAAATCTTCTCCTTGTCAGAAATCTCTCCCTCCCCATTAATTCTGAATGTGCAGCCAGTTCAGAAGTGAGAGCTGATGCTTCTTTTCCTCTATCCCACTCAGCTGCCAATCATTCCATGAAAAGAAGGAATATTTAAAGAAACAGGATCCCATGAAGCTTGATATGTTCCAAAAAGAAAAAAAACAAAACAACGCATTCCATGTCAATAAACCTTGAATCACCTTGAATTGAAATGCTGTTTTTACTTCTGTTACTTCTCTGTTCTTTTTCTTCCTATCTATGAGCTCATGTTAATGTTCAAATAAACAGCAAGTGAAACTTCCAGTCTTACCCTTCAACTCCAAGTTATCTTAAGCAATTCGCAGATGCTTTTTTTCCTACTTCTTTTGTTTTTGTTTGTTTGTTTGTTTGTTGTTGGATTTTTTTAATTTTAAGGGGTTTTAGGGTAGTACAACAGCATATCAAAAGGCAGAAAAATCTGAAGGTCTGTTCTGCCATCGGAACACAGATAAGGTTGGTGCAGTAAAGAATTTTGCATTGCTGTACATTCTGCTGTGCCCATACTGTGGCTAAAGAACAATAATGCAAACCTTATATGTGGAAAGGTGATAAGACTGGCTAAAAAAAGAAACTGAATCTGCGTCAGTGTGTTACTTTTATAGGCCTTCTGTACCCAGAAACTTTTTCTCAGTCTTTTCAAGGTTTCTTCACAACTGTGAATAGTAAAAACCTTTCTCAGGCTGACATCCAGTCTCTGAGCTTTTCAGGTTAAGAAAAGTCACATGAATCAGTGAAACTCATGGATCAGAAGCACTTTAATCAGAAGACATCAGTCTTCACACTGATCAAGCTATTTACACAGCATCAACAGAAGACTAATTTGAACAGAAGCCCGGCTATACTGATCTTACTACTGTCAATTACATTTTATGCTCTTTTTGTTGCTAGTAATTTCCTTTTTGCTCTACAGCTTTCCTTAGTGGAGCCTCTTCTCCAGTCTGTAGTGATTCTACACCAATCATTTGTATTGGTTCTCCATTACTGCCTAAGTAAAGGGAAGGATGAACCACTCATGCATGCACAAGGACTACTCGTTACCCAGCTGTTCCTGTGGATGCTCTTGGCAGAGCCAGATCTTTTCACACAACCAGAAACAATCAGAACCCAGGAAAAAAAGTCAACAGAAAAACATGAAAGGGCGTGTGGCCACTGCAGAAACTGGGGAGCAGGATGCAGACTGTCCTTGCAGACTTGAGACGTGCAGGAAGGACTCATCTCCAGCTGACACCGTGTCGTGCAAACAGCATTTGCTTGTTGCAAAAGAGGCACTGACAACTGTCAGGGCAGTCACAGGTTGTGTTTTGTAGATGAAGAATTGTGCTTTGTGTCCATAAGTCAAGCAAGGATTTCCATTCTGTCTTAGCCAAGCGCGTACCCACTCTCATCTGAAAATAACATATGCTGCCTTATGAATCAGCATCAAGAGAAGTGCTGAGGCACAAAGGGAAACTGCTGCCAATCCCTTATGAAAATGGCAGAAGCAAGAAAGGGAAGGCAAATTATAGCAGCAAAAGCCCCTTGGTGAATAGCAATGGAGGTGGCTCAGGGTAGATTGTTCATAATATTGTAACTAACCTGAAACAAGTCAGTATAAAATTCCTACATTCTCACTCCTGGAGCAAGAAGACAAGATGCACTCTTCATTGTAAATTTCAAGGGGAATTGTCTTCTCAAGCTTCAAGTGCCCAAGAGAGAACAGAGAGAGTCAGAATTGTCCTCCTTTCATAGACTTAGCCATGTTTGTGAGGCCAAAAAGTTACCGACTTGGTTTTAGCAGCTGGGGATCCTGAGCACAAGCTAAAATGGCTTTATGCCAGTTTTCTCCCCAGTGATTTAACTACAGTTGGACCCTTTACATCTGATGAAAAAAAAAAAAACCTTTGAATGTCATCACAAGAGTTGTATTCTAAAAACTACAAATGAAAATAGTAATTGCTTACTTAAAGAGGCATCAGAGTATAATATGCTTTATAATATGCTTTGATCAGTTTCTTCTAGAAATTCCTGCATGGAAGATGTAATGTTAAATATCAAATATCAAATATCTTATTAATGTCTCTTTTGAAGACAGTTGACATTATATGGGATTTCTGATTTAGCAGAGGGGTACAAAATACATGAAAATGGAATATAAACAAAAGCTTACCTTAGAAAAATATAAGAACTGCGATTGCAGTTAAATCATAATACAAATGTGTTTTCGCAGTATGTGCATGGTCATGACACTGGGTGTCCCCAGTCAGTGCGGGGGATAATGTGAGTTGAAGGCAGCTCAACCCCATTGCTCTCACTGAAATTATTCTGTTAGTTTTTCAGCTTTTATACTTTATGTTGGGTCATGTAAGCACAGTCTTCTTTGCAAGTCTGGCTAACTCAGGGAGGTGTTCATGTTCTTTTAATGAATTCAAGGAGAAACTTTTAAACTATCAGTTGATTCACTTAAAATCAGCTTCTTTGCAACAGCTGTGGACAGCTGCATTATTCCCTGGGTTTCACAGGCACTTCATCCTTGCCCATCTTCAATGAGCCATCTTCCATCATAAGTGTTGATTCAGAGAGCAACATTCCACCTCTCAGAGTTTCATCTGTCACAAAATGATGCAAAATTCTGATAACCCACACTAAGAAATTACTAATTCCTTCAGGGTCACACAGTGAGATGGACTTTAGATCAGCACAGAGGACAAAAAACTGCCAGGTGATGAAGAGAAAGTCTGCACTATAACATATTAAGATCCAGTGAGCTACAGCTCCAAAGGAAGTGGCAGGGTGTCATTGCTCTGTGCAGGGAAATGTTATTTTTTTACCAGTTGACAAGTGGAGGTGCCAAATGTGTGACTTCTATTCAATGTTGGTGCCCTTTTGCTGGTAGATCTGCAGCAGCAGTGAACTGTAAGTCACTGTGCTGATTTTCTCTGGCACTTCAGCTCAGCAACTGCCATTTCTCAGTCTCATTCTTCTTTCTGCCTTCATGTGTCCTGCAGAGGGTAAGAAATAATAAACCTGGGTACTTCTTAGGCAGAGACCTCCTCTAGAGCTGAAGTACCTCTGAAACTACGCTGAGTGTAGATCAGAATCTTGTCTAGGACATGAAGTAGGTGGTCACTTGGATATTTTTCCTCCTGTGTACTAAGGCTCAGCAAATCCTGCATAATATAATGTCTTCCTGAAGAACTTCCTGTAGAGGTGTTGTGAAAGAGCTGAAACTCAGTGAGAGGGGAAGAAAAGACTGGTATATCAGCTGCAAAGTGACTTTCAGAGATCAGTGTCTTAGAAATTTGCTAAGCAGAAGAGGGCTTCCATTAAATTTTCTACTAATTTAAGAAAGTAATTTGTACAGATAGAATACTCTGGTTATTTTTGTTAATAATTAGACTCTAAAAATAGTGGAGCTCTACTTTTTCATGTGAAGTTCAGCTTACTGCCTGATACTGAGGAAAGTCCTAAAAATAACTGGTTTTATAGTTGATTAGCACTTTCTGGTTCTTGTTCTTTGTCACTAGAGAGTCAGTTAAGATGATGCTGGGGAGGTGAAGAGGCCAGTCAGTGATACAGCTACTTTTCCTACAAGAAAAGTACTGTGGGCATTGATAATGGAGGCTCTAACTCCCCTGACCTCTCCTCAACAGATTTTCATGCACTTGCCAGGGTAAAGTAGCTTGAAAGTATCAAATCCTTTTTGCTTCCTTTCCATTCCCTTCTATTGCCTTGCCTGTTCAGCAAGGCAGGCACTTATGCAGCAGCAATGATAGTAAAAACCAATAAGAAAATCACAATGGAAAGTTCACACTTCTCTGGCTTTGTATCTTCATAACTCTTTATGCAATGATCTGCAACAAACTCTTCCTCTTCACTGCATTCAACTTTGATATTTTCAGTTCAGGCTTCTATAAGTTCTGTTGCTATTTCTACAACAAGCTGCGCCTTGTGATGCGAGGCGTTTTTAAAGTAATCTGGCACATGAATATCTCTCTTCACTTGAAAATCAATAAAAACCTTCAGTCACATTTACATTTCTGTGTACTGCTTCCAGATAACAGGGGCATGTCTTCCCTGGGTTATAGCTGTTCGCAAAGTGAAAACAACTGCCAGGGTTTCATGCCTCAGAAGATGACCTTGTCCTTATTTTTTTTTTTCTTGTCACAAAAAGAGCTGACTTGCCTAGCCGTCCTTAAAATAGAACTAATTACCATCTGTTAACAGGTCCCTAATGCTCTGACTATAGATCCTTATGCACCATTCATGGTTTCATAGCCATGATGATAAATGGTCTGTAATTCAGAATTCATGTGAAATTACATCAGCTTACCTGAGTGACCCAGCACACATTGTGGAGACTTTTTTCTATAGAGCCTTGCATACTGAATGTTGGACTCCATAGAGAAATGCAATTAAAATGCTTTTAATCAATTTACACTGTGAGTTATACTGTAAAAAATAAGTATTCAGGCAACACTGATGAGTCCTCTCTGTTGCATGCAGAAGGAAGGACAGAGAAATGAGAAGCCTAGATCCTCCTTCCAGCTAGTCCAAGCTGGTGCAAAGGCAGCCCTAGAAAACTGGCTCCTTGTCTACTGAGCCCCACATTACAGGAGGAAAAGGAGCTGAGTCGTGACTTGCTAAATAACAATATAGGCTTTGAGCTACTCCCAGGGAAACATAGCATGGAGTGATTTCTTCATTCTGTATGATTGCATAGTGCCAAATCTACCCAAGCATCAGGGAACATGACTCACTGGCAACCTTGAACTTTGTTCATGTGCACACAAGAAGAGCCACTTACCCTTGTTCCAGCTACTCCCTCACAGTACCCAGCCACCCTAGAACCAGTGCTGGATTCCCAGATCCTGGCAACTCCTCTCAGCCACACATTAAACCGAGTGTGTTCCCATCCTGTCTGAAAAGATGAGGCAAGACTGGTGCAGTTTGGGTCCTTGTATTGCAGAATACAAGGGGAAGGGAAAGACTTCACAACTGCAGTTTGAAGCCAGGGCTATTTGAATAATATGACACTTTTGCAGCCTTCTCACTCTGCCATGCCAAACATGAATGGGTCTTGGAAAAGGTTAGGGGGTATTCAGTCCCTTAACAGCACCCCATAGCTGTGTGCTAATTTTTGATGGCATAGAAGTGCTTGCCCAGTCAGGCCAGGTGTGACATTAAATATCGGTATCAGTTCAATTAGTAAGCATATAACATTAACAGTTACCACTACTAAATATAGAGGTGACTCTGCAATGAATGCCCAGGAATGAAATTGATATGGTTTATTTTTAGATTCTTTTAGTTTGGGACAGATAATTTAAAATCATCTGGAAGACCTGATGCATTTTATTAATGCAGAGATATTTCTTTCCCTTGTGTAACTCCCTGAAAGGCAAATCAGAAATAAAATGACATAAAACTTGGGAAAGCTCTTTATTTCCCAGAGGCTGTAGCCTAATTCAAATGGAAAATACTGTTATCAGCTTTTCCTCTTTCCAGTTTCAACAATAGACAGGCAGTAGTCATACCTCAAGCCTTCCCTCTGAACAACCACAAAAAATAAGCCTCTAATAGCTCTGTCAGAACAACAGGCTGTTTCCTCTTCTTATATCTGCGCATCTTGATTTCTTTTGTTCTAGGTAGTTTTGGATGTAGCACTTTAAAGGCAAGAGATCTGTCTAAACTACCAAAACCCAGACATTTCAGAAGGAAAATCTGTTGCAGGAGAACATACAACATAGTTTGTACCTACTGCTTGTTTCTTCTGGATAATTGAATGGAAGAGGAAAAGTATTCCATGGCAGTCAGTCAGTTTAAGTACTCCCTGGCCTTTACTGGCTATTTTAGGTGTTAAGTACTCTTCAAATTTTGATAGAAGTGATACCAATTATGTAACATATGGTTGTCAATAACAATCGTAACTCTCACAGTTGATCTCTGTTTTAAATTTCAAATTCCTGTGATGATATCGGAATTTCACACAGTCAATATTGATGGGCTGGGGACCACACATTAAGGCACCTTCCTGTTTTTCACTACCAAGTGAATAAAGAATGAAATTAAGTTAAATGAAATTCTCATCTTCCTTAGTCAGAAAGGGAGAGACTTAAAATGACAGGAAGGTAGGAAGGAGGGTTTTTTTTCATCTTTTGGTTGTATTTGCCTTTCGTGAATTCTTGAAAAAGGTCAGGATGCTCCCACAGAAAGCAGGGACTTGCAGTGTTACCATGTCAGGCATAGCTGTAAATCTGTGTAAGTCCAGAAGCTTCAACCTGCAAGAGACACTGGCTTTGTGAAGCTGCTGATGTGTTGCTTTGTGGTCCACACACGAGAGTAAACTTTTCAGACTGGATTCTTTAACAGGAGAAAGGCTGCTGCAGCATAAACCAACCAAAAAGCTCATACATCTTAGCAAGGTACTATATTCAGATCTCCATTAGAAAGCATGCTCTTCCTAGGAGCCCTGATATATGGTACTGAGTCAGGAAAAAGCTGTGAAGTCTGGAATGTCTCTCAGAAACACCCAGCCCTGGTGGCCTAGCCTGTATTTCTCAGCCTGCCATATTTACTTCTAGCTATCAATCTTGTGTCAAAATAACCTCTATGCTTGAATAGATCCACCTCTTCTATTCCTGATTACAGTGAAAAATGGAAAGAAAACTGCAGGAGATCTAGCCACAGATCATCACAGCTTTCTTTATTTATCTATAGTTCTCCCTTATTTAATTCTTCAGCTTTCAGATTCTTGACATACGTGGCAGAGACCATTAAACTACAACAAATCCATATGCTGCGTATGTGGAGGGAACAGCATGGTTATACATGGAGATCCGTTTCCAGGTTATTGATAGCAGTTAGATTAGTCTCTACCCTATGAAAAGAAGAATGAATGTAGCCATCTGCCAACTGTAGTTCGCTTTTGGTATTATCTACCAGAGGACAAATCTTCTAAAACATGATCCCCCGCTGCGCTGAAGCTGTGTAACCCTGGCTCTGATAGAAGCAGATTTGAGACTTCAGCCAGCACTTGAGAACCTCCTCACTAGGCAACTTACCTCACTCCTAATGAGGCTCAAGGGGCTCCAAACCAACAGATGGGCAGCAGTGTCTACTGACAGACCATCTGCTCAACACCACACAGTACAGGTGAAAACACAAGGCATTTCTCCAGCTGTTCCTTGTAGCAGGGATCTTACGAACAAAGGTGGTGTTATGATGATAAATCTAAAATAATAATGGGCATTAGATCTACCAAATGCCAAAGATAATCAAAAGACAACCTTCTCCTAAAGAAAGATGCCTCTCAACAACTTTTAAAATAATGCTTTGCTATCCTTCCACAAGGTGCTTTGCAAAGAATAAATTTCAGGTAATACTAATACATTTATCGCATATTTTCCTATTGTTGTGCTGAATTAGGATTTCTCATGCCCTGCATGGGACATTCTACGCTACAAGCATTTCAAAATCTCCATCTTTATGAAAAGTAACACAAGTTCAATTAAATGTCAACATCTGTAACTTGTCTCTATTTTTTTCCCAATAGCACCATCCACTAAGCAGTCATGAGAGCAGATTGGATGAAGAGCATTTTAATTACATGCACTGGCACACAGAATGGTCTAGAACTGCTCACAAATTAATAAATAATACAAATACTTATTATCATTCCTGTACTTAAGTTTTGCCCACTCGTTTCCTGTAATCTCAGTTCTGTTCTGTCACATGTAGCTTTAGAAGGTTTTCATTCCTGAGTGACATGTCCTCATCTTCTTATAGTGTACATTATTTAATCTTATGAAAGCAGGTTCTGTTCTTATTGTGTGTACAAATCTATCAACCAAAATTTATAACCTACCTCATAATTTGCACTAGGCTCAAGTTTATAAACCTTGCCACTTATATCGCCTGTACAGTGCAAATATAACTGTCTATGTCTTAATATCATAGAATAATCTGCGTGGAAAGGACCCCTGGAGGCCATCCAGTCCAGCACCCTGCTCAGATAAAAGATAGCTTTAAAGGCTGGTAAGGGATATTCTCCAGCTGAGTTTTGCAATCTACGCAGTTGGAGACCCCACAGGCCCTGAAAGCATTTGTTTCAGTGCTTAACCTCTGTTAAGGAGAGGAGTTAATCCTGCATACCCAGGAATACTGGAAACTGGAAATTGGAATGCTTATTTTGCGACCTGTTACTAAGAAAATTCTGACCTTTACCCAACAGACAGTCCCCATTAAAAATCTTGACAGTATGAAGTACTCTGGGTCAGATCCATAAAGGTATCGTGACACCTATCTTGCACTTACATATCTAAATTTCAGTTTAGCTTCTGCACAATAAGTATCAACTTTGCAAACATTGTGATCTTTACATCTCTTTTTCTATTGGGTGTTATTTGTGCTGCAGCCTAAGTATGCTGATCGCACCTTTATCATACTGATCACCAGCTTGTGTCTTTTCCTTTGACTTTTTGAGGATTTGGACATCTGAAGTATCATCTAATTCCTTGTATAACTGATCAGTCTCAGTTGTTCTGGACAGAGGCTTTATTCTAAAGAATCAGTGTTTTCCCAATATTTTTCCTATCACGATTACTTAGGGATATGATGTCACAGTTGTAATGCACTCTAAGCTATGCTTGTCTGTATAAAGGACAGTGAATTTCCTGCTGATGACAAATGGACAGTTTTGTCTGTGACAGGTTGATCTGGCATTTCGAACAATCCATGTAGAAAGTTCAGAGCAGTGCCTCTCTTTGAAGTGGCTGAACAAGGGGTAGCCTCAAAGCAAGCAGTTTTAAGAATCAGTTTTCTCTCCCAGTTTTCTTACAGAGTCTGTCTGACTAGATGCAGTTTTAAAGTTTAGATAGATTTGCATTTGCATTGAACTCATGGTTATGTGCAACTTAAAACAGATTGAGCCTGATTTTCATCAAGCAAAAAGTAGATTTATAGCTGCTGAAGAATTGGCAATTTCATACTGATTTTTAGACAACATAAAGCTTCCACTAAGTAAATGTTCTTTAGTGGCCTTCAAAGGTCCTAGTTCCTGAAAGCACATACCTAATACAGGCAAGTATCTATCTATCTATCTATCTATCTATCTATCTATCTATCTATCTATCTATCTATCTATCTATCTATCTATCTGTCTGTCTGTCTGTGTGTCTGTCTGTCTATCTATCTATCTATCTATCTATCTGTCTGTCTATCTGTCTATCTGTCTATCTGTCTATCTATCTGTCTCCTTGTTCCCAAACAGCTACATCTGTCTGCAGTTGAACGTTGGAACTCCTTGCTTTCCTGCCATTTTGCATTCCTTGTAAACTTCCCATCTTTAGCATGGAAAGGTTTTTCCACATATAGAGGAGATAACAAAGTCTGGTTTCCTGCAACTATGTGCTCTTTATGCCCCCAGCTCTTAATTTAGTTCTGAGCAATGCCTGGTCTTCTTTACTGATCATCACGTCTGGAGGCTACACATTGCTCATGTAACACCAGCCAGGTGGCTTAATAAACATAGAGCAGGTAGAAAGCATGACAGCTGAAATCTACCTGCTTCAATTTTCGTGGATCATCAAATCACTTATCCTTCTACCTAGTTTCTGGTTTTCAAGAAATGTGCCAAAATGTAATTGTGTTTGATATTTCCACACTTCTGTCAAATCAGACTGGCTTGGACAAACTCAGAAGTTATTAATGGGAGGCATAGGCAAGATACTGTAGGAGATTCATGTCCTCAGAAAATCAGGTTAAAACTTCTCTGATAATGGATTAGATTCTTTGCCCTATCCAGAGATCACTTGAGATAAGCCTTGGACAAAGACTTCAAAATAATACAAGATAAAGCAGTCAAAGGAATTTTTAAGCTGCATGATGACTGCCAAGAAGTTTTTGTTGAAGACTAATTTTTGGCATGAGGATAGCAAATACCTCCTATATTTGGCTGTGCTTTCATATCTGCAGCAAGAAGAAGTTGTATTGTTGGAATTGCTGTGGTGATTGCATATCAGTTGATAATCTCTTGCACTCTAGAGATCTTCATTATTAAATTCAGACCAATGGAAATGGTGTTAGGAACATTCTATTCTGGTAGTTCTGGCATAGAAAGCTATCTGGCTCAAAAAATAAGTAAAATCGACATTTAGATATGATAAAACCTCTTGTTTAAAAGGATGATGATGCTGAAATTGAATAATTTAAAACTGTAATTCCGTTCTTAATTAGTTTCTTAAGGAAAAGTTAAGCACTTCCCAGCAGAAGGTACAGTTAACTGCTTCAATGTCATAAAAATGCCATAAATAACTAAGAATTTGTCAAGAATGAAACACTGCAGCTTGAACAACAGTTTTGCAAGGATTGGAATTTTAACCTCCAGCCTGGTGTCTCCATAGTAATATCAAGAAAGGAGAATTGAAATTCAAGTTTATTTTTACTCTACACACCACAGCTTTTGTCACAAACCTCCTAAAAAGTGAATTGTGCATATTTCACCATCTTGTCTCTCTGTAGACAGATGGATATATCTAAAAGGCTCAAATTTTCAAAAATAGCTCATAATTTTTGAATACCCAGTTCTCTTTTGTATTTTGGGAGTTGCATACCCAGACAGCCTTGTTGGTCCATGATGGATTAGGTTCAGTGTTCAAAGAACTTCAACAGTACCTGTTGATGCACATAGCAGCTCTATGTTAATCTTGAAGTCACGCTGAGGTGCCTGTATATGTTTTAGAAACCTATATCAGGATGTTGAGTTGTGGGATTTTGAGAAAGAATAAGGTTTACAAATCTTGTCTTTTGTGAGAATTCAAAGCTTTTAAGGACACCAGTCCTCTGCTAGTACATTTGAACACCTGCAGTGTACCAACCCTGTCCACAAAGAAAGAGGAAATGAATTTTATTGGATTTTTGAAAGTAGGAAAATATTTCCCTAATTTAATTTGATTTAAATGTTGAAATGGTACACAAAAATAGGACTTCGGTCGCAAAGCAGTGATAGACTGCTTCTCAGACCTCTCAGACCCCCCAGCTCCACCTTCAGTGGGAGATGGAAAAATAGAAGGCTGCATGTTTAGCACAGTGAAGAATGAATTCTGAAGCAGCTGCTTCCATTCTTTCAGCTTCATCTGCATTAGCAGCAAGCCAGTGTTCTGGAATTGTGTGCTGCTGGCCAGAATCCATACATGGGTTCTGTAGAGAGTTTTTTAGATTCTTTTCATTGATGTGAGGTGTGCCCCCAGCCCAGATGCTTTGCTTTTTCAGGTGTTATTCAAAAGATGAGTTGTTCCTCATGTAGGCTATATATATATGCTAAGCTTGCAAATCATATTGAGGGTTCTTTTCAGTTCTGGAAAGAATACAGGAAGTTGTCTTTCCTTGATAGCTTTTATCTTAAAAGTATGTTTTCTCTTTATGCAATTATACCGTATCCCTAAAAGCATAGTTGTTTCTAGTCTACAATCTCAGAGCTGTACACCTGAAGACTTTATTGTTTCTGATTCTGTAGTTGTCCACTGTGTTTATATTTTCCCCAGATATTTGTTGTCATAGGGCGTAAGTCACTCTCAAGTGAAATTGTTCGTAGAATCTATGGCAAGTTATTGACAGAGGGGTTTCCTGAACCCCACTCACAAAATTATTCTTAAAATTGTGACGTTGTTTTGGAATTCCACAATTGCAGTGCTACACGCAGAAATTTCAGCAGGAGGTATTACAGATGCTGCAAAATTTGCACCATTTGAGTCTGGAAGGTCTGCGTTGTGTTAGTATGCCTAGAACAGAAATGAAGCAGCTGGTTTAAGGTCCCTGTGACAGAGTGCTGCTGGCTGAGGAAATCACCATCCCTATTCAGCTTTCTACTGCCCCTGCTGCATGAGGCTGTGGTACCCACAGCACAGGATGGACAGTGCCTCACCTGTTGGCATTCGGAGCCAAATGTTGTCACTCAACCGCCATCAACACATTTTACCACAGGCTGCTTGGCTGCAAACTAAGGCAGCTGAGTGGGCTATGTTCTTCCTGGCAGAGATGTAGATGAGAGCAATAAGTCTTCAGGTAGTTTGTATAAATCTGAAAAGTAGTGCAAGTCAAAGGTGCAATACTGCCTCAGTAGCTTAATAAAATTATCTTGCTACCCGTTGGCCATAGCAGAATTCAGTTGCAGACTAGGAAACAGTGATGTTAATTCTTTTACAAGAAAGAAATTTATTCAGACGACTTTCCTAGCCTAAGTTGCTAGGTTTAATTTAATTCTGTATCTAGTCAGAATAACATAGTTCTCATAATCCCGTCTAGACCCTTCCATGCAGGCAGGAGCAGAATTGTTATTGCCTGAGATCCAGATAGGAGATTTTCCTTCAAGACCAGCCTCCTTTCCTGTAGCACAAACTCTCTCTTGTACAGCAAACCACATTTAAATCTGTAGTTTGACAGCAACAGAAATGCTAGAAGCCCCCTGGTTTCATTTACAAAAACTGATGTAACTTCTCTCCATTACAAATCTTTTGAGCAACTGCCTGTGATGCACTGTGTCTAGAGCCATTCTTACCTAAGACAGGAACAGAATTCAGTGACTGTTTCATTTCACAATTTATATAAACTTATGCATTTTGCTTGTGAAATGATGCAGAAGATAAGATTTAGGAGGAAAGTGTAAGACCTTCCAGATTACATATTATAATAAAACAGAATTTCAAACACCTACAGTTTAAGTCTTTGTAATCCAGCAGACAAATACAGAAAGGACTGCTGAGAAAGGTAACTGCAAAAATTACATAGGGTGCATGCCAATGGAGAAAAAACTTAATATATAACCTCAAGTATGTAATTAAAAGTAGCAGGATTATATTTGAAAGAGTTGAATATTAAGCGGAGCACTTTGACAGAATGAATTATCAGTCTTACTGCTTGCAATGAGCAGGCAATGAAGCAATGTCTTAAGAGAAATTACTGTAGATGGACATTTTTGAAACTAGACCAGACAGAAATACAAACATCAATTGGGAGCAAGTGTATTCTGTGTGGGAGGTGAACTAGGTGAGGTGAACAGACTGGGGCGATAAAGTAAAAAAATATAAGAAATAGAAAAGACTTATAAATAAAGCACTTCTATATCTCTGTATCTTTGGGGATGAAAAGTGTTAAAGGAACATAAACCAGTGGTATTTACTTTTTTAACCGATGGACCAAAGAAACCATGGAAAGATGACACATATAAATCTTCAAATGAACAAGGATAGAAAATGTGGGGGCTTTTTTTTTTTTTTTTTTTTTTAAGCAAACTGAACTAGGCTAATTGATGCTATTCAGAGACAGTACAAGGGATTGATACCTCACAGTACCAAGGTATACAAGACAGCATGAACTTTATGAAAGTAGCGAGGAGAGGCTCAGGCAAATCTGGTCCCCATTGGGAAACAGCTGAGTCTTAAAAAAAAAAAAAATACAAGAGGATATGATACATTTAAAGTAGGATTGACCTTAATGTATGAAGTTGTTGACCCATAATTTGCGGTTGACTTAGTGCATAGGTGAAACTGTAGCATATTGCTCAGTTTTCGGCATTTTGCATCATATTAAGGATTCAAAATGTAGATATACACATGGCCCAGACCAGGGTCTATTTTACCTCATATTTGAAAAGCATTCTATCTTCTGTCTTACATGCTACAGGTATCAAATCTGGACCAAGGGGGTGTGAGAATTCTGTGTCTATGGGAATGTTGGTGTTGGAGATGCAATACGCAATAAAAAATTAGGTGCTGGGTGCCACAGTGTGTTGGCTCCTGCATCTCCCAACAACAGGAAACTGCATTAAGGGGCCACACATGCCACACAGCTCCCCACAGTGCCTTCTGGACATACTGAAATACTTCCAGATATTGTGAGCCTTCCCAGACCTAGCTCATCAGTATGGACAGGTACCTTACCTGATAAGTAAGAATCAATTGTGAATCCTGCCCTTGTTGCCAACACTGTGTCTGGAATCCATTTTCTATTAGCTCTTCTTTGTAGGGGAACTATTTATCTATTGCAACCTGCCTCTCACAAAGCTGTGGCAGTTTGACAGAATAGGACACTAATGGAGAAAAAGTAGCTCTTTACTGCTTTGTGTCAGTGTTTGCAGTAACCTTCTTCAGCCAATACCAATAATTTGCCATTACTCTGCACTAATTTAGGTATCTGCAGAGAAACATTAAGGAAAAATCCATTAAGGAAATTTTCCAAGACATCAAGTAGATTAAAGATCCAGGAACAGAAGGCAGCCTTAATTTCACTTATGGTACACCAGGTGTCTTTGGACTTGTTATCTATTGGATAGTTACAATAATACCACTAACAATAACATCACTAAGCTAGACATAGAGAGAAATATTTTCTTTTAATGATGCCTCTTAACAGTATTCCATATTCTCCTAGGTTTGCACCATTCCATCTCAGCCTCCACAGCCTACTGTTGTTCCAAAGCCAGTTCAATCTGTCATACATGTTCCATTGCAACCAAGCTGCCCAGGCCGAGGCAAGATGGCAAAGCTCATCAATCCAGAAGAGATGACATCCAGGGATTATTACTTTGATTCCTATGCTCACTTTGGAATTCATGAGGTAATCTTTATTTTTGTTCCAGCAATTGTTAAATAACTAACAATATCATAATAATCATTATTATTTCTTTTATTTTTACTTACTTACCTGTATCCCACTTGACCATGATTATATTCCTCTGCCTTTCCTCAGACAGTTGTGTAGTCTGGTTAAGCGCCATAGATATCACCCGCTTCTGTAGAGACTTGTACTCAAAACCTCTGTCCCACTTAGATTTCTGTTGTAGCTGTCTGTTCAGTGGTGGATTTCACAAGTGCATCAATGCAGTGCATTTATGAGGGCTGCAAACCAGCCCAGCCACAACCACGGGCACTCCCTAACTTATTGCTAAGTTAGGGATTTTGTTCTCTTGCATGTTTGAGCACAGACATCAGCAGAACTCAACTGACATGAGAAGCCAAACAGTTTCTTGACTCCTGGCACGTTATTGGAATGCACCAGCTGCATTGATAGGAACATTAAGCCCAGTCGCCTCCATTAAATACACTCCTGGAAAGAATTTGAAATACTCGATGGACCATTTACTATCAAAATGTTGACTGTATATGGGTTCAAAATAAGTCACTGACTCCTTGCCCTGCTGATATTTTTGTGACGCAAGAGAATGAGATCTTTAAGAGCAGGATGCAAAAAAGCAAATGTGAAACGACTCAGTGCACTCCTCACAAACAGCATAACAAACAATATCTATTTCCATTAATCTAGTAATTTTTTGTGGGGTGTAAACGTAAAAGATTTCTATCTGCCAATAATATCTTGCCAGTGTAGCATTCAGAAATTCAGTCCAAGAATGGAAGAAGATAGAGAAACGCTTAAGTGGGAAGGAGACCTAGGAGAAATTTTGAAGACACATCAGAGACTTTAAATCAAATGGATCTCCTGATGGAAGGATACAGCCATGTCAGTCTCAGGAAGTGCAGAGAGCTTCTTGCTGAGGCTGGAAGTTGGAGGTTTCCTTCTCGCCTGCAGGAGGTGTGCACTGGTAAAGGATGTGTGTCAACAAGTAAAGGAGCTGCTAGAGTAGGCTGGCAGACTTTGAAGCATCAGGGGCATGAACGGATCTTCTCTGGGAGCATGAAGGTACAAGAGCCTAAAACCCCAACTGTACTGGAAGGAGAGGCAGTCAGAGTCTGTAATTACCAGATTTGGAAGTGGGAACTCCTCCGATGGTGAAAGCTGGAAACTTGTGACTTCTGGGAACAGAAGGGAGGCTCTTGATCCACCTGCATGTCTCTGACTACAGAATAGGGTCAGTGACTTCATTGCAGCTGTGAGGCAGGAAGATCTGTCCAGCAAATCTCCAGAACCAGTTGGCTCTGAGCCAGGCAGAAGCACTGGGAGCAAATGACAAGTTGTAGCTGCCGAAGGCTCTCACCTGCAGGGTACAGAGGCCCCCATCTGTTGAAAAGACCTTCTGCCAAGGCATTTGGATCTGGGACATTGTGGAGAGGCTGCTGACGTTTGTCCATCCCTTACACCAGCCCTTAGAGCCTGCTGCTCTTCTACATGAGCACCAGTGAGACCTGGAGCATACCAAGTGTCACGGGGCAGCTCTTACAATGATGATCAACAGCAAGATGTGCCAGGTGGATTTTTGTCCCAATGCCAGCAAGCACAAACAAGGACTTGAGGAGAAGTGTTACCACGGGTCCACAATTGCTTGTGCAGCTGGTGTCAATGGCAAGTTTTTGGGTTTTGTATTGATGGGACCCTCTTTGAGGATTGAGGTCTGCTAGGAATAGATGGAATCCACCTGAGAAAACAGGCCAAAAGGCATCTGTATTGACTCCTGGGGAGATAGCACTAGTGACTGGCCTCCAGATGGACTTTGTGCTGGTCATTACAGCATTTTCAGAGCGGCAGTTCAGTCAGTTCTCAGCCCACTGCACTGACCATTTATGTAGTCCATAGTTCATCCATTTTTCAGTGAGGATGTTATGGCAAAAAATGTTGAAAGTTTTGCAAAATGTCAAGATAAAATACATCCATTCCTCTTCCTTCATCCACAAAGTGCATTATTCTGCCATAGAAAGATACCAAGTGCTCAGGCATCTCCAAATCCATGCTGAACACTCCCAGTCACCTTCTTGTTCTTAATATGTGTGGAAACAGTTTCCATGAGGCTGTACTCAAACCTTTCCAGTGGTGATGGACTGCCCTTTGCTTGATACTAAACCATGCTTTATGATAAAAGTAGCCTTTTTTTCATCTGGAGTACCTGAACACACGTAATGTCCTGCCAACACAGGTAAGTAAGCAGCTGAGACATGTAACAATCCCATTCATGATTGCCTCAGACTGCTGGGCAGTGAACGGATCCTTTTTATCCTGAAATTGAAAAACTCATTTGTCTACTTGCTTAAACTATGAAATTAGGCAATAGTATAAGCAAACCTTCAGCCTTCTAGACATGACAGAAGTGTTTTCAGAAAACTAAAGTCTATGTTGAATGGTCTACACTTCTCTTAAAAATAGCACGTGGGTCTTGAGCTGGGTCCTCTTTATTGATACAGTTTGACTGACAGATGTACAAGAGAAAGCAAAGTGTTGATGGAAATAAATGCACATACTGCTGTTATCAGTGCATCAAAAATCAGCACCTAACAATGACAACTCAAACTAATGAGACAGCAGTCCAGGTCATACATTAATATCTTCTGGAAATTGATCAAATAAATGAGTGGATAAATGAGAAGAGCAGTGAGGGAGGACCTTACAATTACAATACAGAATTTGTAAGCTTTGGTACAGACTTCTGCCTCACATTGGGCAAGGCTGCCAAGGCTGCTGTCTTATAATGTCTTATGGAACAATTTCTTTTCTGTTCAAAGAGGAACCTCAGAAGGTCCCTGCACTGAGGCTCTGGGTTGTGCATGATTTAGGAGGAAAGGAATGTTTGGATTCTTGTATGGCTTCTGTCTATTCCCAAAGCAGTGCTGTGGTTAGATTACATTCTGGTTGTTAATAACAAAATAAAATCATACAATTGACGTCATGCTGCTTCTTAATAATTCAGCTCTAAGTAGCTGGTGTTTTACAGTTGCTTTCATGTCTGCACCCCAAAGTACTTGAGAAACCCTTCATGTTGTGTATTAATAATGCTTAAATGACAGCAAAGGAATGCATTCAGCAGCAGTGTGGAATGCACATAAGCATTTCAGATAGTGACACAATGCTTTTATTTTCATCACAGGAAATGTTAAAAGATGAAGTGCGCACATTAACCTATAGAAACTCAATGTATCACAATAAACATGTTTTTAAAGATAAGATTGTCCTCGATGTTGGAAGTGGCACGGGAATCCTCTCCATGTTTGCTGCAAAGGCAGGAGCCAAGAAGGTATATGGGGTAAGGAGACTTTCTCTCACATTTTTTAATTTGTTTCTGCATTTTGCCTGAGAATTTGGCTTCATGATTTACCTTTTCTTACTTGTCTTGGTTTGAAATTCTGCTTTCCAAGCCCATCTATGCCTTGGTTTATGGTGACTTCAGTGGAGTTCTGTTGTATTCTATGACTTGCACTACTGTGCCTTTTCCAAATTGGGATGTAAATGTCTTCTCATATGTGGAACCTTTGGTGATCTGGTACATATTCACATTTCTTCTTGACTGAAAAAAAAATGTTAAAGAGACTCACTCCTACTCAGAGGGGTTAAGGGAACTATCTTGCTTTTTAAATTTTCAAGGTCTGCAACTCTGTAGTCTTGGAAACAAATTTCCTTAATACACTTTTCCCTGCATATTACAACTCAGCAAATTGTGCAGAAAAGCATGTGCATGTTTTCTGTGCCAACAATAACACTTTTCAGAGGCAGAAGGAAATTATTACCTTAAATACATTGAACTTTAGGAGCATGAATGTGCTGTTCTCTGCAGAGAAGTCATTACTGAGAGCATAGATTTGCTTACTAAGTATATTCAAACTTATTTGTACTGACTCTAAAATGACAAATGCAGTTTCTTTTTCCTTGGGACTTCTGTTTGCCCTGAAGACAAAATGCAACATGGAAAAGAGTAAATAGATCCTATTTCTCAATGTACTTCAACGAAATTGTTTACTAAAACTTAATTGGGTACATCTGTGCATTTGAAGATACTGATGTCATTAAGTCCCTAAACTGTGTGTCTTTATTACTGCTTATATTTTCAAAATCCAGTGTTACTTCTGAGTATCTCATTTGAGTATCAGACTAGAGCATGAAACTATAGACAGCTGAAATCAAAAGGTGCTGGAAAAAGTTTTGGAGTTTAAGCCCAAGACTGGCAGCTAAAATGCATTTTCTCATAAACCAAGTATTACTTATTAATATGATTCATTACCTCAAAGCCTCAGGGAGGATAAACCTGCAGCTTTCTGTGATGCAGAAATGCAGGTCTCGTGCAAAGATGTTGCAGTGCTCTAGAAGTATAAGCATATACAAAATGATGATGCTGTGCTCCCACCTTCCTATTTCTCAGATCCCTGGCCATATGGTCTTCCTCCCTCCCTTGTGCTGGCACTGGTGCTTATCTGATTCTACAGTGAGCCAGATCACTGGCAGAAAATTCACCAAGTAAAAGAAAAGTAAATACTTTTCCACATGTTTGTTCTTGTTGTGGGATTTTTGTGTTTGGGGGCTTTTTTTTCCCCTTTGGACTTCTTTAGAGTTCAGGCCTTTATAAAGGCTTTTATAAAACTGGCACACCAGTGCCAGCTCACCCATGGACTGTTCATTGCTGAAGCTGGTGGGTGTGCTATCCGTGGAACTTAGCTCTCAGAGGAACTCCCTTTGGTGTGAAACTCTTCTGCTACAGCTAAAGAATTTCAACCTTCTTGTCAGATGAGCTGTCTCATCGTGAACCCCGTACACAACAAGCTGCAGAATGGATTTGTGTTGGACAAGCAGCCATTTCAGAGATCTAGCAGTGGCAATCTTATAGTCAAATTGAGAATTTATGGTCATATTTGCCATTGGAAACTGTGAGTGTTCCATTTAAAAAGCAAACATTTGCCATGAGCTATTACACAGAGTTGAGATGTTCCAGTTTCTTCTCTACAGTTAAATGTGATTTTTCAAATAGCATGATGTGGGAACTGTTGACAAATGCAAAGTGTTGATTTTTCAACTACAGAAATCACTCTCCTCTTACTCATGCTTTCCCTCTTTGGGTTCAAATTCATCCACTACTCTGTGTGGTTCTTCTTATCCCTTCTTATTCACTGTTGGAACTTAATTCTTGCCACTCCCTAAGCCAACTGCTGGAATTATCTCTGGGTCTTCAAGAGATGTAAATCATAGAATCATTAACTTAAAGCTGTATCAAGTTGGCCAAGGACATGTCCAGTTCAATTTGGAAAATCTCCAATTATAGAGACTCTAAATACTCTCTCAGCACCTATTTCAGGCCTACAATCAGCAGGAATTTCTCTTGCCACAGCTCATGATTACTGACTTTTGTCTTGTCCCTGTGCATTTCAGAAAAGAGTTTAACTTTACTTTCTTTGCAAGGCTCTTTGGGATACTTTTAGATTGCTGTTGGATTGTGGGGGGATCTCTTCTACAACCTGAACAGAACCATCCCCCTCATTTTCTCTTCTTTCTTCACCTGCTCTGAGCCATAACCCTTGTGGGAGGGTACCAATGTGCCATGCAGTGATGTTCATCTAACGGGGGAGCTGTTGTAAGAAATGTAGAAATAGAATTGGCACATAGATGTTGGTGCTTGGGAGGGGTCAGTGAGGGACACAAAAATACATAAAATATCCCTTGAAGCCTTGGTTGATCTGCTGCATTTAGTCATACAAAATTCAGGACAGTCACTGCAGTAGAACTATCTGAATTCCATGGTATTTTCAGACAAACAAGACAGTGCAGGGAAGAAGGGGTTAAACAGACACAGAAAATGAAGGCTGATGTTAGATGTCAGCTGCTTTGTATAAAAAGGTGGTGATGAGAACACAGCCCATGGGAAATCTGGAAATCTTGTGACTGCTTTAGGAAGAGACCACAGTAAAAGAGGAGCTACGTTTGCAGCAGTAGATTGAAGACTGAGAAGTAAAATGAAAGCAGAGGTGAATATGCACACACAGAACCAGATACAGCTGAAGCAATTCAAGGGTCCATGCTGGGACCACAACTATTTAGTATCTTCATTACGGACAATAGATAGTGGGATTGACTTCACCCTCAGCAAGTTTGCAGATGACATAAAACTGCTTTGTGCAGCTCATATACTTGAGGGAAAACACACTACACAGGGGTATCTTGTCAGGCTTGAGGAGCGGGCCTATGTGAATCCTATGATTTTCAGCATGGCCAAGAACAGGATCCTGCACTTGAATCAGGGCAATCCTTTGAAGATCTCTTCAAGCCGTAACCATCCTATAATTCTGTGATTATAAACTCAGACTTATTTTATTGGAACATACGCTTTTCATAAAATCCAAATGCTTTGCAAAATAGGACAGATTTGAGCAGATCAATGACTTGAAAGAAAACTGAGAAAAAACCTGACAACACTGAATTTTCCTCTATTTCTTCACCTACAGAATTCAGTTTTCTTTTTTCTGAAATGAGCTGCTTTTTAAAGTAAAATTCACTACAGTATAAAGTCCAAGTCAAAATGCAGATGAACAGCTTTTAGCCACCCTAAAGCAAGTTTATTTTCTGAAATATGTATTCCTTCATTAAACATTTAAGTGTTGGGGTTTTTTATTCTTTTGCTTTTTTGTGTCTGAAGCAGATTTTTGGAAACTTGTTGTCATGAGCGAGAGCTTTTTATTTCTTTGCACCTTGCTCTTTAGAAAGTTTGGAAAGCAACCTCCAAACACCTACATGTGCCTGCTTTATTTAAAAACCATCCAAAATGGGCAATGGAATTGAAAATACCAGACAGATGAGAATAAAGACAGGGAAAATAGTATAATGGCAGTAACTATAGGCAAGGCATACAGTCTACACAGTTTACAGTAAGGGAAGAGCCTGGATGGAGCAAAAGGATGGCCCTCACCCCAAAGGATTTCTTCCTTGAACTCTCTGGGCTAGCACTCAGGTGTTCCTTTCCACAAGCCAGTTTTGGCTTATGCTCAGGCCGTTGGGCTAGACATTTTAGGAATGGTTTACATCCACAGGCAAGCTAAGCAGAATCAATGTGTTCCCATGGGGACTGCGATTGATATTATGACTGCTATTATGTCTGTTTCATGCACAATATAAAAGCAATAAAGGATTTGTGTGTCCTTGCATCCACTGTCCTGCCATCTTTGAGTGCTATCACAGAGGTCAAGCACAATTTAGCTTTTAGAGATTAAATGGGATTCACTGGATATAGAAACCACTTCATTAGAGATAATATAGTTCTGTTTGACATTCCCATAGGGGAATTAGAGAGACAAGGATTATGCAAAGTAGTATCGTCCTTTTAATGCCAAATTTGGAAGAGGTAAATTAGGAACTGATTCAGTGACTACAAGCAATTTTGGCATTCATGATTTTCAAGGGGCACAAAACCCAGACAGATTCATGGAATGTAGTTTTTCTCTAAAAGATATTAAAGGTCACCGCAAACATGCTTTTATGCTAGTACACAGATTTTACCAAGTTTAAGGGCAGATCTAAACTCTGTAACTGTAACTCTGTAACTCTGTAATTATTTTCCTAGAAAGAGCACAGAACTGGTCAGAGAAAAAGGTGTGCAGATCTGGATGGTCTTCTAAATAGAAAATTTCAGTAATTTCTTATGTGTTAAATGCCTGCATTCTTTTGGAATAGCAGCTTTGCTAAAGAATATAGATTTTTCACGTAAAAAACAATTGCTTCTTGGCATAGACCAGTATTGCCATATTTGAATTTTAATATTATTCACAAGGTTTGAATGTATTTTGTTTTAAAATACATATGGAAATGTAGCATCATCCTAATTCGTTCCATTCAGCAGATTTTTGTGAGGGAGGAGGCAATATTCTAAAGTAGCATGAATAAATTAAATATAATTAATAAATTATGTACATTTTGTAGGTAGAACTGCTTTTTTTCACATTTCAACAATTTCAAAAGCAATCTTTTCTACAGGAAAAGATTAATTCAGACACAGACTGCAATTTAAATATTAAAATATCATTAATTATGATCCTCCCCACAGGGAGGGGGCTTTATCAATGGTGACATGCTTCGTAGAGTCTTTGCTGCCTTCAGTAGACATTGTTATCATTCACATAGCTGAGCTCTCTAACAGATAAATTGCTCTTTATCTCACTTTTTTTTTCTCCTAGATTGAATGCTCAAGTATATCTGACTACTCAGAAAAAATTATCAAGGCCAACCACTTGGACAACAGTAAGACATATATAATTTTTTTTTCCAGGAAAAAGAGAAGATAACAGTTTTGCTTTTTCTGATTAATTTATGTTGCGTGTTTTACATGTAAATTGTAGTTCTGCAGAATTTACTTATGTAAATACAAAACTAAACACCTCATTCTAGTCACTACAACAATTCCTCACAGGAATTACTATTACTTCTATATTTATCAGAGATGAAATAAGTAAATAGAATTTATTAATGGGAAGTTTGGTTTATCAAAGCAGAAGGAAGAGCCTATACTAGAACTGAACTTATCAAATTAATTCTGCCATTTCAATTCCACCTTTTCTCTTAAACAGAACAGAAATACAAACACACATACTGACATTCAGATTGAAATAAGGTTTAAAGCAAAAATTTTTCACTAAGTTTTCTGACTCCCCACTTTAAGAAAATACTTTTTTCAAAACCTTATCAAAATACACACACAAATGAAAATGTTTGAATCATAAAATAAAAATATCATATAAAACTTCTCTTTTGCTTGAAAAGAAAGCTGATGAAATTTCCATGTGGAAACTCTAAATTGAAGAAAAAAAAGAAAAAACAAAAAACCTAGAAATAACTCCAAGCTACTGAAAACCCGTAGCACAAAATAATCCCCAACAAGTTCTATTTCGTGCCTTCAGTCCTCCTCCAAATCGCAGCACACAAGATATCTTTGTAACAACCTAAAAAATCAGTCTTTTTTTAACTGAGGCCGTGAGACAGCTCCTGTTTAAAAGTGCTTTTTTTGTGCAGAGCTTGCCTTTGCTGCAGAGCAGGTCATGGCTGGGCTGTACCAAGTGCCCCCACTTTCAGCTATGTCTGTTCTGGTGCTCTGCCCGCACATGCACAGGGAATGGGTTTCTGTTCTGGTTCAGATCTGTTCTAATTTTTATTGCTGTCACTGGCAGTTTCTGACTAACCCCGAGCTCTCTGAGAGGAATATTTATTGTACATGATGGGCATTCAAGTGTTGTGAAGCAGCAATGACGTGGGATACAAGGGGCCAGCCAGCGTATGCAACTCTTGGTTCAAGGAAAGAAGGAAGCAAAAGACCAGAAAATACTCTTCTCCACAGTAGGGATAAGAGTACCAAGTAGGGATAAGGCACTAAAGCAGTGAGGGGTCACCTGCTTGGTTGTCCTGAACCTTGGATGCAGAGGCTCTGTGTTCCCAGAACGGCTTTCATCCGCTAGAGACACAAATAGCACACTGCAAATCAATTTGTGTTTGGATTTCCAACAGCAGGAATTGCATGTGAAGGAACCACTGTCAGAATAAATTAGAAGGTTCCAGTGCACTCCAGAGGGTGCAGAAGATATTTATCTCTGCTTTTTCCTCCTGTTTCTACAAGGAGAAAGTCACTGGGAAGCTGGCAGCAGAAGCAGAGCCTCCTCCTTTTGGGAGGAGACATGGCAGGGCAGGTTCAGCAGTGTGCCTGACTGCAGTTTGGTCTGCACACTGCACACCTGAACCAATAGTTACACTTTCACACTCTACACTGACCCACATTCACTTTAATTTTAATGCAGGTGCTGAGCCAAAGGATCTTGGTGCTCATAGAAATTTTCCCTTTTCCCCTCCTCTAAATATTTAAAGAAATGCAGAATCAGCAAAAGGGGCTGAACCAAGAGAAAACCCACTGTTCCCAGAACAGATACATGCAATGATACATCTGCGGACAGCACAGTCTGTTCCCACATGATGCCTTATGAAGTGAAGGGAGGTGGGAGGAACCAGTGCTGCTGCTGCTGCTGCTGCTGCTTACACTGTGACTGTTGTAGGTGTAAACAGGGGGCTTCAGGTGTGTCACCCTGGCAGCTGTCAACAGTGCTAAAATTCACTCCAAAGAATTGGGGCAGTGAAAGTTCTTGGGAGAAAAGAGAACTGAAGAGAGCTCATGGCTGGAGCTTATAGACATGAACAATCTTCAGTACAACAACAGATGAACTGTTGAATTACTGTGAAAGAAATGTGGTTAAATAATGGCAAAGAGAAGAGAACTCGGCTTTTATCAGGTGATACTTTGTGGTACCAATCTTAGTCAGAGTGTTTTCAATTTCTTAGCAGGCCGGTCTGGATTAAAAATTTGCTATGCAAATAAAGTGGCCACATCTGGTTAAAGTAATACTAGTATTGCATGCATTTGTGAAAGACATAACCACCTTTTCCCTGGGCTGAGTTCTGAAAACCACTCAACCCACACTTCCACACTCAGCCAGCTAACCTAGTTCTACTTAAATTAAATTAAATTAAATTAAATTAAATTAAATTAAATTAAATTAAATTAAATTAAATTAAATTACCTTCATTTTTCTGAAACTGAATGTTGACCATTTCATCCATAAAAACTGCTATCATTAAAAATTGCCATTAATTAAGAGTAGTGGAATAATCTTACCAATTAGTAATGGAAAGTAGAATATTCACCTTATTCCTAAGTTTCAAGTGCATCTGTTAACTTGTCAAGGAAGAATCCAGAACCATGAGACTTTATCCACTGCAACAAACAATATAAGCAGCAGAGAAACGCACGCTGAAAATTATTTAGCACAAGCTGAAAATACATTTGTAAATAAAAAATATTTTTTTAAAAGCAGGAATGATTAGTCACTTGTAGTGGTCCTAAAACAAAATCATTTGTTACAACTGAACTAAATGTGACCCACTATTTAAACTTTAGTGTGTAAACCTGCAGGAATGTTTAAAGGCTTCTAAGTGGATTCTTTGCCTTACTTGGTCAATGATCTAGAAATCTGCCAAATTCCAAAGGGCATTGTAAAATGAGATCATACAGATAACAAGGTAAGGCCTGTTTTCTCTGTTGTTTTTAGACATGGTGGTTTTTTTGTTTGGCCTTTGATTTTGGGTCGGTGTCTTTTCCTTTTGTACTGATACTAAAAATTCTATTTATTATATTTACTCTGAATAGTTTTTGAAAAGTGGGAAATGCATTGAGTCACATGGAGTCATGCCTTATGGACAGGCATTCAAGAAGAGAATCATATTGAAAAGATCAGCCTGACATTCACCAGTAAGGACCTTAGACAGGTGTTTTATTATGTGCAACATATTTCTTTGGATTCTCTTTTCAGTAATCACAATATTTAAAGGTAAAGTGGAAGAAGTTGAATTGCCTGTGGATCAAGTAGACATCATCATCAGCGAGTGGATGGGTTACTGTCTGTTCTATGAGTCAATGTTAAACACAGTCATCTTCGCACGAGACAAGTGGCTGGTAGGTGCTCTGCATGTCGTGCTCCTTGCTGGAGCAGTCACCATTTATTTTCTGACTACAAGCTTTCCCTTCCCCACTGTCGCCATAACAAGACACAGTCACATCTCCAAGTGCCATTTCTTGGGCTTTAACAAGGAGATAACAAAGGGAACCTCAGTGAAAGAGCTTTGCTTTTGATTAAGTGCTGGCCGGTGAAGTTCGTGTAGACACTGTCTAATGATATTGCCACAGGCTGCAAGGTTAAAGCTGGTGTGACAATCTGAAGGAAAACAATAAAGGCATGCAAGGGGTGCTTGTCTGGTTTTTGTATGTGCAGTTCAAAATGTGATGTCTTTGTCAGGTGAATAGATTACGAGATCCATTTCCCCACAATTCATCAACAGAAACCTGGAGGGCTAATGTTTCCAGACCGAGCTGCTTTGTACGTGGTAGCAATTGAAGACAGACAGTACAAGGACTTCAAAATTCACTGTAAGTAAGCACCTGCCAGTAACACTTTTCTGAGGTTATTTCCCTACAATCTTCATTTCCAGTAGCCTGCTGTAATCTCTTTGCAGACCAGAATTCCAATATAAATGTGAACTCTGAGAAAATGTAGGTCTGCTGATAAATTCAGAAAATTTGCAGTAATTTAAAGTGTGCAAAGAAAAGATGGCATGTATAAATTGATGAATACTTTGCCTAGAGTTATATTAATACCTCTAGCTACATTTAAAATGTGGATTATAGGAGATTGAGTTTTGTTGTTGTTTTGATAAATATATAATCCATCATAACAGCCACAAAACCCAGTAATATTCTTTTGCCATTCAGATCCTTATTTTTGTTTTTAACATAACAAAAACATAAAAACAGTAAGATGTGAATTAATTGTACATGTGAATAAATAAACCTAGAAAAAAGTTCTATCTCCATGATAGCTTGTCAAGAAGAAAAAAACGCACAACATGTAGTATTATTTAAAACATTTTATCAAAGAATATTTAAATTAAAAATAAGGATCAGAAATTTAAATTTTACTTGTATGTTAAAAAAGGTTTCTAAATTGGGGTTTTTTTAATATTTCACAGATGCATAAAATTGACCTTTCCTTTGCTTTTGAAGTGTTGGGAGAGTTTCCTTGAGGTATCATGAATACCTGGTGCTGTTAGTGACATCTACAAGTGACCTAGTCCAGGCTCCTGCTGCAATCAAATGAACAAGTTTTACATTAATTCATTCTTTTTTTTTTTCTTTCAACATTTTTTGATTTTATTTATTTCTCAGAGCTGGGCAGTTTCACTTAAAGGTATTTTCCATTATGGGAAAAAAAAAAAGAATCACAAAATTCCTAAGCAGATTTATTAACCAAAGATACATGTGAAAGTTCAGGTTAAATTAGTGGGTTCAGGCAATCTTTAAATAAAAATGCCTAACTCCTCATTCCTTCACTCTCACCTCCTCCCAGAAAAGAAGGTTTGGTGTTTCTATAATCAAATTCAGTGCTAATACACAGAACTGCCAGTTGGTCAAAATTTCTATTTTGGGTCAAAAGCGAGCCCAGTGCAGTGGGGTGGTGACAAGAAGTCTCTGTAGGTGCCAGGCAGGATTATATCTCCTCCTCAAGCACAGCCTAGATTTTTCTCCTTGACGATGTGATGACCTTGACAGTTAAACTCCTTACAAAATGTGCAGATTCAAAAGGATGCATGATGCACACATTCTGTAAAGGAATCAGAGCCATTTTGGCCTGAAATCTTGCACTTTGCTTTTGAACTCCTTCCTTTCTAGATCTTGAGTCTTTTTCTTTTCTCACAGGCAATACATCTGTTTTCAAACTTTTTTGTTTTTAGCCATTTGAAAAAATGTTTCAAGTAATTTTTTTTCCCTTCTGAAATGTTGTTTTCCTTTAAGACACTTTATTTTCTGATTTCACATCTGATTTCCCTTCCCCCCTTACCTTATATACTTCTGTGTCTTTAGTTATTTCCATCTCACTATCTAACTGCACCACCATCTTGTCTCTCCTTTCCATTTATAAATCCTTGCTGGTCTCTCCTTACATTTCAACTTTTCATCTTTTTCTCTCTTAAGGACGATAAAGCCTTGCCTTCATATGAGATGCAAGGCTGAGCATTTTAAAGGGTGTTCAAGAACCATTATATTGATTAAGAAATAATGCAATATGAGTTTTCTAAAAAAAAATCTAACTTCTGATTTTTCTAACTGAAGATTAATACCACAGAGTACTACTACAGTCAGTTACTCTGATTTACTGCAAAATGTAAAACATATAATTTTATTTTTTGCCTCCCATGACAGCCTAAGACAGATTGGGCCATGTATTTCAAAGGTATCACACATAGGCTGAAGTGCAGTAAATTATGGAGGTGCCAATAATAAATAAAAAATTAATAAATTGTTTCTTCAGGGCTTCCTGGTTAATCTTTTCTGAGTAATCACATAAAAATATATGACATTTATAAAAGTAATCTGAAGTTCTCACATGCTCATGATGCCTAAAAGAAAAGTTTCAGCTCCCCTGAAATGTTGAGAAACTTGCAACCCAATAAAGAGATAATAAAGAGATATCAAAGAATCATTCATGTCCATGTTTTTTCCAATTTAGGAATATGCAGATTATTATATCACATTACATTTTCAATCATACTCCTCTGGAAACCCCAGTGGCTCAAATACTGTGCTCTGGAAAACGTGAGACATTTCAAACATGCTCACAAATGAGTTTATCTGTGTTTTGTTCAAGCCATTTTTTAAAATACTCCCAGTACTCAGTTTAGATTTTGAGATGAAGCACTGAATGGACCTTGACTTACATGCTTCATAAGACTAAGATTTCACTTGTTTGAAGGTTCTTGTTTTCACTTTTTTAAGCAACCTGGTCTACTTTTCCATTTTTCAATGTTTTCATGTTGTGCAAGAAGTCCTCAGCATAAAAAGAAGCATTTATTGGAACAATCAGAAGAACAATTCAAATACAGAGGATTGGCATGACTTTTGAATCTTTTCAAAGTGAACCTTTTGCTTTTCTGTCATGATGTATGTGCCGATTAAAACTTGGAGTCCCAACTATTGAAATACACCTGCAATTCTACTCCTGCCAGTAATTCACTTTCTGATACTAAAACTACTTAAGTAATCAAAAGAGCATGTAAACTGCCAATTGAATGGCAGTCTATGGGGGAAAAAACAATAAAGTAAGTATTAAGCAGAATGGATTAGAAAGTATAGCATCCCTAACAGCTATTCCCAACACTCAGCCTGACATCAGATGATTTTGGACAACAATCACAAGCATCTGAAGCCACAGAAATCATTGACAAATAAAACAGTTTTGGAGACATCAAAAAATAAGGGTAACTTGTTCAAAGATGTACACTGAGGGCTTATTTTGCCACGACTGCATTATCTGTAAAATAGCAATGATGACACAGACAGCTGGGAGCAAAGAGCTGAAGGGGACATCTGAAAATAAGGGGATGGTACAAATTCTTTCGAAACAAAAATGCTTCGAGAAGCAAAAAATATTTTCTAGTATTGCTGCTGACCTTGCCAAATCCATTTGCATTGACAGGGTGGGAGAATGTGTACGGCTTTGACATGACCTGTATTAGGGATGTTGCCATGAAGGAGCCCTTGGTGGACATAGTAGATCCAAAGCAAGTGGTGACCAACGCCTGCTTAATAAAGGTTTGGTAATTCTGAATATACCTAATTCTGAATGTTTACACCTAAGTATGGGGTTCTTGTGGGACCTGCTGCTTATGCTTTGCTACTATCTTTGCATGCTTTGAACCAGCTGCAGAAGCCATCACTGCCAAATGCTGTCATGCTAAGAAGGAAAATTGTGCAGTTTTAAATCAGCCAGTTCTTACATGTTTCACGTGCTCACTACTATCACATGACCTGAGCATTAACATTGATACCTTGATTTTTGATGAAATTCCCAAAAGCAAGATGCTCCTTGTGTCTCTACTCATCTTGTTGTATCTGCAGACTGTAACTCAAAATTCTTAACAAATTTTGCATGTGCAAATACTGAATGAAGAGAGACATGCTATATTTAGATATGAATTTGAATTGCCCTGCCTTTTTGTAAATAGAGGTTGGAAATTACTTATTGAATGCTGCTGAGGAGAAGGGGTAAATGATTCTCTTTGCAGTAAGAAAGTCTGAAGCATCAGTTCTGAATTGATGATGAAATAATTAACTCCAGAACATGTGATCAGAATTTGAACTCAATTAATTGCTCTAACTTCCTAATTCTTACCCTTATATAGAATGTTACTGTTCTCTCTCAGTACCAACATCTGCACCCAGAGGTTAACTGGTACTCTGCTCTACATGAGACAGAAAAGTCACTAATCCCTGTTCAAAAGATCATGTTAACAATGAAGGAACTGCCTGCAGGAACACTTGAAAGCTCTAAAATTCCCTTCATGTGAAGGAATCCTCCTCATGTGGGACAACTGTCATGAACAAGTCTGTCTGCATCAGTAGTAGTGGTAGTACCAGGTCCATGAGTCCAACAGCTCATTTATCCCAAAGAGTCAGTTCTAACTTTCCCCTTTCACTTTTTGCTATTAGCAAACACAGTGTTAAATATTCCCATATGCAAAAGGGAAAGCCATGCCTCCAGTCTGCAAAACCTTTACTGAAAGCAGCAAAAAGGAACAGAAGCAGAAACTCTGCATGAGTACGTATGCATGCACGGTCCATCTGCACTGAGGGGAACACAAGATGGCTGTGCTTGAAAACAGCCTCAACCAGAGCAATTTAAAATTGCAGCATGCACAAAAGAAACAGCTATTTAGACTCTATGAAATATGTCCAGAGAGAAAGAGATCAGGGAGCAAAATGGGTTGGCTGTTCTGGAATAAAAAGCTGCATGCCCTTAATTGAAGTGCAAATCCAACACTTTATTTAGAAGGTTTTTGAAAGTAATTTGGTTTAAGATGACCAACAACAGTTTTCAAAGTGTTTCTATTCAGGTTTTATGTTCAGTTTTGACATCTTTTGTCCATAAACTGAATGGTGCTGTACCATGTAAAGGCACCATGACAGCAAAGCAGGTATTAAGTACGCAAGCACAAACCACCCTCTGTTCCAGAATCACTCGCTAATCTCACAAACTGATCACTAAGAAAAGAGAAAATTGTCAGTGAAAAGCATGAAGGAGGGAGGTTTATGTTCAAGATAACAATATGGAAGTATGAAAAACAGAATCTGTAGTTACATATTTTTAAATTTCATTTACTTTTGCACATGGTTTATTTATATAAAATGCATTTCTTTCATCCTGAAAATATTTGTGAATTCAGAGAATAATATTAGCCTAAGAAAACGTTTGAGAATAAACAAAGCCATAATGTTTAATTATTCAAATGTTTTATTACAGCACTTTTGGAAAGCACAGCTTGTTCATATTAGATTCACAGAGGGATTTTTAGGGTTGCATTCAACCCAAAGCCATCTAATTTAGGGTGGCTTCCAGATGAGTCTGGGTTCTCTCTACATTAGTCAGTGGATGGACCAGTCACTAGATACATTCCTCAGAGACCAATCAGAGTCTTGTGCTTCTGCAGTTATTTCAATTCCCAATTTAGATGCTCTGAATGATTCTACAAAATCAGCAAAATAAGACATCAACTGTGCATGCTGTGTAGCCATGGCACTTATCTGATGTCTGGAGACTTGAGTAAAATTTCCTCTTTTTCACTCCTCAGAAACTGGATGTAACCCAAGTCCTGAATGCTTTAAGGAACTTCAGGCACTAGGGCACAGGTGCACTAGGGGTGGTGCATGCAGGGAATGCAGCATCCTCTGTGCTGTGGGAGTCATTCTCTTTTGCATGATGCCTTAAATACATCTGAGGGGCACAGGAATTGTTCTGCCAAGTAGGAGTCCTCTGTTTAACTTCCATACCAAATCAGCCAGGGAGAGTAGTGAGAACAAAGCATCTTCAAACCACCAGAATGAGAAAGTGAACTCAGGAGTAAGTGTACACGTGTCCTGCTGGGGGCCTACTGCTTTCAGTAACGCTGCCAAAAAACCAGAAAATTTGTTTCACACTTAGTAAAACGGTTGTTTTCTTCTCTGATCCAAAAACAAACAAACAAAAACAAAAACCAAAAACAAACAAACAAAAAAAACCACTGAACTCCACCAAGCCTGGATATCCACTGAGATCTGCATGTTTAGCTTATTTCCATGCTCACAAAATCCTAGCTGAGTAACCTGATTGTCTTGGAAGGAGATCAGGAAAGGGGTGCCATTGCACTCTAGAAGCAACCTTAACTCCAATTTGTATCATTTGTCTCCCGTGCAGTTAGCTGTAATGAGTGTTGCCAATTTATATAAGAATATAGAGTTGCCAGAGTACAATTCAAAGAGATCACCAAAGCCCAACTTGACCATTCTCAGATTTATATTTATTTACGAAAAAGGCTCCACTTTTGTCTCCTATCTTGCGTTGTAAAAAAGGCTATGTTTCTGTCCTTAAAAAAAGGACTGAAAAAGTGACCGACAGTATATTCAGTACATCTGTTTAATATTTTTGAGAAATTTCCACTGACTTCTCTAATAAAAATATTTCCTAGTGCTTTTGATTCCACTTTACCCTGCACAGCCAACACAGCTCAGAGAGAGGGAGCTAGTTCCCTTTTATGTGACTCACCACTAGACTTAAAGTCCCAATTTCCCCTCAGTGAGATCACTAAAAAGATATCAAAAATTACAGATAGTCTGCAGCTATCACCCACCAGTCCAGTTTAGCTTGGCAAAGCAAATTTTGCAGGCTGCTATGGAACTCTGCCAGGAGATGTCAGAAGTTCTTATTCCTACCATGCTTTTTTCTTACCCTCTTTTGAGGGGGAAAAACCAAAAACATTTTAAGGTTATCACAGCTTTAAATGACCAGTTATATGCATAGGTCTCTAATAAACACTAGTGCCTCAGGGTGTCATTGCAATGCAGTAGAATAATTTTCATTATGGTTAAGTTGTTCTTGAACAATTATGTTAACTAGACAGGCCAAAACTATGGCTTGCTTAAATCATCTCCCCATAAGTTTTCTAAGTCTCAGAAACACATATGTGGTCCATGCAAAGACCTCAGTAACTGAAACATGGCTGCATCTTTCTATGTCTCTTTTTGCAGTCTTAGATTACAGAAGACAATTTCTACAAGAGCGCTCTGATGTGCCCTAAAAGAAGCTAGAACAGCCCTCTAATGAGTGGTCTAGACTCTGTTCTCCATTTTTGCAGTGCAAGTCTTAAGAAATGCTGGTGGGTCAGAGACACAATTCCTGACTTCAGCTGGTAGAGTAGAGAAAATCTGGATTTCTGCCTACAAAAATTCTGTTTCTCTGTATGCATGAGCAATAAGGGTACCACGGCAATGAGAATGAGCAATGAAGGTACCAGAAAGTGCATAGGAAACATTTCCCACAGCATTAGAATAGTATTTCAGATTTACCATCCCCCCTATCATCACTACAACTTTTGGAAACAACCCAGATAAAAGCAGTACCTAGCTGGGAAAATCAGATCCATCTGAAAAACACAGTTTAAGCCTTGAACAGTGAGATGTAAATATTGATGGAAATAAGCAATGCGGAAGACTACATTGTCGCTTCCAACTCCTGCAATCAAGCATAGTATGATTGACATAATTTGCTTCTGTCTTGTTAAAGAGTAAGATGCCTGTTCTCACTGTTTGGAATCAGTTACCTGACACAGGACTTGAAAGCATCACCACCAAAAAGCAGATCCCTCTCGTGTCTCAAATGTTTTGACTGCTTGACACAGTCAAATCACTTTCCAGAGATGCAAAACCAAATAAGTTTATTTTCATTAAAAACCCAACTCTGGCATCTTTCCTTATGCTGACAGTCCCTGATGATAAAAGGTCTTTGAACTGGACCTCTATCTCCATTTCAACATCTTCCTGTATATATCAGAGCACCTTTTTACCCTGATTTTCCCCAGCTCCTACAGCCCCTCCTTGCCATTCCCAAGAACACACACTCACCAGTGAGTGTCCTCTCTGTCATCTTAGTCAGATAACTGGATCATTTGCTCATGATTTGATATATTAGACTATACCTCTGATTTCTTACAGTGTTAAAAGGCTGCTAGTCATCTTTGTGTCTGATCACTGAATGAAATACTGAAGTACCTCATTTAACACTTACCTGAGAGTCACAGACATCTGCATGTAAATGTAATTTCTTTCTCCTCCAAACAGGAAGTAGATATTTATACAGTGAAGACTGAAGAATTGGAATTTACTTCTGCATTCTGCCTCCAAATTCAGCGCAATGATTACATTCATGCCTTGGTCACCTATTTTAATATTGAATTTACTAAGTGCCACAAGAAGATGGGATTTTCTACAGGTAATCTGTATGTCTTTTAATTTCATTTCTGTTGCTATCAGTCTATCAGTGCTGTTGGTTAGATGGTACAGGAAGGTTTAATGTACCACCACGTTGGAATTTCAGTGATAAAAACTATTGTAATTTTGGGGGAGGTGAGCAGGATGGGGAAAGGACAACTGCTTATAGGAATTCTGTGGAAACAGAGGCAGAATTTCACAATGGCTATCAAGCTTAGAGCTCAGCAGGAATTGTGACCTGTAAATTTCTGTCCCTCACCAGTTAAATCTAAATCCCGTGTCAAGTTTCTCAGATTAGACAGAGAATTACAGGCTCAGAGAGAGATAGCAGCTCTGCAACTCAGTTTTTTCCAAATCCAAAACTCAACAAAGCTTGCCCCAGAGTCTAGAACAAAACTATCATTTTTTCCAAGCTGTAAAAACACACATACTGATTTTGTGAGTTGTCTCTAACAACCCAGATGTGAAACTCTAACTTGCCTTGGTGAGCAGATATTTAAAGAAATAATTCCATTCCCTTAAAGCATCATTTACCAGACTGAATAAACCAGAGTGTCTTGCAATAAATGCAAAAACCTCATCCTGTAGACAGCCTGAGTGTAGACAGGAGGGTGAAGTGTTTCTTTGCCTCTGTTCAGTTTATCATGGTAAGGCAGGTGCAGAAGAATTAATCCATGAAAAGGTTGTTTGGCCATCTGCTGCTGAAGGTCACCACTGTCTGGAAGACTGGTAAAGATTCTCACCTGGTGTCTGTTGGCAAAGCTGCACTGAATTCAGTGAAGTACTCCAGTTTGTAGAACATGTCCAAACACTGCTTCATTGATATGTATTTTTATAAATTATGAATAAGTGTGTAGTTTGGTGGACTTGGAGGCCCGGACCTGCATTACACACCCCCCCCACCCTGTTCAGGGGGCACAAGATTCCAGTTATGTCAGGCCTTTTGGGGGAATGTGGCCCTGCACAGGGGCATGTGCACAACTGTGTGGGTATGTACAAGGCAGCAGTTACGATTTAGAATAAAAATTCAATTTCGTTTTGGTCTAACATGTTTTCAGTAAGAAATTTTATGCAGCCGTGTCCGAATAGTAAACAGTCTGGATCTGAACTCCTACAAGAAGACATCTCATTTAACATTTGAGATTACCAGTCATTAAAACTGTGTGGACACATAGACAAAAATTATCTGGTAAAATCCTTTTCCTTTCGAAGATACCAATTTGCCAGCACAGTTTCTGAAAAAAGCTGCTTTATATTGGTCTTCTGGTTCTAGAATTTTAGAAATCCGTTAAAAATTCCTGTCCTGCCATTTTTTTAAGAAAGTATCAATATTTCCCCAGTCAAACTATTTTCAAAGTCAAGTAATTTTTTTTTAAACAATGATTTTTAAATTAAATGAGATCATTATTTTATTAAACAATGTTAATAATGATACAATAGTGACCTCATGTGACTGGGGGATACAAATAGAAGAAAAATAAACTTATCAGAGATTTTTTTTTTGCCACGTTAGGAAGTCTTTGAGCTCCTACAGCTATTCTTAGGTTCCTAGAAGCTCTTGACTGCAAGAATGCTGGGAACAAGAAGTGACCAATACAAGTTCATTAGACACTGCTCAAAGATTGGAATTTAAATCAGAAATAGAACCAAAGAAGTAAATTAAAAGCCTGGAATAGCAAAGGGTCATTGAAGTGATTCTGCTAAGCAAGACTAGAAATTAATTTAGACTAGTTTCTATGTCTGGCAAATTGCCCCAAATGCCTTTTAAGAGTCCCAAAAGAGATCAAGGTGCAAGTGCCCTTTCATCTGCTCCATCCTCCTGGAAATGATAAAATTTGCTGGTTTGGGATCACTAGTCAAATGTTCCATCTGCAACATCAGGATTAATAATTTTTGATGAACTTTTCCTTCATGCTTTTGTATCATTGTTTTTTGAACTAATTTAGACTTCTGAAATTCAAAGCACTTAGTGGTAAAAGTTTTCCCAATGTGTGGGTTGAAAGAAAAGCATAAAAATGTGCCTATCTTGCCCTGTAACCACTTTTGTGGAATTCTTCTTGCTGGGTATGATTCACATCTAACATATTCCAGGAAAAATTGGAAGACAACCCACAGAAAGCCAATAGAATTGTGTTGTAAAGTGCATTTACTAATATAGTATATAAAGTATTCTATGAAAAGAAAGGATTTTCCCCAGTTGTTTCCAAGTCATAATTTGATTTGCAAGACATTTAGGAAATTTCAGTAAGTGATACCCATGTATATATTTTTAGCACCTGATGCTCCTTATACTCACTGGAAGCAAACTGTCTTCTACTTGGAGGACTATTTAACTGTGAGACGAGGAGAAGAAATCTATGGGACTATATCCATGAAACCAAATGCAAAAAATGTGGTAAGTCAGCACCCCTGATCCTAATTCCACCTCTACTGATCACAGACTATGATCAACAATAAAGAAAATGCATAGGAGTAAAACAATGAGCATGCTAAAGGCATTCATATTTATTAGTAAGAGCTCCAGTCACAGCTTCACCAGAGCTGATGATAGCAATGATAAAGCAGTGCTAATGTTACAGAAGTCAGCCTGCAAGCAGGCTAGCATGGGAAGGAAGAAAGGATTCAAATATACATCACTGAGTAAGCTGCCCTCTGCAATCAGCTTGACTCACATTTTGTTACACAAAGAGGCAAGGGGTTTTTCACACTGTCACTGAAATCAGTGGAAAGATCCCTTCTGCCAGCACAGGATGATCAAGAGTAAGTGCTTCAGTTCCACATCTATGGGCACTGAGTGATTTGCCACTCAGTGCCCAAGGACAGTCCAACAGGAAATTAAGTAACACACTTCAGGGGAATGCTTGCATGAACTCGCTGATCCAATGTACTTGCACTCACTAATTGAGTGAAAGGGTTGTTTAAAAACTGTGCCTTTCCATAGAAAACACAGATGCTTTATTTAAGGCTAAGGCATGATGGATATCACACTACCATGACTGCTGAAAACTTCCTCAGTTTCTCTGCTACGGGCTAAATCCCCCTAGTGCTTCTTTTAACTGGTAAGGAGACTATGGCTGGATAGAACAAGACATGAGAATTATGGCTTTTGGGAGAAACACTGGACCATTTCCTGCCAAAAATCTTGAGCAGTATCTCTTCATTTTCTATTACAGTAAACACCAGTTAAAATAACCTGGTTATCCATCTGTGCAGTTGTTGTAATTGTTGAAAAATTGCATTTGTTAACTGCAACACACCTTAGCATTCCATTGTCTTCCCTTTTTGCATTGCTTTTCGGTTTTTATACCAAACCCAGATTGGATATGGTAATGTTGATACAGAGGGAGAAATAAACTCAAAATAAACTTGGTATTACAACAAATACATTCACCCCTGAAGCTACTTGCTCCAAGAGGAAAATAATCTCTTTCCCTACCCTTGTGTTTTCCTAGGGGGACTGGAATATTTTCTTTTGGGTTAAATGTATCAGTTTTCTTTGAGGGGAAAAATGAATAAAATATCTCAAATTTGTTCGCACAGCAGTAAGCACCTGAATGCAGATTTAGGTGCTAAAATTAATTTGCTCTTGATAGTTGTCATAATACAGAGAGACCACTTCAGTTCAAAAGGATTTGCTAGTGCTTGTTCTTCTGAAACAGGAAGTTTTTCAATGGCTTGCATAGACACAGCTTCCTTCTGTAAGGCTGTGTATTGCCTCTTCCCTGAAAACGTGTCATTGTGAGATAAAAAATGACTAAGGGCTTCTGCACAATGTGAAGTTTACTAGATCTATTCTGGAACAACCCCTAGTGGGAAAGCCCTTTAGCCTAAATTAAGAGCATCTCAATGGGGGATACCCTTAAAAATTTTTCATAGGATACACATATAACAGCATTTCAGAAGCTTCATTAACCAGGAAGTAACCAGGACATTAAATCCACCTCAGGAAGAGTATAGAAATATGACCTAAGCACAGATTGTATGGTGAATGCTATTACACATCTTACAGCCTGTTTTCTCAGTGTTAGCACCATTTAAAAACAGAAGAAGTTAGAAACCACGGCAGGAATCTCTTGAATCTGCTGGTCTTTTCAACCCAAGCAATGATAACTGAATTAATACACTAAACTTATGGTCTTACTTACATGTTGCATTTAAATCTTTTTACAGCGTGACCTGGATTTCACAGTAGACTTGGATTTTAAAGGACAGCTATGTGAAATGTCAGTATCTAATGACTACAAAATGCGTTAGCAAGAAACCTTGCAGAGAGATGAAAAGGAGAATTTTATCAAGTCTTGAACTGCTGAGCTTCAAGCTAGGAACAACTGTTCACAAGATTATTATATTAAATACTAGAATGTTTACTCTGATGGAGGGTGGTAACCTGATCTTTCTTGCAGATAGTACAGGGGGCTGGGATCCCACTGTGAATGTACAGTATACAGAACTGTAGCTTTTGTTAAACATAGGAAAAAAATAAGCAACAGTCTTGAGTGTTCTGTTTAACTTTAGGATGGCAAAAGATGCATATACAAATTGTATTACTTACTGTGAATTTCTGGTTCTTCCAAGCTTTGCATGTTAAAGATGATTAGGGCAGTTTTCTCACTATGAAAGACTACTACAGCACATTACTGTGATAGTATTACTGGACTTATATTCAATATAAATGAATATATATATTGTACATGAGGAAAAAAAAGTCATTTCATAATAGGAATTTGTTTTGTGATTATTTAATTCTCATTATGCAGTTATGGAAAGATGATGATGTTACCTTTGGCACTACTCTAGGCAGTGATATATTCCATTAACTGTCCAATGTTATAGCTGTGGTAAATATTCCATGCAAAGTGTAGATAAGAGCTGGGCATTTACAGGAAGTTCAACAACTATATTTTTGAATGTCCTCTGAAAATGTGGACCATTAGTTTTGAAATTCACCTTCACAACCAGATGTCTGTCAAAGCTTTAAAAAACATTAGCTTTTTATCCTTGAAAATATTCTGTGATGAGTTTTTATAGCTGGATTTTGCATGAGACTTTCAGAAATCAGACACCTAGTATTTAAATGTGATGAATGCAAAGTCTCTGAAATGGTGGATAATTCCTGCTTCTTGGCCATGCCATATTTCAGTTCTTTGCAAAATTCTTAATATAAAATAATTTTAAAAAAATAGGAATTAGTGTTACCTTTTGGTGATGTTTTAGATAAGTTTTAAATTGCAAATACTATTCTCAAGAGTGCAGTAATTTGCAGGAGCAAGTTAATGTCTTTAAAAAAAAATGTCGATGGCTTCTGATATTACTAAGATGTCTGTAGCTTTCCCATCCCCTTGAGTCCCTTGTTTTTCGTACAAAATCTCCTGCTTATTGTTAAAATATTAAGTGCTTATAAATCCTCATATGTATGTATCAGGTCTTTTTACTATATGAATGTGGGCCATTTAATCACATGTAATTCATCAACAACTGTATCACCAGTCCTACCTACGCATTTTCCAATCCGTCTGGCATTAGGCACTAAATCATGTTCTATCTTGTACTGGATAAGATTGACTAGTTTTTTTGCCTAAAATATTTTTAATCACCTGCAAATAAAGCATACTTGAAGATGTATTTTGCCAGTATTTGTCAACCTCTCGCTTTTTAGAAACCTGTTTCTATTGATTTTCCCTCCACAGAAACTGTACAGTGCCTCCATTTTCTTACGGTCTAAAGAAAATATGGTCTAGGGATTCTATCAAATGGTATCTATGTAGAGTGAAATTAAACTGTAATTCAGCAGTAAAGATACTGTTTGCCATTTAGTTCATCACTGTTGTTTTGAAGCTTCTTTCATATTTTTGGATTGAGGATGCACAACTTTCCTTACGAAATCGGGTTTATCTGTCAAATACAGCTATCATTTTCAGGAATGGGTTCAGCTACTCTTTCAGTAATGGACTGGGAAAAAAAAACATCTACAAGTCCCTTTCTAGTAACACTACTGTGATTCTAGGAATTTAAGGTAAGGAAATCTACCATAGTTTTTCTCAGGTCCTCCATTTATATAAAAATCTACTCAAACAATGTTTTCATGTTCTTCTTTGCCACTAATCACTGAGATGACTATTACTGAAAGAGGAAAGACTCTTACTTTGTTTGCCTAAATGACACTTTGAAAGTGTTTCAAACCATCCTCTTCTCTAGCCCACTACATAAATATTTAATAACTTAAATATTAAAAGAATAACGAAGGGGGAAAAAAAATCTCATACCTTGTTGGAAACAAACAAACAAACAAAAAAAGACAAATGAGAAAAAAAGGGAGAGAAAAAAAAAGAAAAAAAGATTCCCAAGGGTCTTTACTGAGAATGTGTTATTTTTGCCTGACAGAAAGCACTGGTCAAGAAGCAGCAAAAAAAAACCCCTTGATCAGAACAGCTCATTAACCAAATTGAGAAGTATTTAAGAACTGCTGTACACTGATTCCCCTTTCTGCCTCATCTTTCAGCTGCTGACAGTGAAGTGTTGGTCTCTCTTCAATAGTGGCCACCTTGCCTTAGTACTTGAAGTGCCCATTCACTTTGGTGTTGCACGATTACATCCTGACTGATATTGTTAGTGGCACAGTTCTGAGGTGGTCCCCACACCTCAGGCACCTTCCGTCTTGGAAAATTAGCATCTGCTCTTCTTCACATCAAAAAAAATACCATGTATTTCTCCATCACAGAAAGAACTGATAGTGCCTCCCGGAGTGCTGAGTGTCTTCAAATCACAGTGATCAAAAAGCAAATTCAGGCTTGCAAGGCCATTAAAGCTGTTACCTACCAACAAGGTTTTGAAACCACCTGTGAGTTCAGCACACATAGGATCAGTTAGGTCAGTATTAGTGAAACAGGTATGCAAAGACCTTGCAGGTCAGGTACAATCAGCTACAAGGCTTTCCTCAGCAATCCAAGTCCAGGTAACTACCACAGAGTCTGAGCTTCATTTTCTCAAGGCTTGAATAAGAAGGTTTCTCGTGGACTCCAGGATTGAACCAAAGCCACTGATTTTCAAAGCTTTGCATTAAAATATAATGACAAAATGACCGCTGAGAGCTGAAACAGACACGTGTTTAAAACACTTAATTCCCTTGCCACAGACAGGAAAAGAAGATCATGAGCTGAGGACAGAGCATGAGAAAGAAACAGAAATACAGTATTTACACAAAAGACTGTCCCTGATGAAAAGAGAAAACAGGTCACTTCTGCCTTTACTCTGATCTTAAGGCAAAAGTATTAAAACTCTTCTTAGGGATTGTTCTGTCACTTGAAACAAAAAGGAGCATCCGAAAAAAGCTCCATGCTGAGCATGCCTCTAAAAGGCCCAGTGGGCAATTCACACTTGCAGTGCTTGATGGGATTAAGGAAGCAGTCCCTAATGTTAGTGGGCCCACTCTGTATTCCCAAGTTTCTCTAAAGAACAGCACAGTATGGCTCTAGTCTCATAAGAACTTTTTATTCCCAGTACCAATTAGCCCTTGCCAGATGTCATTAGTTTCAGGTTTGGGTTTTGCAGGGTTTGTTCTGGGGACCTTTCTATGTGCAGAATTGGGAGTTTACAGCCTTTGAATACTGTCTTGGACTTCTAATAAAAGTTGGAACTGTCCAAAATGTGAACAAGAATATTACTCAAGGTGGTAATATTTACCCAGTAATACCCAAGACATGTTTTTACCACAGTGCTAATTTGAAGAACCTTCTCAGAGATAATTTCTAACAGGATTTATTTTAAATTTAATATTAATTCAGAAACTAATTTAACACATACAGATTTGATTATAGATAACTTCATTCACTTAGAAGGTAGGTTTATAGAGGATACATGGTATTCTATGTATATAATGAAGAATAAATCCCTGCTTTAGGAAGAGTAGAAAGTACAGGCTGAGCTGTTGTAAAGCAGCTCTTCAGAGAAGGACCTGGGGATGCTGGTGGACAAGCTGTTCATGAGCCAGAGGTGTGTCCTTGAGGCCAAGAAGGCCAATGGTATCCTGGGGTGCCTTAGGAAGAACATTGTCAACAGGCTGAAGGAGGTGAACCTGCCCCTCCACTCATTCCTGGTGAGGCAAATCTGGAGTGCTGTGTCCAGTTCTGGGCTTCGAAGTCCAAGAGAGACATGGAACTCCTGGAGCATGTGCAGCAGAAGGGAATGAGGATGACTGGGCAACTGGAGCCTCTTTCTTAGGAGGAAAAGCTGAGCGAGCTGGGCCTGTTCAGCCTCAAGAAGACTGAGAGGGGACCTTATCAATGTCTGTGAGTACCCTAAGGGAGAGTGCCAAGAGAATGAGTCCAGACTCGTCTCAGTGGTGCCGATCAATAGGACGAGAGGCAAAGGGCAGAAACTGATGCAGAGGAAGTTCCACGTGAGCCTGTCAATTGATTAGTTCAGCCTCGGGGAGATTGAAGGGAGACCTCATTGTGGTCTTTAGCATCCTCACAAGGAGAAGCAGAGCGGAAAGTACTGACCTTTGCATCCTTGCAGCCAGTGGCAGGACTCAAAGAAACAGCATGAACCTGAGTTGGGGGAGGTTTAGGTTGGATACCAGGAAAAGGTTTTTCCCTCAGAGGGTGGCCAAGCAGTGGAACAGGCTCTCCATGGAAATAGTTACAGCACCAAGCCTGACAGAGTTGAAGAAGTGTTTGGACAACACTCTCAGGCAAATAGTGTGACTCTTGGGGCTGTGCTGTGCAGGGCACACTTGGACTCAATGATCCTTATGGGTCCCTTCCACTTCAGAATATTCTTGTGATTTCATGAGGAAGGGCTTTACTGTGCAGGTGACCAAGCCCTGGAACAGATTGGCCAGAGAGGTTCTGGAATCTCCTTCCCTGAAAATATTAAAAAATCACTTGGAAACTAATCCTGAGTAATGGATTCTAAGGGATGCTGCTTGAGCAGGGGGTTAGTCTACATGACCTCCAGTGGTCCTTTCCAAATCTAACCATTCAGGGATTCTTTAATTTCCAAGAACAAAGACTCCTCAGATGCTCTGAGCAGCTGTTCCAGTGTTGTGATGATCTCACAGGGACACTTAAGGTTCAACTGGAATTTCTCTTGTTTTAACCTGTGACAGTTGGTTCTTGTTATTTTACTATTTTCCCCAAAAAAAATCCTGGCTCTCTTTTCACTGTGACTCCCCATTAGGTACTGGAAGATACAATTAGTTCCTACCTTAGTCCCCTCATGGTAACTCTCCTCTTCCCTACACAACCCATGATTTCATCCTAGATTTTTATATTAATTACACCTCCTATCCACCTATAATCCCGCCTCCTCCATTTTTCTTCCCAACAGTCCATGTTGCTGCTGTTACACAGTGCTTAACAAATGCATCAAAGGGTTTTGCAACAAATGTAATCCCAAGATTCAGTATTTAAAAGAGAATTTCAGTTTCCTTACTGTGTTGTGTTGGCGGCATGGAGGACACATTTTATGAGCAATTTCCATTGGCTTATAAGGTCTAAGTTTATGCCAGTGTGTGCACATGCCCAGTTAGAATATACAACTAATCAAGCTGATTTTTTTTTTTTTATTCAGTAGGCATGAAGCATTCACAGACTAGTTCCAACTAGTGGGAAAAGTGGGAGGTTTTTACCTTTTTTAGAAACATTGCTTTTCAACATTTCTCAGAGATCATCTCAGATCTTAATCTGTTAAGCACACAGGTATGTGGGAGTCCTACAGAAGACAAATCCTTTAGATGGCATCTAAACTTCCTAGAAATTAACTGTGAATTAACAGAATCTACAAATCTTTTTTAAAAACAACTAAAGAAATAAACTGGATGCTTCAGATCTGAGATAACAATATGTTTAGAGTAAAGAGAACATGAATCATCAGTTAGAGATTTTCCAGAAAACTGGTATTTCTGCACAGTATGATGGCTGGGGTGAGCCAGGGCAGTAGTATGCCTACAGGGAACAAGAGTGTTCCCTGAAAATAGCTGCTGTTTCTGGAGATAGGCACAAAAAAAAGGTAAAAGATGTGTTCTACCCAGTTGAGACAGAGAAAGAAGCAGACCACTGCTCACAGAAGACTGCTAAAACAGACCACCCATCTCTTATACAAAAAAAAAAAATTATTTCAGGGTTCAGATACAACTGACAGGAAAGAAAAATATTTTCATGATCTCAAAATTTTTGAAATCTCTGCTGTCCTCTTTGTATGTCTTTCAGGCTTTACAGGTACCAATACAATTTCCCTGACTCCCTTCCCTTTCTCTTTTCTTTGTATGTTAGATATTTTTCTCATTTTTGAGTGGAAACAACAGAGATTAGTGATGATACAAACAACATGAAGATAGTATTTTTTGAGAAAGTTTGGGGAAAAACTATAGTGTGATTATGAAACAGAAAGAAACCACGTTAGCTTTGAGATAACAACTGCAACACAAAATCAGTCTTACTTCCTCAAACAACACACAGGTTTGGGCTACAATCCAAGCCATTCCTCTGAATCATCAAGTGCAGTCTTTTAGAAGCACAGCAATCAGCAAGATCAAGTCTGAGCTGACCCCTAAATCTTCATGTGGAAAACAGAACATCCTCTTTCACAGCTCTGTTTGGTGCCTTTGTGTCCAGCCATTTCCCGTTTACGCAAATGAACCATCAGCATCTCCAGTATGACACAGCCCCAGAACCAGAAATGGACCCCTGTGTTAAGGTCACAACAGAATTTAATCACAAATCATACATGCCCTACCATTTTGATGCAGGAACATGAAATGGCAGCCCAGAAAGGTGCGTGTGACTCATTAACTGCAACTTGCAATGCCAATCAGTTAGCAGAAGCACTTTATCACCATGGTGGCATATTTTTCACATTTATTGGCATGACAAATCAATGTCATTAGCTAATGAGATATGATTGAAGCAAATATAATTGCTATTATCACCACCGAGGGAGAATCTCAGGAAAAAAAGCTCATTATTTTGCTAACTTTCCTATGGGGTGAGTGTAGATAGCAAGAAATATAAGTGCTGTGTGAAGCTGAAGCAGCAGCAGTGTGTGATGGATAACATTTGTATGTCAAGTAGCCAACAACAAAAACGTGATGACAATACGTTTTGAGCTATGGATTGAGGGTATGGAAGCAGCAGAATTCAAAAAGTGAAGGTATCCTTCACCAGTAAAGATGTGGAACTGAGAAAAGAACTTAACGGAAATAATTGGAAAACATTCAGAAGACTGGGTAAATTGCCCTGACATGACCCACCAAAAAAGTAGTGAAGACATTAGGGCCTAACATTTTCTGGGAGAAATTTCCATTTGAATTCTGCTGCTAAACAATACCATTAAGTAGGAATTCTCTTAAGCAGCAGGATGTCTACTCTCCATCTGGGCAAATTCCTAGACCCTTGCAACCTAATGTTCACGGGTCCAAATGCAAAATTCACTTCTGCTTGCCAGAACATTGATACTGTGTTATGTTCTTCTCATTCTTGTTCCTTCAACAGTACTGGCATAATACACTGTTTCTTTCCCTTCCTCTTGAGAAGTTTCCAGCTTGTACTTCAGTGATATATAGGATTCCCTTTGTGGAATCTGCTTATAAACCAAAACCAGACCTTTATCAAATATTTCTACTCAGTTGTCCTCATCTCTTACTTGACTGTGTGTCATCTGTCCATTTTACTACAGCCCACTCTTGTAAATGCCTGTGACAGTGAGGATAAATCTAGTTGGCCTGAAGATACTGCCAGTCCAACAAATTTTGAACATTTATATTTTAGAAGACAGAAAGTACCACTGTGATTTACCAATCTCTTGAAAACATCCAACCCCACTGCTGAAGCAAGACAAGCTGGAAGAGGTTGCCTAGGACCATTTACAGTTAGGTTTGGAGTATCTTCAAGGATGGATAGTCCATGACTTCTCTGGGAAAACTATTCCAGTATTTGAGCGCTTCAAGGGGAAAAAGGAAAAGATAATTTCTTGTGTTCAGATGGAATTCCATGTGTTTCAATTTGTGCCTGTAGCCTCTTCTACAGTCACTGAGTACTCCAGAGAAGAGTCTGGCTCCCTTCCCTTCATTTCCAAAGTCCATAAAGTATTTACATTTACTGATAAGATCCCTCTTGAGCTTTTTCTTCTTTAAGCCGCCTGGGCCCAGTCATTCAGCTGGTTTTCAGAGCACTTTCCTGTTCAATTATCTAACACTTTGTCATCTTGTCAATGAGGATGTTGTAGGAGAGTGTCAAAAGCCTTACTAAAGCTGAGTTAAACAACATCCATGAATCTCCCCACATCCATCAAGCTAGACATCTCATCTGGAAGCTATCAGGTTCATTATGCATAATTTCCCCATTGTAATTCCATGTTGATTATTCCTGATCACCATCTTGTCCTTGGTGTATCTCAGAATGGTTTCCAGGACTAGGTGTCTTGCATCACTTTCCCAGGAATTGTGGTAAGGCTCGTTGCTGTCTGGACCCTTCTTCTTGCCCTTCTGGAAGACAGGACAGACATTTGCCTTCTTAGAGGTGTCTTGCACCACAGAGTGCTTTCACAACACCCTTAAATGCTCTGTTGCAGGAGTTGTGCTGATCTTAAATTAACTACTAGGCTTTAATGTTGGTACATGCAAAACATGCAAAATGGTCTACTTAACTAAAATGCTATTTGTTTGGAGTTCTTTCATATGTACCACTGAAATGTAGGTTGTAAGGAAACCTTGGAGGTTTCTAGTCCAAGCAGAAATTTCCTCAAAGCTATGTCATGTCACTATCCCTGTGGCTTTGTGTTAAACCTGTTCTGAAAACTTCCAAGGACGGGGACTTTATAAGGTATCACCAATTGGATACAAATCCCCTTCACAAAAAAACATGCCTAGCTTATTTAGCATTACATTTTGAAACCTGCCAGCAGTTAATTTTTAATCACTTGATAGATGTCTGTAATTGTGTGTGACTTCACTTTCTTGACCAATGGCACCCTATGGAAATCTAAGTATACCATGTTTGCACAGCTGCATCGTCTGCACAGCAATGACAGAAAGGTACATTTAGCTACTGTTCTACACAGGAATCACGTCAGCAAGGAACAAATATTAAACAAAAATTCCACTATTTAATCATCTGAGCAGCATTCCCTGCATGGGACAAGAGCAAGGGCTTTACACTAAACCTGAGTTTAGTAATTCCTTGCACAGCTGCCCCTGGGGCTTCTAATGACACAAATTATTTCAGTGTAGAAGGTGACTCTACAGAGGGTTGCAAATAAAAATGCCCATTGCATACCTGTAAGAAAGTTTCACTCCTATCATTCGTCTTTCTGACAGAAATGTCATTTAATGCAAATCAGTTTCTCTGTCAGAATAATACTTTAAAAAGTCCTGTCACTGAGAAGCTGCATTAGTGATTTATGCCTCATTTCAGAGGGATGAGCAACAGCCTTATTACAGCTTCATAATATAAATCCATACAATACAGGGTTGCTATGACAACTGATGAGCCTTAATAGCCTAGATTCAAAAGACCTTGTTCAAAACTGTCAAGTAGTGCAGTTCAATGCAGTTCAGTCATTTGCACCTGTAAGAACGGGGAGAAGGCCATGCAGAAACAGAAGGGTTCACTCAGGCTCTCGGGAGACGCATCTGAGCTTTGCAGCTGAGAGTCTTCCTTACCTCTGAGCTATGCACTGCTGGTCCTGGGGCTTTTCAGCCCCCAGCAGAGGTATTTGGTGTTTGGCTGCAGCAACACTGAGCTCCCAAGGCTGCCTGAGAAACATGGTTCACATGCGGTTCCATTTATTAGTATTTAAAGATGAGGTTACAAAGAGGTAAGACAATTAAACACCTTCTTGGTATTGAAAATGGGCTGCCCACCCCTTTAGACTTCTTTTCTCAAAACTGCGATCTTAGCTGTGTTTTCCACCCATATCCTCCCACTAACTGTGGTATTTGTCAGATTTTGCTGGGCTAGTTGAGCTCACTAATGCAGGAGAGAATTCTGTCTTTTTCTTCTTTTCTCTATTTTTTTTTCCCTTGAGATTCTGCCAAGGCCTTAAATGGCTTGTTGCGGGGTTCTAACAACTTGTAAAAAGTAAAATGGAGGAGTAATGACTGGCAGGAATGGAGAGTTGCAAACCTACCCAGCACTCTACCCTCTGGAAACAGCAGCACCTGAGCTTTAACAGCAGCTGTACAGTCACAGCAATATTCACATCTCCAATTCATAGACTTGATTTGCTCTGAAAAGGTAAGATTGAAGTGTAGTGCTGCAGCAGCACTGAATCCTGCAAATAGGCAGACTAATGTTCCAAAGCTGATAATACTCGCTTTGCAACAAGGTCATTAAGAAGACAGGAAAAAAAGAAATATTAAGCTGAATACAGTGACACAAGACCTACAAAAGTATATTATGTATGCTCTGAGCAAGAGAACACGGATCTCACAACGTGAGGCAAAGGTGGCACAAGACAAAACACCAGACACAACACTATGTCATAGAGGGATGGTAGCTGTGGCTGCTGTTCTTACCTTGTGCAAGTCCAGCCAAAACTTGAGCTGGGTTTAGAGCAAAGATGCAGAGGCATACACAACACACTAATGTCATCATCCACACAAAACACAGCAGGGTCTTCACTGTTCATTACCCACACACACACAAATAGCAGCTCGAGTAATGGGAGTGTTTGAGTGAGATTCAGAGCCACATAATGTGTTACTCAAATGTCTCAGTTCCAAAGATTCCCTACTCCCTTCCTGTCCAACCCATGAAAACCAGACATTTTGAGTGAGAAAGCTCCTCTGAATCTGGGTTTCTTGTAATGATCGTTGTGCTCAGGAGAAGCATGTGGCAGAAAAGGCACTGACAACTGCAGAAGCTAAACACAGCTGTCCATTATAACTGGACTTGTGTTAAACACTTCCCTCTTCAGTGTTTGAAAGGAAATAAGCAATGCTCGTCTGACTAATCCAGTGTCCTTCAACTTCTAGTACATTTGGAAGGATTCAGTGTCACTGCATACAATATTTCAGATTAGTAATAGAAATGAACTTTTATACCTGCCCTGTACATGTAACCTACTGGGGTTTTTTTTCCCCTTGAGAAGCCTATTTTCATCAGACAATAACCAGGTGCCTTTTCCTAGCTCCATATTAAAAGAACTTTAGTTGTTTGATGTGTAAACAGGCCAAAGTGCCCAACTCTCTGCTTTTTTTCAGAAGTGTATGAGAGTGCTATTGCAATTCCTGTAATTTCAATAATCAAAAAGACCCATTATTTCAACAGCTGTGGATGAATTCAGGAAGTTGCCACTGATGAGCTTTATGAGCATGTTTCTGCTTTCTAAAACAAGCTTCCACTTGAGCAGATGATAAAGTGGATTTATTCCAAAATGATCTCACATGGTAGAAAATTCTGCCAATATACGGATGTTGCAAACAAAAATGGTCCTAAGTTGGAAAATTTTACTTGAGTTAATTTACTACCAAAGTACACAAATCTTTTATCAATGATTGAGGTTCTGGGGAAAGAAAAAGAGTGTAAACCATTAGACAAATGTATTTATGTACATTTTTTCTCTCCTCTGTTCCTGAGTTTCAGCTTCCCTTTTTTTTTTCACGATGGGGTCAACTCTGTCTGTCAGAATTTGTCCAGGGAGCCAACAGGCAGCACAGGAAGTTGTGGTGCTGTGTGTAATGCTTTCTGCCACCCCAAGTAATATGGTTTCAGCCATTCAATCCCAACACTTCCAGTTGTCCTGGGCTTAGGGATGCCAGTTGTCCTGTTCCTCATTTGCCCCTGCTCCAGCATGGGGTGTGACCACTGACTGCAATTCTTTCAGAGGCAAACTTGCTTCAGTGTGGTCTGTTCCTCACGTATCCCTTGTGTGTGAGGCATTCCCATTTTAACAGCTGCAGATTACTCCTTACATCTGGTATGTGAGGAGGTGCTGTACACTTCTCTTGGGAAGGTTATACTATGCAATGCTTTTTTTTCCACTGTTGCTCCATTCACACCTGGGCAGGCTGGAACCTCTTTTGACTGGCACACAGCAATTCATGGACATCCAGATCCAAAGGGTTAGGAGCACTCTGTTATATCCATGCAATTGGACTTTGTGTTGTGCATATCCAAAGATCCGTCAGTACTGGATACTGACCAGGCAGAGATAAATTTCTCCCAATGGAGAAGTGAAATGAAAAAATGGAAAAAAAAGAAATAAAAGACGAAAAGGAAGCTTCAGTGCTGTTAAGCCAGCACTAACTTTCAGAAGAGCTGAGAAAAATACTGCTAGGAGGTATGAAACCCTGGTCAAGAGTCAGAAGACAGCAACCCAGCAACAAAGTTAGCATCAAGGAACGTGGGACATGACAATTCCCACACCAGTTTGATGGCCAGCTGGACAGCAGAATCTGTCCAGTAGAGCCTTTTAGCACGTTTTTCATGTCTGTCTTCAGTGAGCAATGAATCCACCAGTAACTGCTGTTTGTTCAGGTGTGCCAACAGGTGAGTAAGTCCTGCCCTGAGGTTTAGATAACCAAACAGACCATGAGAAATCCTGGACATGACACAGGCAACCCTGAACACTGCAAATAACAGAGTGAGAAGCTGAAAAGCACCGTGAGCAATGCCTGGACTTCCCAGGTGGATAAGGGGGAGTTACACAGTAACTTCACAAATAATTGGAGGGGAATAGTTGGAACTTTATTGGGAGTGGAAAATTGCAAGGCCAGCAGCACCTCAGTAACTGTATCAATAACAGCATGTAAAGTCAAGGTGACTTAGGAAATGCTATAAGAAATAGATATGTGAGTACAGATGTAGAAAACCTGGGACTAATAGGGAAAAGGCAACTAGGAACAAGTTGTTTCTTTGGGATATGAAGGACAGAGAGAGGGAGGGGTCAGGGTAGATGGAAGAAGAATAAGTATGGAAAAAAACAAGAGAAGGTAGAATAAAAGGAACTAGTTGTATGCAGGCAAGCTACTGGTCAGAATTTATCTGAATGAGCCTTGTGCCCCACAGCTGCAGGACATCCAGTCTTTTCATTAAACCTTTTTTTCTGCTTGATCGTGGGGAGAGGTGTAGGGCAGAGTGGGAGAAAGAGAGCAACTGCAAGTCATAGGATTTGTGTACACGGACGTTTTCATCAGCGAACTTCAGTCTTGATCTGTTGGAAAGGAAGAGAAGGATTAGGTTATCTGTGTTCATATTTATAGGAATGCTGCTTATGTGTATGTGGGTGACAAGCAGTGAAGACACCAATCTCTGTGTTGTCTATGTGGCTGATGACATTGGTGCTGTGTGTGCATCTGCACCTCTGCAATGTGTACTCAGCTTGGGATTTGGCTGGACTTCCAAAAAGGATCAGCAGCAGCCACAGCTATCAATCCGAGATGGAACACATTGCCTGGGTCCTAGACTGCACCAGATTTGTCTGTAGAAGAAGAAATCCCCTGCATGCCAGGATTCAGCTGCTTCTTAGCACTGTCTGTTCTCAAATTGTGTACATCTTGCTGGCAGGGTCTGTGTGCACCCTAAAAGACACACAAAATAAAAAGGATCCTGTGGAAGCCACAGAAAGAAAATCCATTTTACCTGTCACTGTCCTTCAAAACCAAGATGAACTTCAGGGAAAGAGAAATTAAGGATCTGAATTTGAGCATTTGTGGGGCTAGAATCATGGGTAGTAAAGCTGAAATTAAGGGTTCAAACTGTCTTCCTGAGGCTGACAGAGGCTGGAGGAAATGCTGCTGGTTCCAGTATCGATGGGGGAACAGATCACTCCAAGCCAATTAGCAGAGCCAATATTTAAACTGATGACACTTCTTTCCTAGTTGAAATTGGGATAAAATGTTTGTTTTGTTGATGTCTAAATTAATGGTTTGCATTAGTTCAGCTCCAGCCAGGACTGAACACAGATGGTTCAGTTGTAAGATTTCCATGACGGATAACATGCCACAGTCAATAAAGCAACTCAACTCTCCACAACCAGTAATGGACTTCAAGAAGCAGCCATGGGAAATGAACAGAAAGCCTATTGATTTTCAGTAATGGATGTCCTCTGGTGTTTTGGAGCTTCTTAGACACCTCACTGAAGGCAAGGAGAGGTTTTTTCATTTGGATGAACAGGTTCTCAGGAATCAAAAAGGGAAAAGTCTTAATAATCAGCTTATCCTGGGCTGCTTGGTTTATCCATCATTCCTGACAGAAGTAAACCTCTGGTTATTCTACCTGATAGGGAAGGGGCCACATTTGGATCCCAGCTCATAGGAAAGGGAATTTGAGTGCTGGTATGGATATAGAAATTGCTGTAGGGGTGTATTGTGCAGTTCTTGGAACTAGATAAACACCTTTGATCAGACTGAAATCCCAAGAGCACAATTAATTACTGACAAAGTTTTTATCCAAAAACAGAGTTACTTACTGAGCTAGTGCTTAACATTCATCTTTAGTTTCAAATTGATTCATTAGTTAAATGCAAAATAACTTTTTAAAAACATTTAGAAAATGGATTTAAAACACAATGCCTGTAACGGTTTTATATCATGAACTCTACCATCTTGTGTGATATTTTAATGAAATAAATTATGCCATGGGTTCCACTTTCCCAACAAGCTCACCATTGTGAATATTTGTTCTTGAATGCTTACCACAGTAGCTGGATGCAGTGAAGACATATTCCACCAGGAACAATTGTTGATCATGTGGTGGCTGGGTGATGCACCCTCAAGTTTCTTATTTCCATTAATATTCCACAAAAGCTTCAAAAGACAATTGACATTTGCATTTCTTATGATCCAGGGTGGGCCATGATTTTCTAAAACGCATCCCCATGGGTAAATTGTGTCTCAGTGCTATCAGGCCCTGGAGGAATGTTGTGTGGCAGCTGCTTTTGAAAAATCAGTCATGTGTTTAGCTACATAAGGAGGAAGTTTTTCTTAGCATTGCTAAAAGAGCAATATCTCACTGGATTTTGGTGAGATTTTTCACTCATTAAATGCTGGTAAGTTTTTAAAAATCTTCCTCAAAATAAGATCCGCCGTTTCTGAAAATTCTACCTCCAAAATTTTCTATGACACCTTCTGTGACAGACTTCGGGAGACAAAGAGCAGTTCAGTCAGCCTTAACATATTTTGAACTACAAACAACTACACCTATGGCAATTTTTAAAAAACTGTAAAGAGAGCTTAGCACGAAGTCAGGATCTAAAGGTCTGAACAAAAATGAAATAAGCAGTATTCCAAGGATGGATCATTCACACCAGTAAGAATTTACTTCATATTCCAAATAGTTTTCTTCCCATAAAATTACTACTTCTTATTAATAATGTGGCAGCTTCTACAAGCCTGATGACAAAGCAGGATTCAGTGGTGTTAGGCATCAAACAGAACTAAAGACTGTTACTGCCCCAAATACACTGTCAATTAAATAAAGACAATATTTATAAAAGCAAGATCAGATCATAAAAAGATTTTAACTTTCACTTATACCTACACTCAGAACACAGCAGAAGAAATATTTGGAAGATAAAAGCAAATCTGATTGTGCCAGGTAGTGTTGTATAAATGTACAACTTGTCTAAACATGCCTCAGCATTTTATTGCCTCATACAGCATGACTTTTTTGTTGTATCTGATTGAAGTTCGATGGTTTTCTCTTTCACTTTATCTTCATGTTCTTTTAAAATCCTGGGGCAAAGAAAGAATACTAGTGAGAAAAAAAAGTTAATAAAACCCACAAGAGATTGAACAAAAAAAAACCATTTTCCCAAGAGTATAAAATTGTCCAGACATTTAACAGAAGATGATAAAATTTTTTGAACTAACAAGCAAACAAAAAAGTACAATTATGGTGGCCCCATCACACAACTGCCTTTGTTCATTTGGTTGGAAAAATTTAGTTAGTGCTGATTGTTAGCATTTATTGCATATTACAGAGACTCAAAACAGTGACTTTCGTTTCTTACTTTTAAAGCTGGAACAAAACTAAAATAAATCTGGTTGCCCAGTCATTTATCAATTACTGACACTTCCACAAAATTTCACTGATTTCAGCAATGATATTGGAGATTGTCCAACTCATTACCAGTGTCTTCACCTCTGCAAGTAGTTCAGAGGGGCCATATTTTCCTGTATCTCTGTCTCTAGCCTCTATATAACTTTAAAAATCCAGTTCTTACTGTCTCCCAGTCCCCAGGCTGACAGCAGAATTTGAGCTGTAATGAGCAGATGGAAGAAGGAAGCATATCCAATGTCCTGCTGCAAGGAGTCAGCAGCATCCATTTGCAAGTATATTTCTCCAAACCTTCAGGAAATTCTTGTCAGAGCTATCACAACAGCCAAGGCCCTCAGCTTTCCTAGCAACAATCCAGATGTTTCTGTATCTATACAGAGTTTCACCAGCATAACTCTTTATGAACCTGAGGAACTCTCAGTTAGAGCAACAGGGTCAGGCTACAGAGCAGTTTAAAAGCAATGAATATTTCCCTATCCTGAGTTCCTAAAACTAATAAATATAAAACTAATATAATATAATATAATATAATATAATATAATATAATATAATATAATATAATATAATATAATATAATATAATATAATATAATACTAATTAAACAAAGATAATTCACAATGTCACCAGTTACAGGGCAGTCAGGCACATAAAAAACTCATTGTTTGTGTTTTCTTCTTACCTAGCTAAGTGAAGCACGGACTTTTCCACGTTGTACCCAGAATATGCACTACATTCATAGAAAATTAAATTGTAATCCTACAATCAAAGAGAAAGACCATTTCAATTACTTTTGCACAATGTCTCACTCCAGCTGCAAAAAGAACAACACAGATATACTGAAATATGAAAACAAAGAAGGAGAAATATATCAGATTTTAATTTTAGAGCTAACAGTAAAGAGTAACAAAACAAGTCCAAGTGTGCCTCACAAATAAAAACTATATGCTTCTCTTACCAGACATTTGTTCTGTAGAGTGGTTTTTGATGTAACAGCTCAAATGAAAACAGACCTTGTAAGGTACTTGTGAACTTCCCTAGTGATATTCAGGCAATTCCCACATCACTGAGTGCTGGACAAAGCAAGTGAAAAGAATTCCAGTAACTCTTCTTTCATCTTTTTGTACTTGTGAAATTTTTCTGCACCTTCTTTTGCAGTCAGCCTGCGTCTTTCAGTTTTGTACTCCCCTGGGAGCTTTGTAATTAGGAACAGTGGGTAAATGATCAAGTCTTGGGAGAGATTCTCAGCACTTCAGCTGAAATCTTATAATTGCAAGTGCAAGAGATGATCTGCGCAAGAGCCTGACCTGGCAGTTCTGATGGCAGAGAAGTTTGAAAGGGAATGACAGATTATCCTCCAAAATAGACACCTGTCTACTTTCACAGCCTACTACAATGAAGGTCACCTACATTGCCTCGGTGGTATTAATACATGTCTTTTTACCCATCCAGATTTCAAATTTCTATTCATTTTGTACTTTTCTCTGTGTCTTATTGCTATTTATAGCAGTAGCTTAAAATTCAAGTAAGTCAGTACCTTAGAAAATTACAACCACGTCTGCATATTTTCATTTGTTTGTTATTAACTGTGTTTACTGCACTTATACTTAGTTAACCACTCTTCAGAAGACACTTATAATTCAGTTTTCAAAACTTTCCATTAACATGACTAGGTATTTCAGTTTTGGTCTGATTTTTTTTTCCTATATGCCATGTTTCCAGAATTGCACAACTTTTGGAAATTTTTGTCATCATAATGAAATTTCAGAGAAAAAAAATGGGGGAAATAATTTCATAAATACAGTATTTTGTTTTAGCAGCTCTAAAAAAGTGCTTCAGAGTTATCCAATGTCAGTTTTGAATATCTTGTCAATGGTTACATTGTTTGTTCTAATGAAAAAAGGATTGAACAACATGCAATAATTTCTTGATGACCAGATAAGCACAGAAAAGCAGAGAAGGAAGCAATCAGGCAATGTTCGTGCTGAATAGACATTTTACCAATTTTTAAAAACATCTATAACATTTACAATGATGCAACCCTATGGTTCTCTTGCTTTTCATAGAAAAGTTTTAAGATAAAATTTAACCGGGTCAAATTTCTTGCTAGCTATGAAAACAGAAGCTTTAAATAAAAATTACACCCTCCTTTTCTGCTCAGCTGATCAGAACTCTAATAGAAAACCTACTGTGGTCAGTTTATAGGTATTTTATATCAGTCAAGCTGAAGGTGACACTACTCCAACATCTTCCCCACATATAACAGAGTATCACTAGAGGAGAATTGTCAGTGATAACTTCATTTATGCTAGCTTGTATCTGAATGGATTTTTCAACAAACTGCTTGGATGGAAAGATAATAATTTAAACTCAATTGATAATGAGTGCTTAATTCTCTCAGTCTAGCAAAAAAGGTTCTTGTGTGAAAGGGGAGATAGTCTGGAAATACAGCATGCCATTTTCTTGATTCAAAGAGGAAAATTTAATTGATAGAATACACAAGGAGCACAAACTAGGAGCAGGCAGGACACATATAATTATTAAGCTAGGAAATGGCATCCAGCTCCATCCAGGAATTAGCTATTGAACCTTGGAGATTACTGGCAATTACTTCATATTAGAAATTTACCTACAAATTAGCAGACAGCTAAAGAATAGCGAGAAAAATGAATTATTACCAGAGAGAGCTGGGCAATTTTGTGTACTGTAAAGTAGCACTGCTCTGACAACAGCTCCCTCATTAGCAGTATTTGTGTAAGAACAGCACCGACAGGTTGACAAAGGAGACATGGTATGAATACACAGAAACAGTGCTCATTCCATGAAGCACATATACTCTGCAAAGCCAAGGCAGACAAGGCATTATTATCTTATTTTATAGTTGAGGAACAGCATGATAGAAGGATTTATTGACCCATTTAAGATCACTCAGGAAGTATGTGCAGGGCCAAACTAAGACCATGCAGATATAAGCATGCCTGAGCAGCACTTTTATCATAAGACATTTCATTTAAATAATTGGCAGTGCTTACACTTATTGACTCAAACAGAACATTGGCTGTCCCTGGATGCTCACAATATGATCTGAACACTCTCTCTTGTGCTCATATGAACTCTTGATCATTGGATCAAGCTAAGCTAAAGAAAAGTTTTGTTATATGGAGTTTTCCTTCTGGATTCTCTGCTAAAAAAGTCAAACGGACTTCCACAATCCCTGTGCTCATTTCACTCTCACAGGGTGTAACAAACTGGAACTACCAGTCTTCTCAAATGACAACTCCGTTCAAGCTGCCATTATTTCTTTTAAAAATTGATTGTGCTGTCCACCTTGCAGAGAAGTTATGTGACAAGTGCATTATAATGGAAGCCCTTGGGTTTCTGACCAAAGCTGTGGTACAGCGTAGTGCTTATAAGATGTGGGACTGAAGCAAAGCAAGGGTTAATACAGCTGGGCTGAAATGCTCCCTGAAAGTACATGCTCCTTTCTGACTATAGAAAAATCTGGGTAAAACCAATCCCATCCTGTGAGACACTGAAACAATCCTTAAAACTGTTGGACTTCAGAGCCAGCAGCCTAAACTGATTCTTTGTCTGCACAAGAAGAGCTTGTTTTCACCAAATATGGCTGTACAAATTAGTATCAGGTCAGCATCTAGCCCTGTGCATTTGGGATCATTCGTGAGTAATTCATGGGATTATTCACAAAACAAGTAACTCAAGTGCATACACTAACAGAGACAGTGGTATGTGGTTTCATAGGAATTACACGGCCATTTAGCAAGAATTAATATTTCATTAAAATTCATGGTTATTATTAGCTCAGCAAGCTAATTATTATAATTGAATTATATCTATGCTGTTTTTCAACTAATCCATTGCCATTAATCATTCCTTCTCTTAACTACCTCAGGCAGCACATTCAAACATTCAAATGAGTCATTCAGATCCATTCATTTGATTATAACCATCTTATTTGACAACTTTTTGTTTTACTTATGCAAAACATTTTATTTTCTTGCATGACATGTTAGAATTAATAGCCTGGTGGGCTGTGAGCCGTATATACTAGAATGATTCATCTTTATTTTACTAGTACAGTTTTTTTAGAGCAAGATGACATGCAAGACACCTACTCTCTGTCCATTTAGCATTTATGTGTCACTTGTTTTTTCACAGAAGGATTCAGTGTTACACTCAGGAGTCCCTCCTAGCTTCCAGGGTCTCAAAGTTACCTACATTTCCATGCACAGAAGAAAATTAAGTTGATTTCCTAATGGGAGAATCTTCAGGGGATAAAGTTCAAGGCTGATAATCCTCACCGACAAAAAACAAATAATGGACACAGAACTGAATAGGGAGGTATAATTTCAAAAGGCTATGTGAATAATTGAAATAAGGAAAAAAGAGATCTGGCCCTAATTTTTTCAGTTACAGGGAGGTGCCTAGCAGCAACCTTTCCTGGAAGAACAATTCAGCTGCAATTCAAATTTTGAAAATACCCTTTTTATTACTCGCAGTAAATCTATTTTCAAAGGTGAAAGAGGTAAATGTGTGAAATCCAGGACACTGTTTAATTTAGGTATATTCCTACCAATTCAGTGAATATTTCAGCAATATTTTGATGACTTATTTCTAAATAAATGAATATTCTGTAGGCATTCATGTTCAAACTATAAGCACTGTATAAAGACATTCAAAGGAAAAATTGATGGACATGGTGCACAAGAATATAAACAAGTATCTGGTATTTGCAGTCCCTTGAATGCTTAAATTATGCCCATGGATCACCAGTGCTCTGGTAGATGCAGACTGTTAACTCTTACTTATTTTATCTCCATGATGGAAAGTTACTAAAAGTAAACATGTTTTCTACTCCTACCACAGGAGTAACAGATGGTCTTCTGTGGTTTTACAGGAGGTAGGAGGGAGAAAAGGTCCCCAAATTATCTCTATGTTAAGAATCCTTTCTCAGAAAAAAAGGGAGAAAAAAAGAGAGAGAAAAGAAGCAGCAAGGAAAAAAAACAGAAAAAGAGAGAACAGAAACAAAGGAGAAACAATGAGAGTGAATTCTTAAATCTTTTTCTTCTCCACTCACTTTTTGGTTTGGCTTAGGGTTTTTTATTTGATTGGTTTGGTTTTAGGGTGTTCTCTTTATGTAGGCAGTGTTGTAAGTACTGTAATTATCAGCACTTACATCGTTGAAAGATGTATTAAAGAGTGTGATGGGGTTCATAATCCTTAAAGATTCCTGTCTGACTAACATTAATCTGTGTTTCTATGAATTTAGACACATTGAGACTCCATTTTAAAACCTTCACCTTCAAGCCTTATAAGGAGTTCCCTGGGTACAGTACCTTTGCAAGATGGTCTCCCATTCCCATCGGGACCTCGCGCTCCTTTTCGTTATCAGTTTTGTTACCCAACAAAAGAACAGGCACATTCTCCCCAGTTGCCTCCTGCAGAATAAATAGCAAATATCAGCTGAAGGGTTGAATTCAAAAGATCACAGATGAAGAGGACTAAAGCTAACAAATATCACACTATAACAAGACATTTAAGACTTCACACAAACCAGGTATGTGCCACTTTGCTTACAAACATGCCAGGAATTGAAGCAGGATAAAAGACATGAAAAAGACATAATGCTAAGATTATACTGTCTAGGGAGTTTTTTAAATAACAGCACAGAAGCTCATTAGACTCTATATTAAAATGAGAGAGAGAAAACCACCATGCTACACAGGCTCAGATATTATGTGTTTACAGCCACTGCTTTTCTAATTACATGGGCAGGAAAAATAATAGCAACACCTGGGTACTATTATGTCAAATTAATTACACTAAATAGTGAAGAAACACACAGAATAGGCCCCCAAAAATACACAGAATAGACAGAAATCAAAATTCGTTCTGAAAAGGGTTATAATTATCACAGTGAGTGCCTTCATTAGGTGGGCTGAATGCTACAGCAGTAAATGGACTTGGCAGTATGTCCAACTTAGCAACAGTTTGCAGCAAACAAAAATTAGTAAAGAAGAGTGAACTGTTACAGCTTGGAAAAAAGTTTTGGCCACAATATTACATTTTTCTGAATCAAAATCAGCAATGCTCCTCTAGCTTTTACCATACTGAATTAAAAAGTGCCACTGATTTATTAAGATCATACAATTAGCAAGGGCCTGGTCATCCCAAATGCATGGTAATAGTACTTTAGTAAGGCTACTCATATCTGGAATAAATATGACTGTTTGGAGGTATTTAAATGACTGAGTCCTAATCCGAACTCCCAAAGCCACCTCTTGGTTATTCTGGAAAACAGTGTATTATACTAGAGCACATGTCCAATAAAATCAGACTAAATTATCTTTGCATATCGATTTGTCCCTTACTTTTTCGGTGTGCAAACAGGAAGCCACACTTCATTCTTGCTACAAGTCAGCCCTTTGTGGCAGCTGCCTCAGTTTTATTTTTACTCTTTGTTCTTGCCACAAGCAAATTCCGTTGCTTACACTCTTAATGTGTTTTAATTTTTAATTAAGTGTAGTCAGTCAGTAGCATGGACTATGATTTTCTTTTCAAGTGGTTGAAACTATGACTCCCAGGAAACTGAACTACCTTTCACAGCACTAACGTAGATTACGTAGTTCTAAGTTTATGGCTTATGTTCATGATACGGTCTATTTTCCACGAGCTACACACTTGGTTCTCAAACTGCTAGTGATCATCAAGGATCACCACGTCACCATCACTGATCCAAAACACCTCTCAGTGCTAGCAGTGATCCAGTTGGAGTCCTCAGCTCAGCTCCCTGCATGAGAAATCAGAGGACTCCATGCTGGGATTTTCCCACCATTCACTCAAAGTCCTTAAAACCCTGGAACTGTCATTTTTTTTTCATAGAAATAGATATGAAAAACAACTTCACTGGCAACAGTGCAGACCAAACTCACAAGCAAAAATGTAATTGTGAATACACAAGAAACATGGTGCTCTCTGTTTTATCCCACTAACAGCCCTTGTCCAGAAGAAGGTAGAGAATGACACCAGGGTTTAGATTTAAAGTTATGTCAAGTTACCTCAATGCTTATCAGCCACTGCTTGACAGCTGTGAATGTGTCTTTTGCTGTTATGTCATACATCACAATGACACCATCAGCTTTTCTGAAAAACTGCTTGGTAATGCTTCGGTACCTACAAGTGAGAATCTGGTTACAGCTCTCTTCAACAGAAGCAACAATCTGACAAGTTAAAATTTGTAGTAATTCCTCCATGCAAAGGCAAAAAAATTATTTGGAAAAAATAATTTTAAAAATAAAAAGATTTTTTAAAATAAAGTGTTTAGAAAAACTCCCCCTGCCTTCTTTACCTGATTCTAGGTTAGGCTGGATAATTAGCTGCATATTTCACCTACTCTCACCTCTTTCATTTTAAGCTTGGAGCAGAAATTTCCCCTCACTAAGTGCTCTTCTAAAGCAAGCTAGGTTTTTGGAGACCTTTTTCCCAAGCTTCATGTAGAAAACATCGTTTGTCATTATCATTCTTGCTTTTAGTAATAGAAAATTACACAGTAGGTGAGGAGATGGGGAAGGAAATTACCACTGAAATCTTACAAAAACACGGAGTTCTACTACAATGGTATTTCTTTAGTTAAAAAGTAAACACCTCTTTTCAATCTATTAAAGTATTTTCTGCTACAGAAATAATTCTAGGTGCATTTTAAAATCAGTCTTCCTCCTAAAGACATAGTATGGTACTAAACTTTTCAGAGCTAAATTAAGAATCTTTTTTACGGACTGGCAGTGGACATTGTAGCAAATCAGCACATTACTGCTGCAAAGGAATGAGCTAAACTGTAAATCCACTGGCTCTATTAGGAATGCTCCTGCATTTGATCATCTCCTAAGAAGCAGGATTAAATCCACATTTAATAGTCTTCAAACAGATGATTCAAGGAAGCGAGACCTTAAAATGTGTGCGGGGTTTGACTGGCATGGGGTTAAATTTCACCATACTGTCTTTATTTCAAACAAGGGGTTTTGCCACTTTCATCCCTCCAATTCCCTCCTCCATCCCAGCTGACGAGGGAGCAGCCACATAGCTGGGCTGACTGCCAGGGTTGAACCATGAGAGGACTGTCCTCACCGTTCCTGGCCAGCCGTGTCCCAGAGCTGCAGTGCTACCTGGGTGTGATCTACTGTGACAGTCCTCACGTTGTAATCCACACCTGCAACAGAAATGCAAGGTAAGCTGAATCTTTACAAGCAGTTTGATCTCTGAAAACTGGATCCAGCAAATAGCAACAAATCCAGAAAAGTAAGAAGATAGGCACTGCATTAAAAATTATGTCCAGAGTCTCCAGCTATCAGAGGACTTTGGTTTGCTTGAAGTTCTCCAGCAATAAAATACTGAATGGTAGTAGAGTAGTTCAGTTTTGTAAAATATGCAAGATAAGTCACTTCCCAAATCAGGGAACATGAGTCAATGGTCCATTTGACAGTCCACAGGAGTCTAAGCCATTTAGCCTGGAACTCATTGCATTACATCAGGCATGTGAAATGTGTTAGTTTAGCCTGAGCTAACCACATGGGAGCCTTCTACAGTTAGTGGAAAAACACAAGGCATGGCACAGGGAACAGTGGATCCTAAGATAAAGGCTGAAGATAGATGGACTGAACATAGGGAGAATCTCTTCCCCTATTTATTACATAAAGATGAGCTCACTTCATTTAGGTTAGTGGAGATATTTATTTAAAATTTTAAATTAATCCTCTCTTGATTCCTCTAATCTGTGAAGATGTAAGTATTTTTTGGATATTTATAATAGTAATTAGAGTCTTAAATGTTAATCAGTCACTACCTCCTCCTAATGACAACCTACATTTTTTTGTATCACACTGAACTATATCATAAAATGACAGAATCATTGGATAGTCCAGGTTAGAAGGGATCTCTATAGGTCAGCACCAGTATCTTTGGGGCCATTTTTGACAAAAATGGGATTTTTACCAGTGGCATGAATGGAGAAGCATGTACGCCTGCATTCCTTCAATGGGCAATTAAAAAACCTGTATGGAGGATATATCCATTGCTCGTATCTCAGGGGAAGAAATTTGAACTATTCTGTAGAAATTCATTGAGAACACTCCTCTCCACATTGTTCACTTGACTTTTGCATTGTCTCTACCTTGCCAGCCATAGCCCACACCTGTGAAACTCATTGATGTGAACACTAAATCAAAGTTATGACAAATGCTTTCCTACCATTTTCTTTGCAAGAACCCTGGAAGACCAGCCAAATGAGGAAAAAGTTCAGACTCATTTCTGTGTTTATCCTCTGGAAAATTGCATACACAGTGTAAGAGCTCAGGGTGTAGAAAAGTGTATGAGCCAATTACAGGACAACATGGACAGGATACAGCCTTTAGGTCTATAGGATATATGAACTGACAACTGCAGTCAGGTGTCAAAGCTCCCATTCCAGTTAATGAAGGGACAGTCAGTGAAAAACTATGACATTACTAAGCTCACCTTTAAGTAGGTAAGTTTTATTTCATATATGCTGTGGAATAAGTAAGGTCTCCATACAGGCTAAGCATAAAGAATTTGGTCATTCAACCCAGCTGCTTTGCAATAACCTATACTAGAGTTTTTTACCTTGGTTTTGTGTATGACTTTTGAAAGCTTGGTCTACACTTCAGGCAAGGTAAGAATAATGTAGGCTTTGAAAACTTTGGCGTTGTAAACACTGGTCTGACATGTTTTTTTGGTGATTAGTATAATGCTAAATCTTCAAACAGGTGATTCAGATATTCTACTTCTCTCTAAAACAAAATCAGATTACTTAGAGGGATAGCAATGTGATATGAAGGTGGAATTGTTGTTACAGAACAGTCCAGAGGACAGGATACCTGTTTCAGAAATGTGAGATCTACAAGGAAATTCTAGCTACACAGAAATCAGTAGAATTTTTCTGATTTATCTCAGTGCTGGCCAGAATTTTCAGTACAAATTCTACTCTGAAACCTCTCCATCAATTAAGTGCTTTCCAGTTTAGGAGAATTCACTTTGCATGTCCTACTTTTACAACATCTCTATGTTTCTGTTTTATAATACAGGGCCTGATCTCAGTAGAAACTGTTAAGCACTGTCAGAACAAAAATAATAACAGCTATTTTGTTAAACTTACCTACAGTAGCAGCTGTGCCTGGGAAAAAACGATCTTCACAAAATCTTCTTAAGAATGAAGTCTTTCCAACACTCGAATTGCCCACAAAAATGATCTTGAATAATCGGTCTGGGACAGAGCTTATTCTCTCCTCCTTCAAGTAAGAGTAAAAATTAGCCTCCAACTGTTCTATAAATCCTGTTGCCTCCCCAGTTTAAGGCTGATATGCAGAAAAGAATAGATTTTATCCTATCATATTCTTCATTACTCATGAAGCAATATTCTGTTTCTTAAAATAACTCAGCATTTCAGATGCTTGCCATGCATCATTCCAGATCATCTGAATTGCAGTGATTTGCACTGAGCTCTGGAAGTATACTGAATGTGAACCTTTGCATGAAACTGCCAAAATAAAACAGTTTATGTTCATGGCCACAAATCAAAATTTATAAAGCTACATACAGTTCTGCTCAGTGGCTTCATCCTATACCAATGACACAGAGGAAGCAGCACATCTTCATCTAGATAACAGATGCAAAGTCATAACTTTTTGGTTTATGCCACCAGATTTTTCTCTCTGCTGCTACCATAAAGCCAAGAACTTCCATCCAATTACTGCATTTCTACATCTGTTTAACATTACAGGCAGAAGAATGGAGGAAAGACACAGACAGAGAATTAGACCAGTTAATCAAGCTGTAAACATTCAGCTATGTTTCTGTCATTTCACTTTTTAAGCAGAAGGAACCACAGTTTGTTCTGCTTATCCAGGTCCTGTTTGCTGCAGGCTAAGCTAAGTGGGTGCTGGAGAGAATATCCATATCCTCCATCAAGTAGGTCATCATTCTTTTGCATGTAGATCACGAGTTGTTTAGGGAAGCACTCCGTAGCACCAGCTGGTTTGCAGGGGATGCCCTTGCTGGTCTCTTCTATTTTGTGTAAAGATGAAAGAAGAGGGAGATAGAAAGTTTGCTTTCAATGCTGCATAAGTGGAGCAAGATTGGTCCTGACATTAGTTTGTTGCAGTGTGGGCTGCAAGGAGGGAGAGGAGAGAAAGAGAGAGGAGGGAGGGAAGAGCCCTCTGCCAGTCATTTGATGTGCAGGAACCAGGAGACTGCTGCCTTCATGGAGACATCAGAACTGAATTCACTGCCCAACAGTCCTTTGAATGAGACATTGAAGTCTACACTTGGAAGTGTTTTCTACAAATATACGGAAGTCTTAGAGAAAGAAGAAGAAATAGAGAGTTGCTCTTGATGGGGGAAAAACCCAAACAACAAAGGCTTGAGCTGTTGTCTTCCTTCGTGTGAAAAAAAAATAATAATACACAGCTGTAAATTTTGGGGACAAAAAACAGATGTCTCTTTTATGAGCTGGGCTTATAGCCCACCACAATTATAGAGGGGGTTCTTATTTTCCTTTTCTATTAAAATTCTAAACCCCATGGCAACTTTAGGCTACTAGTACCACACATGAATTTATACAAAGCACATTTTCAGTCCAGCTAAAAACCATTCCCAGCTTATTAGTCTGTGTGCTCTGGGAAATAAAACAAGCTAACATACAATCATCAGCTTGGCAGTATTATCACAGTGCTTCTGAGAATCATAGCTAAATATATGAACTACATGACCTGAATTACTTTGTCCCTGGTGGTCACACACACTCCAGTAGTGCTAAGACTCAAAGACCCCAGAGGCCTTCAGCTCAACTCCCAACACAATAAGAAGCCATTTTTCACTGAGATGTATCAAGCCCAGTCATGAAAATGACCTTAATAATCCAACTTGATTATAAATCTGCAAGTGAGCATTATGCTAGGTGATAAGCTACTCCATAGTCTGCTTCAACAAACTGCTGATGGGAAAATGGAATAGCTGTAGGATGAACATTTATTTTAGTTTACAATACAGCCTGAAAAATTCTTCCCTAAGTGTTTCTTTTGAGTGATATTTATATAAACAGTAGCCAGGTAAAGTAACACACCTAGCTTTTGTACAATTTAACACAAATGTGGGAGATTACAGGTATAAATACAGTGGTTCATATTCCATATTGAAAGATCAGAGGGGAGAGGAAGTGAATCTCATGCAGAAGTTTTGGACAGAATATCTTGCTTTAATTTCCATTAGTGTTCCTTCAGGTGCTTTCCCAGTGATATTTCTGGTAATGTTAACTGCAGCTTCATCTTCACAGCCACTCAGAAAAATGCTCTACCTGATGGTCAACCCCAGATAAAGCAGCAGTTGCTTGGCCTCATGCACTGCTGTCAACGTTGGTTTCTACTCACTTATAAGGTGCACTAGGTTATAGAGGATTAGCAGCTGAACTACTGTGAATATATGCTTACCAGCAAGGCTTAATGACAGCAGCTAGAAGCCTGAGTTCCAGGCAGTAAGCAATAAGATCATGGAATGCACACATTCCATGTCATACAAAAGTCATTGTAGACTAGTTATAATAAGAAACAAGATGTAGTTCCTTCCCAGCTGAGAGGATGAGCTTTCAAAGGGCACGACTTCTGGAACAGGGCTGGAAGGACAGCTTGTCCTAGCTGGATAGGATGAGCTACCTGGCTTTTGTCATCCTAAAGTCCAGTAATGCCATGCTTTGAAAACATGATACAAAATAAGTCATACAGCAAGCAGAAAGCATGCACTGAATTAAATAATTTCAAAATATGAAGCTCTTTTCTGTACCCTCAATATTTTATTAAAAGGTACCACTTAGAAATTATTATGTAACCATGGCATAATTCTATCATAATTTTTAAGATATGCTTGCTTCTTCTAAAAGAACCATATAATTATGACCAAGCAAACCAATTTTTCTGATACTTTAATCTTTTTAATATGTGCTTCAAGAATCTAAAAATGAGTAATCCTTAACAATGATTCTAAAATTAGAAAACAAGCACAGCTAGCTCTGAAGCAATAGCAGTGCAAAAAGAACCTTAGACTACAAAGAAATGTACCTTCCAGCACACTGTTTTAAGGATTATTACTGAATGGTGAATTCATTGCTAACATGCATATACAAGCTAGAGCTGAAAAAATATAGGATTTCAATTTGATAAATAAAAGTATTTTCAAAAATAATTAAAAAGTAATGATATTCCTCTCATTATTTCTCAGATCATGTAACTGCTACCAAAGCTGACTCAAAAGTATTGGAATATGAGAAATATCATCTTGTGGCAAAAAAAAACCCAACATTTAAAAAAAAAAACAACTTGCTTCTTTTTTAAGACCATCTCTACCTTCCACTAGCTCTTCTTGTATCACCTATTACAAGGATTAATTTCACTTTCCCTAAACAGTCCTTCAAATGTAAATCTATGCACACATTTTCTGCAGTTACCGCTCCTTTAGGCTGAGTTTCCCTTCTTTGCACCTTCAGAACTTGTCTGCAGTACATTTTCATCCCCCACTTCATGCAATGGCTTAATTTGTCATGCTTCAACTCAAAGACAGAAAACGAAATAATTTTAGATTCTCAGAACAAGGCATTAACCTTTGACACCCCCTCATGGCATCCAAGGTTCTTCAGGATAGAATAGAACAGAACAGAAGAGTTCCAGCTGGATGGGACCTACAGCGACCTAGTCCAACTGCCTGATCACTTCAGGGCTTGACCAAAAGGTAAAGTTATGAAGGGCATTATCAAAAAGCCTCTTAAACACTGACAGTATTATGGCATGGGCCACCTCCCTAGGAAGGCCATTCCTGTGTCTGATCACCCTCTCACTAAAGAGATGCTTCCTAACTGTTAGGTCTGCACCTCCCCTGAGGCAGCTTTGAACTGTTCCCACACATCCTATCGCTCCATCCCATGGAGAAGGGATCAGCACCTCGCTCTCCTCTTCCCCTCCTCAGGAAGCTTTGGACAGTAAGGGAGATGTCTCTCAGCCTGTTTTTCCACACTGGACAAACCCAGAGCCCTCAGCCACTCCTCCTCCTCAGAGGACACAGTCTGCAGCTCCCCCACCAGCTTTGTTGCCCTCCTCTGGATGCATTCAAGGACCTTCACATTCTCCTTAAATCATAGGGTGCAGAACTTCATACTCTATTCAAGGTGAGGTCTCCTTTGTCCTCTTACATTTGACAGTGTTTCCTTCCCTACAGGCTGCTCTCTAGAAGATGATGATGAGTGTTCCATTGATTGCTCTCCGGCTTTGTTACTCATTTCCATCTCAAAAGTATTTTCATCCTCTCCAGTCCATCTGCTGAGCTGCTTATCAACCAGCCTGTCAAGAAGGTGGGGTAGGTGATCTTCTTCAATTGATATTATTCTTTGGAGATGTGATGTTTTAGGCATTCCTCCAGTGACTCCAGCATCAGGCTCTTCAGAGACAACTCCATTCAGTCCAGCAGAATTCCTTCTCTTTGAGTTACTGAAAATATCATCTTCTTCAAATGAATGGCTAGACAGAGAAAAAAGAAAGTACATCACAAAAATATAATGGACCTTCTATTTCATTCTGAATTTAATCTGGATAACTGAATTTAATCTTCCGTGTTTTTGACTAGTCACAGAAGGCAAGAGAAGAGTCATTCCAGTGTCTGCTGAAAAGTCAGCTCATCATTCCACGTGTATATATATATTGATAATTATAAACATCATGCGGAAAGTTAATAACTTACAGGAGAAACCTGAACCAAAATGAAAAACATTAGATTAACATCAATTCTAACCCCATAGAGGAGCTGAAGTATACTTCTCTTCTGTGATTTTCTCCTTCCCCACCTTGCACTCCCATTCTGGAGGAATAAAAGAGCTCCCCAAGTGAGATCCTTTCTATGTGCAATCTAATTATCTCTTTAGTAGATAGGAGGGACATGAGTTTGCTTAATACGGGTTAAAAAAGTCCCAGTGGAGACTCAGCATTGTGCCCATTAACATAGGGCCATGGGCAAGTTTTTGTGTCTCCCAGCATACACCCATCCACAGTGGGGAAATCTCTTGCCTTTGCACATAGCACACTTGATTTATGTTAAAATTTGGCTCTTCATTTTCAAATTTCTTAATGAGCAGAATACTCTTATAGTGACAGACCCTTTAGAAATGTGCTCTTTGAAAAGTTCAGAAGTATCAGAAAGGAAGCATTCCACACCTTCTTTCCGTAAGCCTCATCATACTCAAACAGGGAACACATGAAGAAAAAATTCCTACCTGTTAGGCAGCATCTTGCCCTCTATGTATTTCCCAATGATAGACCCTGATCTTTGCTTCCAGCTGGCTTTTGGAAGAGTTGTTTTGCATTTCTGCAGAAATACAGAATACTTCTTACTGATTTACTTCTGGTGTTCGTTCTGGTTTACTACCCGCACTCCAAATACTCAAATAAGGCAATGCAAATTAAAGAAAAAAAAAGTAGAAGAAAATCCTAGAGGTATAAATGCTTCAGAATTCCAACTGATAAACAACCAGAACAGATTCTACAAAAATGCATCTGCTTTGTAAATAAAACAGCATAATGTCATGAAAAAAAAGTAAATGGGTATTTTTTTTACACAAGCACCTTCTTGTAGGACTAAGAACACAAGCAAATATAAACTAAGTGGCTGTAGTCTCCTTACACCAGGGTACTTCTAGAATAGCTAAGGGGTCCATTCTTTACTGCTGCTCAAAAAGTTAATAGGATTTGCTCTTACCCCAGTCAGAAGAGGTATTCAGCTACTGATTTCAGGTACTCAGTTATTGTATTCTTGTATAAATGTTTCAGGATATTACCTACTCTTGACTGAGTAAATTAACACAATTTAATTGTTCAAATTTTTAGGTTTTTTCATCCTTTCATGATTGCATCCTTAGTTTCTTCTAAAATACATTCATCTCTCTTCAGATAGCTTCCACTTTATCATTCTAAACATGTAGCTCTTAAAATTGTTCAGCCAATTAAAAAAAAAATCTTATTTTCAAGTGAGAAAATAAGACAATACAAATTAAGAACAGGGCAAGATTTAAGTGGCATGAAAATCCATCTCCTGCACAGCCTTCTGCCCCCTTTCTTTTGAAGCTGTTCTCACATGTGTCTGCTCAACACTGGGTTTGAAAATAATTGTTGGTTACCTGCAAAAATATGTCACGTTCATCCTTGAGATGTTTGTTCCTCTCTCTGCAAAAAAGAAAACAAACAAAAGAAACACTGAAGCCAAGTATTTAGAACTGCTGACTCTTCTAGTCCACCCTAACAGACAGTCTGGACAGTCGGCAGTGCAAACCTTTCATCATCCTTTATTTATATTCTCACCTCAGCCAGTTCCTTGTCTGGGCTATTGATTCTCCAGCAGGGCTATGCTGATTAAAGCCAGATGGGATCTGGATGTCTTTCTGTATTTTATCTAAACAAATGCCTTAACATGTAGAAATTGGTTGTGGTCAATATGCCTTCACATATTGTAAATTAGACTGTTTAACGATTTTCACAGTAGAGACGACCTCTTAATGTGGAGAGGGTGCAATGAACACCATCTCTTGTTCATCTGGTGACAGCTGTGAAGGCCAGTTACGCCCCTCTGAGGGCTGCAGTCGTGGCTGCCATGGAAAAGTCACCCTAGGAAAACATCCATCTTCCATCCTTTGTGCAGAAACAATGAAAGTGTCAAGAAACAGATACTCCAGGCAATCAGCAAGCTCTGATCAGATCTGACAGCACACCTGCTTAGTACATCATCTATTGTCACCATCTGTTTCTGGCCTGGCCACAGGAGACACTGAGCAGCCAGGGTGAACAGAAAAAACCTCTGTTGCCAGATGTTTCTATCTATGTCCCCAAAACTTGCAGCAGGCAAGATGACAGAGTGGCCTATGGAAAACACACGCTGCAAAACAAGAGCCTTTCCTCAAGCCTGAAAACTCTTCAGGCAACTTTAAGAGGAGGCCTCCTGAAGGAAATGCAGCCAATGAAGGCCTAGAGGCAGGTGCAGCCGACAGCCCATGCTGACTGACCACTGAGCACACAAGACTGCACATTAAAAAGAGGGATACAGTTGTCTGAACACAGCTCCAAACTTCGAAGTCTACCAATAAAGGAATGTTAGCTAAGTACATTTTGGTATCATTTTACAAATATTTTGGGGAAATAATCTTCATTTTGGCTCAACTCCCAACACTTGAGAAGCAATAGAACCTTTCAGCAAACTCCTGCAGACAGGCTCCTACCTCAGAATCAGCTTAGAACTGTTCAGTGCTCTTCTGTTTTACATCTGACTTTTGGAAGGGAGCTTGTCCTACAATACTGAATTATCAAAACAAAGCACATCTTTCAGGTGTGCTGCCCTCGACTCTATGCAAGAACTGAGCATACAAAAGCATTTTGTAACCATTTTTACTATTTTTGTGTCATTTATCCGTGGCATTTGACCTTGACTGGCTGCCAGATATACACCCAGCCACTCTCTCACTCTTCTTCCTCAACACAACAAGGGAAGATAATAACATAAAAAAGCTTGTGGGCCAAGATAAAGACAAGGTTACTTAACAGCTACCCATTACAGACGAAACAGACTCAACTGTAGGATGATCAGAAATAGAGACAAAACTAAAATAACCTTCTCCACAATCCCCTTTCTTCTCAGGCTCAACTTCACTCCTACACCTTCAGTTCTTGTGTTGGAAAACTCAGCTCTACAGAGACAGGGCAAGTGAGAGGCGTTTTTAAAAGATTTTATTCTATTATTAATCTTGTAGAAGGGTGAAACACAAGAGATGTAAAACCCAATGCCATTCTATCAGAAGCCAAGCTATTTCTTGTTTACAATACCTTATAAATGTTCAATTTTCTCTCTCAACAATGTCTTCTCTGTTCCATAGCCTGCCTAAATCAGCACACCTTCTCTCAAAATTTACATAGAAATGTACAAGACTATGTGAGCTTTCAGCCAGACTTCAAGAATCCTCTACAAATCCATTTCTCACACTCTTCTACCTCCTTACCAATCCTGAGTGGCACAAGGGGATGGGGAATAGTGGACTTGGTGGTCAGTCCATAACAGCTTCTCTCTGTGGCTCCTTCCTCCTCAGTCTGTTTTCTTGCTCCAGTGTGAGTTCCCTCACACTGGAGGGTTACACAGCCCTTCACAGGTTACAGCCCTTCACAAACTCCAGCACAGGTCCTTTCCATGGGGAAGTGTCCTTCAGGAATGGACTGCTTCAACATGGGTCCCCCATGGGCCACAATTCCTGCCAGAAAACCTGCTCCTGCATGGGCTCTTCTTCATGGACCAAGCTCCTGCCAGGAACCTGTTCATGTTCATGTGTGGACTCTGCACAGGCTACAAGGGACTCTGTTCCAGCAGTGCCTGGAGCACCTTCTACCCCTCCTTCTTCACTGACCTTGGTGTCTGAAGGGCTTTCTCACACATTTTTTCTCTCTTCTCTCCCAGCTGCTGTTCTGTTTTCCACCCTTTCTTGCTGAGTATTCCCAGAAGCACATCGGGGCTGTGGGGCTCCACTGTGCCCTGTGCTGTGTCCTTTGTCACAGGGCAGCCCTGGCTTCTCTCTGGGGCAGAGGCTGCCCCTGTGGCACCCCACTGTCAACACCTTGACACCCACACTCACTATATATCCAAACATAATTTCATCCTTTAATGGACCTCTTTAGAACTATATAAGAAGTTTTTGAATGGAAGATCTACATTACCTTAAAAAATCCAGCTGCTTCAAAAGTCCTGACTTCTCTCTCTGTAAGGTTTCTGTCACCCGGTACACCTCCCTGAAAAAAAAATACATATATTTATTTTTTAAAAAAAAAAATTGTTCTAACCATGGTAAGAACACTGCTAAAATGCTTCCCCCAGGGGTATCTACATCTGAGACTTCAGCTTCTTCAAACCTGTAGATTCTATTCTGCATGAATGGTTAATATTTTAAAGGAGTTTATTCTGTATAAGGCCCACAGTAGCACAGCAGTACAAGTTAGCAGAGGAAGGAGTAGAGGTTCTTTTTTCAAAAAATATTGCTTTTTTATTTCTTCATCCAGAGAGCTTAATATATGTTGATATTGGCACTTGGAGCATTCAGAAAAGATACACTGCTGAAATACTTCTCACTCATGGCCACTAAAAAACAGGTGACATTTTATCCAAAATTAGAACTTATCCTGCTGCAGGAACCATATGTCAGGCTCACACGTCTACAATCCCTACAATTTCTTTCCAATTCCTGACACTAATGCAGCCATTTTAACACCATTTACTTTGATTTAACACAATTTGGTGTCTGGCCTTAAATGGTTTTTTTTGCCTTTCAGTGAAGCCTCAAGCTCTTCCTGTGCACTGTCTGAACATTACACCTGCTTCAACAGCTCAGGTCTTACCAGACTGATACAGATGTTTAAAGCAACACTGCAGGTGCAGTTGAGTAGGGCTGAGCTCTAATTCCATAAACCACTATTGAATCCACAGTGCTTTGTAAGTGCAGTAGTATTATTCAGCAGTCTGACCACTGGGCAGATTTCCTTTGTAGCTTTTAAATCTGATCATTCCATAGTCTTTGCTCTGAATCTGAAAAGAGAGGCCTCAAAGAGGAAACAAACCACCTTGAGGAGGAGTATATCTGCTGTCTACTTCCAAAACACACATCAAACATGCAAACCCAAAAATTCTAATCATGGTGGTAATTCTTTAGCACTAATTTATCAACAAAGGTCATTATTTATACCCTCAAGAAAAATTAAAGAAGTAATAACTAAGTAGAGCTTGGCACAAACCTTAAGTGAAAAAGAATGTGACATTTGAACTAATGTTCTGCTCTATCCCATTATAATATGTCAAACAGCAACAGCTCTGAATTATACAGTTCATTGCTGCAATAGCTAGGTCCATCTGTCATTCATGTGCTCTCCCTTGGCAAAGAGAGGATTCTACAGATCCCTGAGCATTTTCTTTAAAATGGACTTCAGTGAACATTTCTGCCAGTTACAGCTTCAGGGTAGTGATTCTTCTGCTTTGTGCAGAAGGCTGGAGTGAGACAGATAGCTTGATGTGTCTGTCACAGGTCATTTTTTTCCCTCAAAATATGAACCGTAAATATCTCTTCTTGAATTTTTTTTTTAGGTGGGTTTTGTTTGTTTTTTTTTTTTTTTTTTTGTAATTCAGAGTCAGACTCTGAAATCTTCAACAATTGAACCGGAAAGCCCAAAATTATGGTTCTGAATTACCATAAGGCTTTGTGGGAATTGGGATAAGCTAAGTTTTATCTTGCTGGCCTTACTAGGCTTACTTTTGATGAAGGAAAAAAAGAAGTTCCTAGGTATCCCACAGTCAGAGTGCATTCTGAGAAGCAAGTTTCAGATAGACTCAGCTTAGAGGAGGATGAAGCATCATGTGCCACAACTGTAAGGCACTTCCATAATGAATTCCATTGGTACTTCAAAACTAAGACACTACGTGGATTTTTAATTCCGAACACCCTCAACCAATGGCAGTGGGGAGAGCACTGACATTCTGAGCACGTAACAAAAGATTCCATAAAAGCCAGATATGGATTTGAATGCCGGATTACCTGGGGGAAAGCATGTAGAATTGCACTTGGCTTTGCAGGTGGTTTCTGCTTATGACACAAGCTTAAATCACAGCACTGGGTACCCTGAGGAGGCTCACTGGCACACCAAGCAACTGCACTAGAACTACTGCAGCTGGACACTTACATTTCCTTCTCCTCATGGAGCCTTGATGCCTCCTCCTGAAGCACCTGTAGCTGTTGTTGAGCCAGGCTTAGTTCATGGGATGTTCTCTCCAGGTCTCTCAGCAGCTCCTGGTTAGTCAGCTTCAGCTTGGTGTTCTCTACTTTGGTTTCTTCTTTGCCACTGAGCAGTTGTGTGCACTGATGCTCTAACTGGGGTGGAGGAAAAGAGAACAGAAAGCATTACAACTGACTGAGGCATCTTAGTTTTGAGTCTTTCAGTTTGGGTCTTAGAGGTTAGCTGAGTAGGGAGCTATTTCTATCAAAGCCAAAAACTGAATAAAACACACATGGTGCTCTTCCACTGCTCTTTGTACAGACATAATTATGTTACACAAGAACAAAGCCATTCCATTCTATGACTGAATTCTATCCAGTTCAAAAGCACACCAGTACAAACAATAAAAAATGTGCTACAGAGCAGATTTGCAGCACTAAGCTGATATTCACAACTGCTATTTTAGACCATTTTCCACAAAGACAGGCCTACACAGAGCAATTCAGAGTTCTACCTAAAAACTATTAGATTTAAATCTGACAGCTGATAAACCTTCCCATCTGCAGCAATATCAACAAACAGTGACCTTTTTGCCACCTCTGACAGATCTGCCAAGAAGTGTGAATTAGAGCCTTTTTATTCCATTTTATATTCCCTCTCCAATGTACATCAAAGGAAAGATGCAAATTCCCTGTAAAACAAGTAACAGGGATGATAGTGGTTTCTGGTACATAAAGAAGTTCTACCTGCTTCTCCCTGGCTAACTGAGAAAATTTAAACAGTGCAAAACTTCATATTAGGGAAGCCATTACTGACCTTAAAATATAAAAGTTTTATTTTGGTCAGGATTTTTTCTGTATTCATTTTAAGAGGTGTAAAATACACTAGGAGCATTACAGTGATACCATTTCAATCTTCTGGATTTGAGACACAACCATGTTAAAACTCTCATTTTGCCCATCCCAACAAGCAAAGCTGATCCAACCAAAATCCTCACCCAGCTCTTCCAGGCTGTTCCTACCCTAGAACACTGCTGTTGTTGTAGTCTTAGTTTTGAATGAGGCCCAGGTTAAAAATAAAAGCAGAAAATACTTTCTAGCCTGGACTGTGAGAAGTCAGGAACAAATGCAGAGTGGGAGCACTTAGCAGGAGCAGCTTAATGTATTTGCTGAACTGTAGCCTCAGCAGGCTCACATTTCACATGGAACACTGGCTGGGCATCAGATTACTGCTGAACAAGGTTGGTTTACATGGATAGATTACGTCAGTTCCTGAATATTGCTTCCACTCCTCGACAGAATGAAGTTATCCATCCTAAGTAAAAGAATTTGAAGTAAATTCTAAGTAAAAGACTTAAATTTCCAAGGAAAAGACTTAAAAGCTACTTCAGGTACTTAAGACAAGACTCATCCAGAGGAGCAGCTTTGGGAGAAGCAAAAAGCGATCACACAAAGATGAACTTCCAAAAAATCTTAGAAGCAACAAACTGCAGACAGAAACCCCACTTAGAGAATAGTATAGCCATCTGAAAACTTACACAGAGACTGTTCTGGAAACATAACTGCAATGGTAGCCAACATCAGCTCCCAGAATCATCTATACTGATGTTAGAAATACTTGCTTTAAATCCCGATGCTCACTCTTGTCAGAAAAATGATAATATCATGTCTAAAACCCAGAACACAACAAGAGGAGAAAGGATTGTTTCACAGCCATACAAATCTCCCTTCTTCCACTGTACCCATACAGTCCTTTGAGAAATGCAAAACACTACCTTTAAAGAATTCATCTAAACAGCTCCCAGTACAGAGAAATAACTCATTAGGTGAATGCTCAGCTGGTAATAGAATGGCATAGATCTTGTAGCTTCTAGCTGCTTATTGGAGCTGCAAATTGGCTCCTATGTTTATCTGGTAGATGGAAACCGATGGGGAAAAGACTCATGGCCCATAGACATGCCTAAGAAAATCTAAGTAGCAGAGAGAATTAACCTATTTCTACAGGTCAAGCACAGACACAGTAGTTGATGGTGCATATTCTCTTTTTTGGACAAAGACAAGAGGAAAACCAAGTTTAAATTGAATGAAGAACAGGGATTATCCAATGCAAATGAGCTGTTGCTGAAGAGATTTATTGGTGTTCCTGAAAGACACACACATTGAGCACTCTCCATGCAATCTCTTGTTCTTTGCTCAGCATCCTTTCTGTAGTTTTATATTTTTTCTCCTTATTTATTTCAGTAGCATGTGAAAGATGAAACATTTATACAGTGCCATAAGGCAGCTATAAGCACTTGAGTCCTACTGATCCATGTTTTCATGCATCTCATTCCCAGTTCCAAGATCATGCTCTTCAGCAACTGTCATCAGCAGAGAACCCAGCATTTTATGTGAGAAGTCCAGTAACTTCCCTACATTTCATGGAGCCCACACCTACTTTCTTCCCCTCAAACAACAATCTGTGCTCTAGAGGTTATGTTGGATATCCTCTGTCCCCAGTGCCTCCTCCTGAGACGTTCCAAATCACATCCCTTGAGGAGCAATGCCAGTCAAACAACCCTCATAAGGGAGAATCCCTCTGGCTGTGTCAGAGGAAACAACTCTGAGCTCATCTGGTTTGAAAGCTCCCTTTAACACTTTTGTTAACGATTTGCAGCACAGAAATAATTACATTGTATTTTAAATTACAAAAAAGGAAAAAAGAAAGGAGGAAAATGAGAGGGAAAAAAAGACTTATTAATGAAGTTGGGAAAAAAAGCATTTGTGTTGCTCCCAAGAGATTCTCTCATACAACCAAACATAAAGGTCATAATTAAATCAAGCTACCTTTAGTGTCTGCAAGAAGAGATTTAATTATCAAAGTATATTTCCATGCCAGAGGAGGAGACAAAAGTGAAAGAGATCTCTGGGTAAGGAAAACATTAGACATCCCACATGGGTACCTCAGTGAATGAAAAGCAATGCCAGAAAATGAGTGGGGACATAGTATTATAAAAACAGATCTGAGTGAAGATGAGAGTCAATTTCAAAGAAGATCATTCAAAATCAGAAAAATATATGTAGAAAACAGTGCCTCTAACTACACTGAATAAAGCACTCAAATAAATAGGCTAGGTTGGTATACCAGAAAAAGAAAAAAAATCAAATAGTGCATATCAGATTAACAGTGGGCCAATCAGTTGGTTGAGTGACAAAAGTTTCAGTTGTCATGAATTATCTGAATGAAATTATGTCTCTCATCTCATCATTAGAAATAGTGAATTCCATTCGTCCAACACAGCTTCCTTTCCATAAAATCAAAATGGGATCTATCCAAATTATGCAAATTCATAATGGAGAGGGGAAATGATAAATACTATTACAGATTGAATTACATATTAAAAAAACCCAAACTGTAATACTATTAATAATAAGCAATGTAGTGAATAGAAATGGAAAACATAAAATCAGATTAAAAAATAATACTCATAAAATACCACAGACATTGTTTTATGTTCTCCAAGATAGGCAATGGTAGACAATAGCAATATAGACAACAATCAGAAGACAAGACCTTCTGGTATTGTTGCCTTTATTGATTGATTATACCAGGCTTAAAATTGAGTGAAAGCCTTTGAATAGCTTCTGTGGGTTTTATAGCAAATTTATAAAGCACATACTTGAAAGAAACACAAGAAGAGTTTTTTACAGAATTACTGGTTGACAACCAAGTTTTAAACAGAGCTTTAAAGCAAAGACAAACAAAGGAAAATACTAAATATAATCATTACAAAATTAGAATAAGTAATTTCTTATACTTTTGCCGTTAGTTTCAGACAAAAAATGCCCGATATGTGTGCCCCTACAGATATCTTCAAAGCATAGATTTTTCCACTATAGTGCTGCAATGTGGTAAAGAGCCTGCATAAAACCACAAGGGTAATTAACATCAGGCAGCTGATGTCAACTATGGAGTAGACTTTTAGTTCAGTCCTGTGTCTTTATCAGCTAAACTTCACGGAATCACAGAGTACCAGGTGGGAAGGGGAACTCAAGGTTCATCTGTTCCAACCTTTTTTGGCAAAAACACAGTTTAGCCAAGATGACCCAGGATCCTGCCCAGCTAAATCTTTAGTGTCCAATGTTGGGGCATCCCCAGGAAGTTTATTGCAATGGCTGATGGTTCTCATTGTGAAAAACTTTCTTCTTTTTGTCCACATATTCATATTCTACAGAGGGAATTGCATTTACAGCATTCCATTTCAGCCCTTTAAATTCCAGTGCTACTTCCTTTCCCTATTGCTAGTCTTTCCTGCAATGACCTTGGAGCCACTTCACAGCAAGTTCTCTGCTCCCCCAAGCAGACCATGCATTTTAGAAGTAAAACACATCAGTTTTTAATATGGGAACTTGACAAGCTGTTACCAATGCAAGGGAAACGTGCACTGCTATAAAACTGTTATCACAGAGATATATCAGGAGCAAGTTGTTCAGGAGGGAGCCTTTCAAGTTCATAGTGCTGAATCAGTCCAAAACAAGTAAATGAGTGGCTGGTACAGGCTTGGAGCAGAGGTGTGCACCACAAGAGCCAAATCATTGTTCTCTGCTCTTAAGCGGTCTGTGTGTTAAGCCAGTTCCTAGAACACTGAAGGCAGTGGAATTATGCTACATTTTCATAAAAACTAACCTAGTACCTGGGGAGAATGCCCAAAGCATTATTTTATTTTCCATTTTACCGCATAAAAGGAAAATTACTTTAGAAATAGAAGTTAACAGTTTTCCTAAGCACACGACAGAAAAACAACAGAAGGTCAATTTGGCAGAACCACATCACACCAATTTGCAGTTCTGGGACCTAAAATAGTACCTAAAGAAAATCATATGAGCAAATAAGAGCTATCTATTTTTTAACTCCAAAGGATATCAGTCAGTACCCTTTTCTGTTTTTGAACCAACTGTTCCAGTTCTTGTTCTTTTGACAGCAGCTTGCGCTCCAGCTCTTGACTGTGGGACCGAAACCTCTCTGTGTCCTGCAAAATTCCAAGAGGAAATGGATTAACAGAACAGCAGAATTGCATCACAGGAGGAGAAATAAGGAATCAGGGATGAAGCTTTCCACAGTGAATATAACAAGACACAGGTAGCACTCAGTTTAGGGATGGTATCACTGATGAATCTCCAAACTGCTGTAGTCCAGCAGCTTCCATGACTATGCTTGCTACAGAATGTGCTGATTGAACATGAGTATTGAGCCTAGCAAGTGGAGGCAGACGTCTCAGGCAGGAGGCTGAGGAGCTCAGCCAGTCTAAACCAATGCAGGCAGAACATACCCTCTCCATTCCAGCCACAGCAACTCAGGTCGATGTGAAAGAAACAACAATTGCCACACCTCAAATCCGCCACTAACAACAATTCTTCACAGATGTTTCACTGGTATAAACAAGCAGCTGGGGCTTCAAGCTCTGCCTTTCACTTAGAAATTATATTAACCTGTCCAATATCTAAGTATTCTGCAGTCACTGAGAACTCTCAGTTACACTTGGGATTACTCCTTCTGACACTCCTCAGCTGAGAAAAAATGTCAGCTCTCTCCTGAGTAAAATTAGGTTTCAGCAGTTTGTATCTGCTGAGAATCTGTCCTGTTTCTCCAACAGGCTTCTACTCTCTAAGATCCCCAGGAAAATGCCTCTAAACAAAAATAAAAATTTCCTCAAGACACCAGTGGTTCTTACAAGTGTTTTCCTTTAAGCAGTACATGTAATGGGGTAATCAAATGCACGATAAGTGGCGCTTTCTGGGGAAGAATATATATGCAAGTGAAAAAACAGACTAACTGCCCCTTTTGTGTAACATTCAGTCAGCAGGTTATTAAGTATTGTAAATAGCTACAATTTGTACTTATTTGCGTCTTACCAATTTCTTTAAATGTATTCTTCAAGAGCTGCTCTTCATTCAAGCCACAATAATTTCCCCTTTATATGGCATCAATGCATCTCTCCAGGCTGTAAAGTCTTTGTAAGACTTTGCATTAGAGAAAGAACTTAACAGTCAGATCTCCCCAGATCTCAAATTAGTGATGCAAAGAAACAATACTTCATGAGTGTCTGGCAGCCCTCAGTGTGACTGCTGACTAAACTGTAAATAGCTTGAGTGGGAAGCTTTCATGAAAAAGCCTGAAAGAAATGGCTTAACCTCAAACATACAACTAATTAGGAGATCCAACAATCATTGCTTATGGAAAAGTCTTTGTTGTTTGGGGGTTTTCAGTACTACTCCTTCAGTTATTGGCTATTAAGAGGATATAAACTACTTTTTCCACAAAACTGCTGTCAGGCAAAGTTGCAAATACTTTTTATCCTTCAGCAGATGTACAAACTTTAAATAAAGGTTTCAACTCATCCACCACTAAAAGCTATTCTCAGCTTGGAATGGAAAAAAACTTGAAAATTTGAGTCAGGTTCACTACCCTGTAAGGCAGGTGAAAAGAATGATTCCTTAGACAGCTGATAAAGGCACTTTCTTTTTTCTTTTTTATTTTGGTTCACAGGAAAAAAAATACTTGATGTATTTGCATCACAAAAGGACACTTTAGATATATTTTATTATATTGTCTAAATATATTTATATATACTTGATTGAGGCAATAACCTCTATTTTGGCAACTATTTGTATCACATATTGCTGAAACCCTGTATTTGTTTCATTTATATGACTGATGCCAAGACAACAAAAAGGGATGAGCCAGTAGATCATGATTGACTCCCCCAAGCCACCCAGAGCAGCTGTGGAACCTCCAATATTTTAATACTCAAAACTTAATTGGCCAAGTTCCTGAGCATCCTGATCTAGTTAGGAAGTGAGGCATCACTTTCCCACCTGCATGATTGTAAGATGACTCTTTCCTGGAGTGTGCTGGAAGTTCTTGTTAGTTTCCTTGTTTTACAAGAAAAAGCAGGACAGAAAAATCCAAAGAAAAGACTATGGACACAGTAAAGGAGATTTAAAAACGACTTCCCAGGAAAAGGGAATTCATCTTCAGGTGTTCTGGAAGCACCATGGCAGTGACAAAAGATTCTTCCCCGTGTTTATTTTGCAAATAACCTATGGTTGTTCCACGAATTACCATCACTTGATTCATCCCTTGTTGTTACCCCCTCCCAAAAAGCAGAGGCTGCAGAAGTCAACAGGATTGGTGCTGTTCTGAACGACCTCACAGAGTGTTTTTCCTGACTGTGACCAGAAGTTGCCATCAATAGAGTAGCACCAATAATTCGATGTTTGTAGTTTAGCTGACTTTCAAAACAATGCCAGCTGTTCTGTATGTCAGCCACTGAGCACAGGACATCACAGTTCCTTCATCCAACTTAGCGTGAAGCTGCAGAGACTAAAAGTTTGAGGCTGCAGCACAAAAGTAGCTGCAAAGTAAAAGATGTTTTTTCTTCCTCTGCTGTGAAACACATTTGTGGGCTTTAATTTTACACCCAGAAAGGGTTTAAAACCACTGAAAGGGGGAGCAGAATCCATGGCCACTATAACAGAGACACTCACTTTCAAGAGAAACTGCTCTTTCTCCTTTTTGATTTGCTGTTCCATTTCCTCATAGAGATGTTGAATTTCTTCATCATAAGCAGCAATTTTCCTAATAAGAGATAAAAATACACTGAGTATGTCTTTGTAGCATTACTTCAAGTCATGGTCCACATTACCACCTAAGCTCCACATCTGTCTGCCTTAACACAAGACTCCAAAGAATGTTCTGGTGTCAAGGAAATAGAAATTTTGGTGCAGCAAAGCTCACAGATTTTTATTATTATTATTTTTCTCGTGGAAGTAAAGCTTTGATAGCTCAAAAGCTAATATAAAGCTATGTTTCCATATAGAGCAGCTGTTTATTATGCAATTTTAATGACTCCTACATCTTAGGTATAAGGAAGAGAGTTTCCTAATGACAATACCAAGATATCAGAGCCTAAATTTGGCAGTTAAAACTATTTTCACAGCAACGTTTTTTTAATCTTGGACTGCACTGTTGCCCATTCAAGGGTACTGAATGAGGTACTACTATCTAAGACACATTAGCTAGAATGGAATTCTTGAAAGACCTTCTTGAAAGCAGCCTTACTGCCTAACTGCTCTGCTGAAACAAATTTGAAAAGCCCAGACAAGGAAGAGAAATAAATATGCTTTGCACAAATGTCTGTGACTGTAGGAAGAAAAAGAACCTACAAAGTTCACTTTTTTCCAGTAGAATATTGCAATTAATATCACTGCAGTTTGATCCATGAAGGATTATATGGACCAAATGCTTTAGCTTGGACAGAAAAAATTTAACTGTTGACAGGGAAGAGGATATCTCCTTTGTTCTGCTACTATTCTATTCTATGCTCATTAATCCAGACACTGAAAAGCAAACATCTTTTTGTATCAAACTCAGGGGACATCCCAAAAAAATTTTTGATAGACATTCTTAGGCCCTTTATTAGACAGTATTGCATATTCCCCTATATTCTTCCTGCCATGGCTGTTCCTTGAGCAATCTGCATAATGCATCTGTTACAAATAAAATACGGAATCTTCAAGGGCATTCACACCAGCAAGAGCACGACAAGGAACACAGAGTAGAAAAAACCCCAACATTTATTTTGTATCTACTTTTTTTTTTCCTAATCCTGTATATATTCTATGTCTTCCCTTATTGAAAATATTCCCTGGTTCTCTTCTCATTTAAAACAAAGCCAATTTTAAAGAAAATTCAAAAAAACTTTACCTAATCTAAGAAGAGTGAGTAAAACGAGAAGAAAATCTGTCTTTCCCCCTTTCAACAGCAGAATACCTGACACTGTCAGCTTGCTTTTTTGGTCACAGATAAAAAAATGTGAGACATTTTCCCAGGATTTAGAGAAGCAATAGACAACTGTCAAGCTACAAGAATTGGAGGAAAACAATGGCTCTCACTTAGACTTTTGCAAACTCTGACTAGGTGAGAAAACCAGACCCCAAAAGGGCCTCTGCCATGTGACTGCAACCTTTCAAATAGAGTGCCAGAAAATCCAGAAGCCTTTTTGTTGCCTTACTACTGCAAAGATGGGTCACGTTCTGATGTCAAATTATTTTCTTGAAACTAAGAAAATGCTAATTTCTTAAATTAGCACTCATCAGTGGAATCAAATTACACAAATTCATAGAGAAATAACTACTTAGAAAAAGGCATGGCAGAGATGCTAAAATCATACGCCTACTGTATTCATGCAGTATAATGTCACTTTGACCAGTGCTAGACTGACTACTGAATAGCCTTGTAACTTTGCAGAGGCAGAACACATTGCACAGCAGCCAGTGTTTCCATGGGAATCATAAAGATTTTTCTGGGCTTCTGTGTGACAGGGAAAATAACTTCAGTCCTGTGTTTTAGCTTGCTGATTTAGGTATTTCTTTCCTCTTGTGTGGCAAGAAATTATATTTCTTATATTTCTATCCTCTTCTCTTTGGAAGCAAAGGATAGAGTAGCACCATGAAGACTACATCCTGAAGGCACTACTGAATGTAGGAATGTTTTCAGCTGCTCTGGCACATAAGCACATGCCATTTCTGCAGGCTGAATACTCTCCAAGCATTTCATTCATGGATTTCCATTCTTATCTCTGATGAAATTAAACAGAAAGGGAAAATAATATCCCCTCGTAATCAAGAGTCTAACAATAATAAGTACTATAACTAACAAGCAGAAGAAAAAATAATCCAATACATTAGCTGGCAAATATTCCCCACATATATTCAGGAGAAAAAAAACAAATAGATAAGGATATATAATTGTTTTGTGAAAAATGTGACATGATTTTCTATTGGTTTAGATTACCCCTTCGTGTTTTACTTAACACATAATTTCATAATTTCAGCCATATTTGATAATGTAGTCTCTTTTTTTTAGTAACACTGTGGAAAAAACAGATGAAGATGAAAGCAGATTAAATGTAATGTGAGTTCATTAAGTTCAGATGGTAAAATTACGGTCAACACACTTCGAAGGGTTTAATTTCTGCCCATTCATGTAGCTGCAATGTGAATTGTTTTGATTTCACAACTGCTGTCTGCGCAGTTTGTCATAATGGTTCTTCCTCCTTAAAAAATCATACAGTGATTTGTGCACAGTATGAACTAATCTCCTGAGGTGCTGATCCTCCTCTTCTTCCACAAAGATGGATTCTGACACTATCCCATGCTAAGCCCAGTGAGAAGTCAGTTCTTCTTTCCCTTCCCCTTTACCCTTTTGTTTATCTTGCCTGTTTAGAGCTCTTGTTTGAAACACAGTCTACATTTTTATTAGGTTTGTCCTTCAGATGCAAAGCACAGCAGCAGAGAGAGCTAATGGCACTTGAAGATTTTATCTGCTATTAGAAGAAAAAGGTCTTTCTCATCTCTTTTAGGCTTCCTTCCTATCAGTCTTTTTAAAAGCCCCTTGGTTCTACTGCCAGGGATTTGAAGAATAACAAGGTCTGTCATATTCCACTCCAGCCTCTGCCTCCTCATTCAAGAGACATGACCTTTTAAATATAGCTCTCTCGGAATAGCTGTTCTACTCCTTTAACCACTGAGTTGCCATTCCCTGCACTTCTGCTCACCCCACTACATTCCTCCTGTGCTGCAGAGATCAGAACTTCCCAGAGTGCACCCATGACATGGGTGCACTAGGAGTCCATGTAGTGGTAAAAACATACTTGGCCACGTGCTCAGTACTCTCCCTGGTAGTGTCCTGCAGTTTACTGGGCTCTTCTGGCTGATTTTGGGAAGCTCCCTGCAATGTCCCCATGGGCTTTCTCTGGACTTGTCATTGCCCATCATATAAGCATGATTTTATTTTCTCTTCCTAATGTTCACCTCTGCTTTGTTTGGGTGCTCAATACATCACCTTATTATTTTAAAAAACACTACTGCTATGTTTAAGAAACCACCTAATTTTAAACTAGCACTCAAAATGGAACACAAATACCAAAAATCAAGAAGAACTAACCTACCCTGGAAAATAAATATTGTACCCACAAAATTGCATTTGGTTTAGATTTAAAATCCCTTTTTTGGGGTTTGTTTTCCTCTCTAGTTACATCAGTATTAATGTGCACAGTCCCCCATGTGTGCTATATTTGCATATTTGCGTATTGAGAATATATATCCAGCCTCACTGCTGCCTGGACCTACAAACAGGAACAACAGCAACCTGTTGGATCTATTGAACCAGAACAGGAGGAAACTCCTGGATCTCTTAGACCTCAGGTTCAAGAACGAAAATACACATGTGTGAAAGGTCCAGAAGAAAAGACAAAAAAAAAAAAAAAAAAGAAAAAAAAAAAGAAAAAAAAAAGAAAAAAAAAAAAGATCACAGGTGAAGAGCATAGATTTTTATGGCATAAAGATCCCAGCATGCACATGAAGCTTCTCAGGGCATCCAGGATAGAAGAAAAAGGAACAATTGAAGACAAGCGCACAGCCTACACCCAGGAAAGGAGACAAAAGGCTGAGAGTAGAATGCCTTATTGCCTAATGACTCACGGAGGTGAGTCAGGAAGGAAAGATGCAAGATGAAATTCATATTCAATTTCCAAAGAGTATTATTGTCACCAATCAAGAACAACCCAGTAGATGTTATAAGACTTCAAAACCCAGCATCCCTTCTTTCTGTGACCCCACAGTAAATCCTGGCCAGTCTCTGCAGATACATGCATCTTAGTGCTAGTAAGTATGTGGGTATTAAAAAAAATTAATCTTCTCCCTATATGGTGCTGGCTTGAGCTTTGCTGTTATTCGTACACAGTTTAAAAGAAACAGATTATTCATCCCCACAGTGACTACCAAAGACAACATTACTACTCTGATTCCTTCCAGCAATTAACTACAAACAAAACAACAATCAACGTGCTGAAATCAGTGGTGTTATCAGGAGCAACAAAAAGAAGGAATTACCTAAAACATGTCTTTACTACAAAGGCATAAAAATCCAATGTACTTTCAAGGTAGAGATTTCACATCAGCCAGAAAAGATAATGCTAATGCACTCTATGTACACCTCTGTATTGATCAGAGCTATTAAATATTTATTCATTCAGTTCCCAAAAAAACACTCACAAAAAAAATCAAAAAAACCCACAGAACAAACCTCTCACCACACATGGTAGTTAATCTCTAGTCTAAAACAGACAGCAAAACTCTCTGTATGCTGTTTCCAGCTGTCTGAAGGCTAAAACCACACACAGAGACTTAGCTGGAAATGGTACTACCAATATAAATCAATTGTATTTAATGATCATACATTTTTAGGTTTTTTCCTCCTTCATAAGCCTTGTCACATTCTCAGAATAGCCAGGAGAGGGCTGAACAAATGAAGTAAATTTTCAACAATACATTTGCCTTTATTGCTCAGTCTGTAAGAATCTGAAATTCAGAAATGACACTTCAAAAATAAAAACACAGTGAACTTGAACTATGCCCATAATTTTGCATTTTGTTAAAATTCAGCCTCATAACTTTTCTCCTTCTAGATAACTGCATGTAAAAGAATGATCCATTAATTTTTAGTTCTTATACATATTTTTGTATGTACATTATATGTACTTGTCTATATTTACATTTTATATGTTCTATATATAAAACACGTATGTTATTTACTGTATTTCATAGATTTGCTTTATATATAATTGTTAGTTTACATTTTCACTAGTATCAGTGCTTTGTGCTGCTCTAACATCTTAAACCTCTTATGTCTCTGGCCAGTTAATCCAGGTTTAGAGCTTTTCTGCACGCAATGCTTGCAAAGCACACAGACAATTTACCAGATTTACTGTTAAATATGACTTTCCTCTGGAATCAAACTGATTAACTAGATTGGAAGCACTCAATATTGTCTTAAAACTTCAATGCAATAACAGATATCTGCAAAAGAATTTCAGTCAATAAAATCTTAAGCAGAAAAGTAAAGATAATTTAATTCAGTTCTGCTATATAAATAGTTTTACCAGTAGTTGTAATGCCTGATAAAATTTTACATTATGGGAAATTTTACATTATGTGAAGTCTTGTCCTCAGTTCTCCACTGAAATACCTTGTTTATTTCAGAAGTTCAAATACAGGTAAAATAGTTGTAAAACTACACAAGCAGTCTAACAAAGAGAAATACTAACTTTTTTAAAGCACATTCCAACTCATTCTTCTCATTATCTGCTTCTTGGAGCTGGGAAAAAATTCTGACCAGGAACTCTTCAAAATTGGAAAGTAAATGAGGTTCTTCTTTTCTTAGCTGCAACCAAAGTTGCTTCACATCAGTCTCACTGAAAGAAAAGATCATAAAGGATTCATTAAGAGAGAACATTACCCAGGCTGCAGCAAATGTCCTTAGCACCCTTAGTAGATGGAGGCTTCAGGGTATCACTCATCAGAACACAAAACTTATTAAAAACCACTTAAACTGTGCCAGGATTGAAAAGGACAACGGGGTGGGAAATGATGGAGATTGAATTTATTCAAAAAAATGCACTGTAACATCTGGCCATTCCTGACTGCAGAATAGCACAGGAACTGCTTGTTTAGTGGGGGCCTTGCCAGACACTCCACCTAAACAGAGACGGGTAAGAAAGGAGACAGTATGCCTTGCCATCACTTCTATTAGAAGTAAAGAAGTTCCCAGAAATCTAAAGGGGAGGAGGCAGTGGAAAAGCTCACAAAAATCCCTTCCTCATAAGAAATGAATGAGATTCAGACTCCTAAGTAATGCAGATTTGTTAACAAATTGCATTTGTACCTCATTCTTTCACTTTCGATACATCTTTATTCCACGGTGAGTCTGCTACAAAAAGCAGAACAAAACGTCTTGAAATTTTGATTTAAAGATTTACCAGGATAATGTTCTGTTTCCAAATCTGTTCAGCAGACACTGACAGCTCTATTGTGAATGATAATGGGTGTCTAATACTTTGCCAATACTCTCCTGAACCACTTTGCTTCTTCCTGACTCACTCTTTTCCATGAGCATTGCAAGCCTGAACCTAGCCAGGAAAGGGTGCTGTATTTAAAGGACAAAATGAGGACAAGGATAGAAAAAGTGGGTGATAAATATCTCTTCATAATGAAAGCCTTCCAGGATGACTGACAATGAACTGTTTCCTGGAACATGCAGTCAGGGGAAGAGGACAGATGAGCACCTTCATTCCATAGTAAGAATCACCAATGTATTTCTTAAATATTTGTACCACTTGTCCATATTCTCTCCCATTTTTGCCCAGTGCTTTTTTATTTTTTGTTGCTCTGCAGTATTCATTGTGATTCACCAATGAATTTGAGTCCAGCACACAAAAAGCTCTTTGAGCAGGTTTTATGCTCTATGTTTCAGAATGAGCCATCCTGGCCTTGGAAGAAGTAGCATTACCAGAGCAATCACAACAAGCAATTATGCACAAAGAGGAGAAAACGCAGAAAAAGGGGAGAAAACTTCCCTCCTTATGGTGCACTTTAAACACAGCCCTTGCCAAAAATAGCAGTGATCATGCATTGATTGAAAATCAGTGACATCTGTAGATTACATGCTTGTAATTATCTATGTTCAGATCCCACAGCACATCACGTGGTACAGCTTTCACATGGCAGTAAAACACGTTTCACGTGCCTGGAGTACAACAGTTTTGGTCTTGGAAATTTTGGTCAAATGGCATTTTATCCTGACAGCAAGAAAATTAGTTTTTTAAGAATCTCTGTGGTGTTGAGCAGCTTTTGTTCCCACCATTCATCTTGGATTCCATTAAAATCAAACCTAGAGGTGAATCATAAAAGGTCATACAACTGATTACTATTGCTGTGAGAACTCACTCATCCAAAACCTTTGTAGCTCCAAGCCGATCCATCAGATTTGAGAACTGGAATTCTTCATCCTCATCACCAGTCATGGTCTCTTCATATCTAACTGGGCAGCCTGTTTCACCTTCTGATGGTTCCACCATGTCATTTTTCAAGGCAATCTGCTCCAAAAGAAATTGGCCTAAGAATTAGAAATTACACACATTAGCATTTTCAGAAATTACTTAAGAAACAATATCATACTAAATATACTAAAGCTCAAATTTTATGGTAAATAAACAACAAAAAGATGGGGCCTGCCAAGAGGATCCCTGAGTTTTATGGCTGGCTTTGTGCCCAGTTTAATGTCTAACCTTCAGTAAATCATCCACCTCAAATTTCACAAACATAATAAAAAAATTCATATCTCCATGCAAAAACATAAAAGGACATAAATTGCAGTAACGACCCCTCAAAAATGTCATTTTTTTTCTTGATAGGTTTAAATAGATTAGGAATCTAAAATATCAGTACTGATATTATATATTTTAAATAAAATTTAACATTCTTTTTAGTGCATGACCAAAGACACATGACATTCAATTCCTACATAAATTGCATACAGAAAGCTACATTTTATTAAGAGTATTTGTATGGTGAGGATGCAAAAGTGAAATTGCCACATGAATAATCAATACATTTGTGCTCAGTTGTCACAGACCAGATACATTCCATCAAATTCCAAATGTGCCATCTATTTTATTTGAACAGCCACAACTGAAAAAAGAATTTTGGGGAGGGGGAGGGGGGGGGTTGGGCAGGCGATATTGTGATTTTATGCAGAGGGTTTTTTGTTACAGTGTAAGTTCCAGTACAGAAATTACTATAGACCCAAGGAAACAGAAATACTGGTGTGGTTTTATGTTTTTATTAACTTCATCTTGCATTTTTTCTCATAGCACCCAACAGAGCATGTTGGCAACCGAAGGGAGAATGTTGCAAAGAGAGGTTACAGTAAATTTCAGATTTGAGACCATTTAGAAATAGAAACAGGACTTTCCCATAGTACTTGATGCAGCATGATCTTTATCCAGACACTACTCTGTCTTCTCATGCAGCTTTTATCTACTACAACTTCTGCTTTTTCCAGGAATGCCAACATCATCACCCAGCCAAATGTAGGACTACCTGGCCTGAAAAATACCTGTCAGTGCTTTGTGGCAGGTTAAAATGTACCAAGCTTTACACTGTTTATCCTCATCTTTTACATGGTGTGGTCCATGTCCTTTGTGTAGCTGTGTGGGTGTCTTTGGGCTACATGTTTAACTTTACTGAACCAACCGAACCTGCAAAGAGGAAAAGCAGTGGCCACATCCTGGGCCTCTGGACTGGGCTCCAGGGCCTGAACAGGAGGAATCCCCAGGATCTGGAGCTGCCTGAGATGGCAGACACTTACAACCTCCCTTAATAAAGAGTTTTGATTATGCAGGGAATGGTTATGAAAGTAATCTTAATTTAACTTATGAAAAGCAAAGCATATATTATTTCATTTTTTAATGATGTCAATTTTCAGATTCGAGCACCCTCAGTGAAGATAGATACTTGATCTACCTCTACAATGGGACAGGTGGGACATGAGACAATAAGGATTTCAAACTGCTGATGATTCGCAAGCAAAAATGAAGGTCCTGCTTGCTGGACTTGTAGATAGTAACTAAATTGAGATTTACTGCTACAATTCATGGATAGATGAGATTCAGTCTTCTAGAGAAAATGCTTAAACCTTAACCAGCAGAGCCAAAATTCAGTACAAAACTGATTCTGCGTAAACAACCACAGTCTAACTAATATCATCATCTTATCTGCACTGTCACAGCTGGGGAGAAAACCACCCTGTGACAAACACACAAAACATGACAGTAAGAGTGCTGTTGCAAAACAGGCAGTTACAAAGAACTTACCAGATCACATCTTACAGCAGTAATAATTGCCTCATCCTGTTTTGTTTTGAAATAAATTAACATCACTTGAAAAATTAATTCATTGTAGAAAGCATTCCCACAGCTCTCAGGACAGTGGTGTTAACACATTTCTAGCATCGTCTTACATTATTATTAGAGATAATTTTAATTATCTTTCACATCTTATTACCTGATATGAAATAACATACAAGACTATTCAGATTATTACATCATTTTCTCATATTGTGTCACAGCTTGCCATTTTACACAGGAGAGAAAGACCCTGGAGCCCTTTGACTATTTATTCACATATTTTGACCACTTCTTCCTCTGCTGCATATATCTGCTATATTTAGGGGATAGTCTGGCTCCCTGTGTGCATTATTAAGTGCACTGTTAAAACAAAATTCCTCTTGATTGATGTGGAGAGTACAGAACATGAATAAAGCTCAGAAGAGGAGACATGCTTTCCAAGACTCACTGAATCCTGTGATGAATTCCTTTGGGGTAAGTGAGCCATTGCCATCAGCATCCAATGTAACAAAAACTTTTTCAAGTTCTTCCAGGCTAAGAGGGAGCTCAGGATGCAGTCTCTGTAATGACAAAACATGCACCAACTTTATCCATTACTGCAGGTTAAGAGGAAGACTGGGTTCTATAAACCACCCATAGTGCAGCAGGATAGGTTCTTTGCTTCCCCAAGTGAAAATCCAATTACAGAGCAAAACCAGACCAACTGAGGGACGTTGGCTTTAATGACTTATTTGCCTTTATGAATCCATTATGACAATGCAAGGAGAACAACCACCAGGTGCCACAAGTTCCAATTGCACTGGGAAGGAAGAGGAACAACTTGAGGTAGAGTCTCAGCATCCTGGTGAAATGGCTTGATCATCTTGGTGAAATGCCTTGGTTATCAGGCTACTGGACAAACTTGGCAGCAGAGCTGTACAGCTAGTTCCTTCCACGTCATAATGTCAAGCAAGAGACTCTCTAGACAAGTACATTATAGAGGATATACTGTCCTAATTCAAGCTGATTCAAAAAGTGCACATAAATAATTAAGTAAATAAAACAAAGCTAAGAAAGCTGCATGGTCCAAGGACCAAACCTGTTGGTCCCACAATGAGTTAAATGGAGTTCACAACTGTCTACTTCTGAAATGCAGCATGCTCACACCAAAAAAGACTCAGCTTCATAAAACCAGCTCCACAATTATCGCATATTTTTTCCTGATAATCTAAAGACAGGAATAAATGAAAGAATTCTGTAAAACTGATCCTAATGGTTTTACTTTAAATCTTTTAACAGTGTAGACAGATTCCCAGAAACAGGAGGAAACTGGAGTGGCAAACAACCCCAATAACCAGCATTTCCACTGGGAGACAGCACTAGGAAAATGAAAACCTTTTCTCAGTTTGGAAGCAATATAAATGCACACTGGTTCAGTCCTCTCCCCCTGAACTCCTTTATATAAAACATATACATTAAAACTGCAAGCCAGTAGGTGGATAAAGTTCATTAGATTAAAAGTGTTGATTTGTTCCACTGTGGGGGAGGGATTTAGGGCCAAAAAGTGTTTCTCCTGCAAGCCAAAAGAGCAGAAACCATTATTGAATATGTTAAGCCATATAGGCAAGGTAAGAATTGGCTGAGTGCATTAACCAGGAGTTCCCTGGTTGCCACAAAGGGTTTAGGGTATGCTTTATGAACTGTATGGATTAAATGGAGGAGTGCTAAAAGGAATTCCAAGGTGATCCTGGGAAGTGAGAGCAACAGAGCTCCTAAAGCACAGAACTGTCTGGAACAGTCACAAAGGGATTTCTGAGCAGGATTAGTCGTGTATTGCTGCCTGCTTCCAAAAAAATAACTTAGGAAATCTTGATGTATACTCAGTTTAAATTATTACTTATTTCATCAGTGATACACCTGTCTCCAGCTTCTTACTTACACATACCCATCTTCTGAAAATTGGGATTTCAATCTCTAAGACCCAAAGAAACCTCTAAAAAACTTTTCAAAATCAGCTTCTCCTGTAAAGTTCTTACAGCCAACACTGCACTGATGAGGGAGAAGGTGCTTCAAACAAATTACTCTTTTTACATTCAGGAAAAACAGAAACTGGACTTTTACCACCAGATCTTTGGGACCTGCTGAAGGAAGGAGCACCCATTTGGCCACACCAAAAATGCAGACCCCGCTTCTCTTCCAGTGCAATGGCCTGTGGGCCTTGCTGCAAACCTGACTGACAAATATGGGCCTCTCCAACCACAGCTGCAGAGCCCTAATGCAGTGTCCAAATTCTGATGAGAATTACACTAAATTTGCAGCAGAAAACACCACAATTGCTTGCGTTTTCTTGGGGGGAGGGGAAAAAAAAGTATGAAAATAAGAGATTCTAAGGAATGTACCAATATTTGGCTCCATTAAATTCCCTCTGGATAATTTAGACTTTTATGAACTGGGACACACACTTACTGAAACTAAGTCAATGTTTTCCCAACTTCTTAGGGTTTTTTCTTAATAAAAAAATTAAGGTGGTTTGTGGCTAGGAAAGCAAAATGTTATTGGTCTCATAGTTGTGATTTTGTTTATTTGCTCATTTCAAGCTTACTGTAAAAATACATAGGCCCTTTCAATATGAGGCTCCTAAAATATTTAAAAGAAAAGAAAACAAAATAAAACATATTCAGAGATACCACTGGAACTTCAAAAGAAGCTATCTTCACTGCCACCAAATGTGCTCTGTGGTTGCATGATATCTGTGCTTAATTCTCTCAAAATACCAAGCTTTTACTCAGCTAAATAAAAGGACAGAGGTCAAATAGCTAAAAGCAAGATCTGAACTCAATCCTCCCATGCACATTAGTTTACAGCACTTATTCTCATTATTCATTATAACCTCAAGGACCAACAGATGAAACTGTGGTTTCAAGTCTAAGGTAGAATTTGTTTTGTTGCCATTTCAGAAAACCTCTTGTTGGTTTCAAAGTTGAGTACATTTGGTATTTAGAAATGGAATGAAAAATTTTTAAAAACCCCAGCTATTAACATCTTCACACAAAAAAAATCATATAATCAAGGAGGAGTAAATCTTTAGTGCAGTTACTGTTATACACACAAGTGAAAACACTGCAAGATTTGTTCCATCAAGATTAATTGAATTTCAGGTACTTAGCACTCTCTGTTGAAATCATGCCTTGCATCCCATGACTAAAGATTAAAAAGCTTAGCATTAGCATCCTATATTTGAAGCAAAGCTTCAGGAATGATAAGCACTACAGACCTACCAAACAGCACAATGCAAAAGTGATCAACACTTAGTACCTTTTAAGGAAAAAACTGATTTATTTTATTGATTTATGTTTTTCTTATAGGGAGCAATCATAAAAAATGCAGGAAATAAAATCAAGTATAAAGAAACACTATCTCAAATGTCCTGAGCACCCTTATTTCTGTATTAAAGAACTTACATACACTTACATACAAAGATGAAATTTTCAGATATAGTAAACAAACACTCACAATGAAACAGAAGAATGAAATAGAACTTTATTTGCTATATGCAACCCTGTTTCTACTGCATCTTTTGCAGCATCTGTTCCAGAACCTGAAGTATAAATTTAGCAGCACTCTAAGCATAAAGCTAGAATCAAACAGAAACAAATAATTTTACATTCCTTGCAAAAACAGATATTAAAACTTCTTATATATGCAAACATACATATAATTATATGAGTTTTCCATTAGGTAAAAATATATGCCATTCAGTTTTTAGAAAGACTGTAAAACTGTAATCCATTAAACTCTCTGTGGCTTTGGAATTACCAAAAAGAGCCACTGGCACTTATTTGATTTTTTGTATTCAGTTACTTCAGTGAGATAATGTAGATTGACAAAGCCTACAGCAGACCAAGCATCCACATTCCTCTTTTTATAACTTTGCATAATTAACAGAGGTCATCAGAAAACTCAGTAACACACAACTGCGAATAAAGCTCTTGAGAGCTAGCAAACTGAGCAGTTTACTTAGGAGGTTTTGCTTTTCCAAAATAGGTAGTTAAAGTTGTTTCAACTGTGTCTGCATACATACAGACATCTTTGTTTCTGAGGACTGGGAAAGTTTATAAATTTTCTATTAGATGCTTTCTTTAGTAGTAGATCATGATGAATTTGTTTTGCTTCTGCTCCCCAATCCTGTTTCATCCATAAGTACTGAAGTAGAAATTGTGCTTTGCATGTCAAGCAAATGAGTACATTCCTGCCTTCTGCCACGTACTGGTTCAAATCATCTTATCACTTTCGCAATGTGTAACAACCACATTTTCAAAAGCTTTTGTTATATATAGTTGCTTTTCCTCATCAGCATATTCAGCAAATCTGATTTTGGGCCCTCAAACAAATTAGGCACAATTTCCTAAGATTGCTGCCAACACTGAATAATGCTAAAAACACTGTTCCTCTATACTTCCTACATATATATGTGATCCAGCTAAGAGTTCACCATTGTCTGACAGTGAAGCCACAGTGAAAAACTTTATTTACACAATTTTGCTGAAAAAGGGATAAATTGGCAGACTGAATACACTCCTGACACTGAGGCAAATCACAAAATAATTAATTCAATGGTGTTCCGATGTTTTCAACAAGAATAGAATTGAATTCCTGGGGCATCTTTTTAAACTTAATTTACTTTGATTTTCCACTTTTTTGTTGCTTTTTCTGTGAGAAAATATGCAAGCATTATGTAAGACTTCAAAGATATTATTTTAAATCCCACATATCTCTTTAAAGTCATGAGGAGGGTGTTAAGATTTTTAACTCTAAATGAATCAGTCCCAACTTATAAAGGGCTTTAGGAGCTCCTCTCATTGTGTATTTCACATAACCAATTTTGTTTTACCTGCATGTCTTGACGAGTGACGAAGCCTTTGCCTTCCAGATCACAGATCTGAAAGAACTCTCGTGCTTTTCCCAACACAGTTAGTTCTGGGTCTTGTTCTCCAGTTCTGCTCCTCTCTGCATCTCCTGGTTGCACAGGACTGGCACAGTCTCCTTTTATTCTGTCCATGGTTACAATCTCACCTCAGGAATATCCTAGGATGCTGCTGTTCCATTTACCCATAAATTCTGATCTGAAACCTGTGCATGGAAAATGTAAGGAAAAAAGCAAATCAGACCCTCTTAACGATGCTTTCCACAATCTCTTAGCAACCATCTCTTTCATTAGGCACCAAAGCTTAGAAGAAGAAAAAGCTTTTTGAAAATGCCTACTCTTGATGGGCTGCACTAAAGACACTGCAAATGGGATGATGAGCAAGGAAGGGGAGTCTGAGGGAAGGAGAAGACAAAACTAGCTCTGAAAGGGAATCTCAAAGCAAAATCAGCCAGTTTGACAAGAAATACAGACAATCAATCAACATGAACAAGAAAACACAAGACACAGGTAAAGACAAGAGTAATTTAAAGTCACTACAACTTGACTTCATATATTTGTCTTGAATGTGTAGTTCTTATCTAAGTAGGTCTACCTAAAGTAGACACAAATTTGTCTGAAAATTTTTAACAAAACAAAGAATTTTGTAAGGCATTTGACTAATATAAGAGAATATAGCCTGATTCTGATCCACTATGACTGGCACAACTGGGAACAACTCCACAGAGGCCAGTGAAAATTGCTTAAATATAAAACTTATGTTGTCTTCAGAAAAAAGACCTCAGCACTGCATGGACGGGAAGGTAGAATATGAGGAAACAAGATCTGTGATCACACAGACAGAGGAACTCAGACTGTTTTACTCTATGCATAAGTTCAACCTGGGCACACCCAGCATCTTCCAAGAACTTCCCAGAACTCACACAGCTTCCCATGACAAAGTGATTTCTCTGATAGCTGTGGGCCAGGCAGTTGGGCTTCCCACATTGCATGGAAGTATAAATTTACTGCAAACAGGCCATTGACTTCAAATCAAACTAAGATTTCGGTAAGCAAATCACCCACCCCCTCTGAAACCATGGGAAAAAAATCTGCAAACATTGGCAATTTTCCTCTCCCTCCCTCCTCTCTTTTATCACTCCAATCCCGGGACTGTTGTTCAAATACTTTCCAAAACTGAAATAATTTTGGCTCCAACTTTGGCCAAAGAACCTGTCAGAATCTTCCTAAGCAGCATCACAAGCAGAAGAAAAACACTCTGAGAGAAGCCAAGAGGTGTCTAAACCCAGGATCATGCCACCTGAGAAAACTCTTCCCTCAGAATGGGTCTTGCTTGAATTTTAATGCACAGCTGTCGGGGGTGCCTTATAAACCCCAAGACCTCTATGCTGGGGCAAGCCACACTCCACACCCCAAGAGGCACCAAAGCCTGCCAGAGCACCTGTGCCAGCAGCCCTGGACAATTACCAAGGCTAGAAAATGCTGTCATGGGGAATTCCAGTCAAACATAACAGGGGCTTTTGCCTATTACAGCCGCCTGAACAGCTGTAATCTCTTTTTCTTATGAGGAAAACTTCTAGCTCAAAAAGTCTTACCAACATTCAGTAGCTGGGAAGATACACAAAGGAAAAGATCACTCCATAATTGCCCTGTTTCTTAATCCCTTCCATGACGTTTCCAACAACAGTCTTAAAAACAGTATGTGAACCAGATGAATCTTTGCTCTCACTGTATATAGCCACCCACAAGTGGATCAGATGGAAAGACACAGTCAAACTACCCTGGTGTAACAGTCTGGATAAAATTCTCCTTTTGTACTGCCTTTACACACCTGAACCTCCATTACTCCAATACAGTTCACTCCTGGCTCACACCCATGTATGAGGTAACAAATCAGGCCATCAGTTTCAACTTAGCAATGACACTAACTTAAAAACAGGTTTAAAACCACCAAAAATCAATGGGGTAAGCTTAAAGACAGTCTTGACAAGATCTGACCCAGACTTAAAATGTATTACTTTGTTTTGTTTGGCCTTTTTTTTTTTTTTTTTTGGTTAGTTGGTTTGCTTTGGGGTTTTTTGCGTTTTGTTGGGGTTTTTTTGGTTGTTTTTTTGGGGTTTTTCCAGCAATTTCTCAAAAGGTCACAACTTCAGGAACAGGCCAAGTTAATCAAGATAATAAGTGCTGCTAGTGCCTGCCTCTGCACAGTCCATTAGACTTCCTTTGGAAAAAAGAAAAACTATGCAAGGAATAGATATCCCATTGCAAGTGAAAGAAAAACAAAATCAGATTAAAAATGGTGGAACAAAAAGGCACTATATACACTTGGATAAAGTTGTTTGCAGTTAGCAAACAGTACAATTCAGCAAACATCACCATGCTTTCTAAATACTTCCATACCACAAAATGAAATCACATGCATCATGAGAGCCTCACCTTTTTATAAGCCCCACCTTTTATAGACACCATAAAAACTCGCTACACAGCAAGTGTCTTCAATACAGCAGAAAATTAAATTAGAGCACTTGCAAAAATTCTTAATCCTTATGGCAGCTTCTAAAGCTGATAGAGTTTATCATAATTCCTACAGTGTCCTGATACTTTGCAAATGCTGGTGATAATACGAAGATTAAAACTGCAATTTGTCCCACATTATTGAATCAGCACTCAGTAATTACCTCAAGGCCAGTTTCAAATAACATAGGTAGTTCCATTCAGTCATCTATCTCCTTTAGAAAATGAATGGCTTACAAAATCAATTCTATTAAGACCTTTGGTTTTCATTCTTTTAGCTACAAACACATTTCACTATGCAAAATAGGTCATTTCATGACCTAATGCAAACAAGCATAGCTCCAAATATGAAACAAGGATGTGTGATTTAGGTTTGTGTCCATTAATCAAGAGGTAAATTTTGGTTGGGTCTGCAAAAGGCAGGTCACTGTTAATATTCCAAAAGGCATTTTCATTGTTTCCAGTCAGGTCTATTGCAAATCACCAAACTCTGTAAGTACAGAGCAATGTTGAGCCACAGATTTCACAAGTCATGATGTGTGACAACCCCATTCTCCGTAACTGTAATACTCAAAAACCTAGAGAGCTGTTTTGCCTGCCCTCATTTCTCTTCAGTTGTTAGGTTTCAGTGAAATATTTGTCTTAGCATGTGTCTACAGGTACAAATTTTCTGCAGCGAAAAACATATCCAAAAAACAAACTCAAAAACACATCATCAGCTGAAAAATACAGTAAGCTTACTTAATACCAAGGTCACCTTGGATTTATCCAAAACACTGTTATGAGAGACCACTTATGTCTTACACTACAAAATAAAAAATAGATTGCATGTTTTTTCTACAAGAAATATTTATTTCCTACAGCCAAATTATCTTTGTTAAAATAACCCACAGCTGCAGTGTAGCCTGCCTGACGCATGAACAGGGATCTCTTCAGAAATAACTTAGTGTCAGAGTTGGTTATCTTTCAGCATTGTGCTGAAAAGCTCCTAAAGCTAAAATGTATCACCACAATGAAGCCATTCTGTTCCCATTGCTCTGCCCTGCTTTTGAACAAGTATTCCTCCAGTTAGACGGTGAACTCTTTTGTAGAATTCTTCCAATTTAAACTGAAAAATTATAGTTTATTTAATTTAATTAAGGCCAAGTGGTCCATCAAGGAAGAATCAAAAAGCAGTATCTACAGAGAATGACAGAGGAATGGACCTGCTAAGACCAAAGAGAGCACAATAACCAAGATCAAGTACATAAAATTTTCTAGGTACAGGACTGGAGAAAAATGCTCCCTGTGCACATAATACAATCCACAAGAAGCAAACACATCAGACAAGCTGGACATGAAAACCCACCCAAGGGTAAAGAAGGTGGAGCACTGAACCCCTGGCTGCAAGGGGAGCGCAGTTCTGCCATCATGGAAGAACAGACCAAACACAAATCTGCAATAAATGGCAGAGGAGATCACTCCTGAGAAAGATTACTAGATCATTGGACTTCAATGTTACTTCTAGCCATTTAAAAAAAAGATTATATGACCATAAAAATTCAGGTCCCACACTTGAAACAACTAGCAGAGATATAAAGTTGTGTGCTCAAGAAAATACCTGTTTTTTTTCTCAACTATGACTAAGACAATTAACCTTTAAGCTGTCATGGAAGCATCATAAAACTTGGCCTAACTATATGGACACCTTGACACAACTGGATGAAAAAAAGGGGACATTCATTCCTCCAGTTTCAGCTTTTCAAGTGAAAATATGCAAGTCAGAAAATCCTGTGATGAAATGCATCATCAAAGCCTCTTCTACACAGCCTGAATTCACTTCTCTCATGACTCTTCATCTTAGGAGATTGTACTCCATGGAGTGTGTGTGGGAAGTTTAGCTCCAGAGGGAGAGATCTAAGGCAGGCAGGACTTTCTTTGAGGGACCACAAGAAGATAATCTGAATGAAATATGTCATGAAAATCATTTCAGAGAGTAGCAAAGGCAGAGACAACAGAGGAATCCTACATCCACTGGCCTGTAAAAGGAAAAACTAAGTTTTGTAGAAATTCCTTTTGGGTAAGTAGATTTGTGTGGGAGAACCAAACGCCATTTAGAATCAGTCTTAACTGACTGTTTAGATTCAGTCTTAACAGAAATTCTCCAGCCAGACCTGACCAGCTTGTAAAGATTAAGAGAACCATTAGGATCACCTGCTTTGCTATCTGCAAGCTTAAAGCTTCATTTATACCACAACAAGGTTTCAAGTTTCCATAAAATTACTTACAATTTATTTCAAGGTAGGGGAGCTCAGCAGAAGTCGAGGAGGAAAAAGACCTGGGAGATGATATTGTGTGTTATACATACATCAAAGTCATATAAATGAAATTTCTCCTTTTCAGAAGATTACTGGTTAAGGAAAAAAAAACAAAACAAACCTTAAAGCTAAAGAAGAAGGATAAAAATCCAGATTATATATCTGAAGCAGTGTCTCAACAATATTAACTGTGAAACAGGAGAAAAATAGAAAATATTCCTGAAGTGATTAAGCGTTGAGGATTCCAAAACAGATAGTCAAAGACTTTGGAGAGACCACTTACACACCACTGGGCGTTTGTCTCTGGATGAATCCAGAAATACAAATGTTGGGGAAAAAACCAAACTATGTCAGTTCTGTGCTCTATGATGAAGAATTCCAACTCTGACTGGTGAACATATCTTCATTAGACTTTTATTTTTAACATTTGCATCCAAGCAACTAGTTTTCACTGGGCTTGTAAGAAAATTTTCTTCTCCCTAAGGCCAGCTCCCCCAGAGGAAGACAAAAGATCTCCTAGCTGGCTTCTTGCTGGCCTCTATGGAAGTAGTAAATAAAACTATCCATGTATTAAAATTCAGATGCCCAAAGTAAGCAGGCATATTCATTTATTCCCCATCCTGCTCTTAGATGTGAAAACACTAATGAAAAACAACTAACAGGATATTTATTGCCTAAATCTAAGCAGTTCTTAGGGGTCCATCCTAAAAAGGCAGGTTGAAGTTTAAACGGGCCTGCTAAGCGCTGCTAGGATCCTTGAGAAGTAAAGCTACTCTAGATAATGATTTTAGCAGAAATACATCTTTTCTTCTTGCTTCATTGCTTTGGATGCTTCCTTTTAAATGTATTTAAGAAGTCAAAAGCTAAGAGCTGCCTGGAAATGCAAACTTCTTATTGAGGGACACTGAATTTAGTGGCAGCAATCATCACAGAAATCACTGTTGCAGAATAATCACAAGATCATCGGAACTGAGAGCACCCTGCCTGCAGCCTCTGCAGGCTTAAGGACCTGTTGTCTCCTCTCCCTCCTTCTGCTCTTTCTGCCTTATTCAAGTAAACTGATTCCAAGAAGAGCTCTTCTCCCTGCCTCTTGTTCCTTGCCTGCCTGCTGGTTGCAAGAGCCTTGTGTCTTCAGAAAGTGTTGACCTACACAATACTTGAGCAGGAGGGTGGTACAAGTGTGCATGAGTATCTGAGTGGGTGTTTTCCAAACTAAGTCTGTCTTTATCTCTCTAAATTACCAATAGATCATTACTGCATACAAATACAGCTTGCCCAGTTATTTTGGGTGAAAACTCTGACTAACATTTATGGCTGCAGCATGAGGTTTTATAGATGCCTGCATGTAAACTGGACAGACGCTGGCACTTACAGAACTTGTAACAGAACTATTACAGAACTACTGGTAGAACTATTGTACCATTACTTTGAGTTATTTCTAAAACACAATTTTTTAATTCAGGGATGTAAAAACCATTGTTAAGAAGGAGCATCTTACAACATATGCAACACATTCCAAATGTAGTGAAGTCAAAACTGAGCTGATTTTTTTTCTGACTGCATAGAACCACAGAATCATTTATGCTGGAAAATGCCTCTAAGCACAATTTATTGTGCTGCATTGTTCCAAGTACTGAAATTAAATGTGATTAACTATATTGATAACAACATTATATTAGTAAGTGGTGTAACATGACATTCTGGCAGGAGATATTGCCAATTCATATGGGCTTTCCACTTGCAGACAAATTATTTGCACTGGAAACCCCCTTCCCCTGAAGTAAAGACCTGGGGAAAAAAGTTAAATAGTGTATATACCCCTTTTAATTGTCTTATCTTTCAAGTTTTCCTAATGACTCACTGCTAAGTGGAGCTACTTTCAGCTGGTGAAATCAGGTTGACAAGAACATCTTTAAACTACACCATTTTCACAAAAAAAACCCTTGAAATATTCTGCCTCCTCCAAAAGTCCTTGCTAAAAATGTAACTTCTGAAAAAAATATCAAAACCTTTTATCTGCCTGAAAACTAACAACAATTTGGCTTGAAGTCTAAAATACAGTCTCTATTTCTAGTTTTTCAAGGAATGTCACATCTTTAACCTGAGTTAAAGGATTTTGAGATACAAATTAAATATTCTCTTCAAATAAGAATTCATTTTTCATGGAAAAAACATTAGCAGAAAATTTCAGTCTACTCCACCATGGACCTCAGAGGACACAAGTTAAGGCAGATTCCACTAGAAGACGGAGAGACATATTCCAAGTGTTTCCTTAGTTATTTGGCCCTCGCTTGGAAGCCGGGTTGGCACAAATTATTGTCTTCAAAACTTTCAAAACTTCTAAAACTACAAATTTACCCTGGAAAAATACATTCACCTGAGTCAGTGGGACAGGTTTTATGGGGCAAAAGCATGTCAGTGAGGCACAGGAATATTTAATTTGCTAGTTCACTGTTTTTCCACTTCAAAAAGTAATGGTAAAATATGAAACTAAAAGAGTCATATTTTCCTATAGGCAGAACAATATAACCTTCGTCTATCTGCTCTGCACAGCTCACTTCCAAGGCCTTGGAAACACATATAAACAAATCCACTTATCTATGTTTGATTAGGAGGCTTGGTGTACTCCATCCTGTTCAGTTCTACAAAAAAAGTCTTGCTATGCAAGCAATTGAAAATGCATCACTACAGATTCTTAATTGGATTTTAATTCACTACTGCTTTTGAATAGAGGTATAACTTCCACTTTCTCTGTGAGCCAATTATTCAAAAAGTTATCTTTACAATTGTGAGGATCCCTGACTTCATTTATGCTGCTCTTCAATTAATGGAAGTCCCCAGCAAGACCCTTCACTTTCCTTGACACCCCCTTTGTGAAAGTGAGGAGTAAGACAAATCTAAAATCTTTAAACTCAGTTTCAATCATACACAGACATCCAGGTGCTTCTGCATGGATTAGGTCATGAACAGTGGAATCAATAATGTTTTTACATCAGATTTAACTTGAACTGGCTAAATCTGCATTTTTCAACATGAGAAATAAAACTCTATAGATGTGTTACTCCCAGCTTACATGTTGGGACTATAAGTTTGTGTATATTTAGACTGCAAAGTAGCAAACAATGGAGAGGAAATCAGGGCAGACCGCTATACTCTTTACTCCTCCATTTATCCACCATTTACCCACCTAAAAAATCATGATAGGACATCATTTGTCAGTGAACAGAAATGGGAGGAAAAGAGAGACTTGTTAGAAGCAGCACATTCATCCTGTGGTCTGAAGAAACCACAAACAATGCTTGCAGAGTGATACTCTTAAGTTCATTTATTTCTGCTACTTGTTTTACTGTTATCTTCTAGTCCACCACAAGATAAAAGGAAAGGGTGGTGGTGGGGGCAGAGATAGTTCACAAGGAACCAAAGACATCTCATTCATTTCAGCAGCAACGAACTTGAGTCTTTGAGAGCTGGCAGACCATGAGACTGTAAACTACTGCTGCCCTAAATCTCATTTGCTACTTAATCCATTCACAGAAATGTATCTGCCTTTTTGTACCTCAGACTCTGACTTTTGATTTCATGAAAGATGAGAATTTAGTTTAGAGAAGACCAACATTTAATTTTCACCCTTGTACTTTTGGGTGTAATGTTTCCCTTTTGATCTGTACAATTACTGAAGGTCAAATATGGGGACCTAAGAGTTCTTAGAACAACCCACAGAAAACCAATAAATTTTTATCCATGCATCAGAATAATTCATGTATTCTAAAAAGAAAAGCGAAACTAAGCTGAAAACTACTGTTGAAAACCACAAAGTTGCAACTAAGAAAATAGAAGAGCACATTAAATTAGCCAGAGTGTTCCAGAGGGATTTCACCATTCTCCCAATTGTGACACCACCCACGTTTCACTACATGCAGTCATTCTACTGGTGTATATTAAGAAATCTATTATCCTGGTAGCAGTACGTTTCTTTTATAACTGTCATTTACAGTCATCAGAAGCCTTCAGTAAGTAACAAGAAAGACAGAAAACGAAATCAGAGATCACAAAAGTGCTACAGCAGAGTAAGAGTGACACCAAACTTGCAGGGGGACACAGGAATCATTTCTACTACCACCAGGAACAGCACTGCCTTCTTCAACAAGCACTTGGTGGGCCTGAAGGCAGTCACCAGCCACAAACTCAACTGCCTTCTGTATCTGCAGGGAAGTAAAAACCAGCGGGGAGCCCCTGAGGTGGCCAGGCCATGTAGGGATTCCTCTGTGACAGCGTCTGTCAGCCTCGGCACGAAGCTGCTACACGAGGCACAGCGGGAGCGCCAGCACAACTCCCCGTCACCGGCACTTTTGGGCACCACCTTTGGGAAACATTCCACGTGTGGGAGGAGTCACGAAGCCGCAGCCCCGGCACCGAGCTGTCGCTCCCCACGCCGGCCCCGGCCCCTCGGCAGAGTTGGCTCCATCGCCGTGCGGGCGTTCGCGCCGCAGCCGGCGCTGCGGGGGCTGCACCAGCCTGCTGAAGCCGCTTCCAGCCACCTTCCCGCCACCTTCCAGCCTGGCAGCGAGCCGAGGGAAGGGCAAGAGCAGTGACCCCCGCCCCTGCCACCCTGCCGGGCCGCCGGTGCCCTCGGAGAGGGAGCGCGTTCCGTGCCCGCTGCCGGGCCCTGTGCCCCAGACCCCGCGCAGGAAGCGCGGCTTGCGACACGGCGGGGCTCGCTTGGGACACCGAGGCTCTCCCTGCAGGGGACGGCGAAGCGGCGGACAGGGGTACCTCCCCACCAGGAGGACGGTCCGGCCGGGCACGGACCTCGGCTTCCCCTGGCCCGGTTCCCCCGGCCCGCGATGCCGCCCCGACTCACCTCCCGCTGGCCCGGCCCCTCGGGCTGGCCCGGCCGGCGCTCCCCGGGCTGGATGCGAGACCGCGGGAAGGCTGAAACCACTTTCCTAACTTTGTTTTGAGCACGGGTGACATAATCGGGCGAGGCGGGCTGTGCCCCAGGGGCGGGACGGCCGGCCCGGACTCTCCCTCCCTCCCTTCCTCTCTCTCTACCTGCAGCCGGAGCCCGGTTGCCCCGCCCGGTGTCACCTCACCTTGGGCGGGAGCGACTCGCCCTCGGCGAGATCAGAGAGCCAGGGGAAGGCGAGGGCGGTGAGCCTTCCCTGGTCCCTCTTGCAGCCAGGACGGCGTGTGTGATGGCTTTTCAGTGTAAGGGTACAGGAAACCTAAACGGGTCAGGGCAGGAGGATTTGGAAAGGCACCGGAACGCCCATCCACAGCAAGGTCCTAAGGTGGTGACCAGTCTAAATGGACCTACTAGGATCTCCCCACCTTGTCATCTCAAACTCTCCAAGAGCACTAAGTTCTGTTTGCAGAGGGTGGCAGTGGGAGACAGAATTGGTTCACATTCGATTCAAAGATCTCACTTAGCCCAAAGTAAATTTTGAAAAATACCTACTTCTGGGATCAGGTTTTCCCAGTAGTTCTAGAAGAAGAGAAAAAGCTTTGACATAATTCCCATCATTTGGGAGTAAGGTCTCCCAACTGCAGAAGAGCTTCTAGGGCACGGTGCCCAAAGAAGGCTTCACCTCCCTCTTCCTGATCAGGTGATTTTGTTGCAGACACGTCTGTGACATTAACCGCACTGATCAGTTCTAGTGTCCTTATCCATGCTCTCCACGGGTTCAACAACTGCCCCAAGGTAAAGCTCCACACATCCAAGGCACTCCTTTTCTCAATGTACAAGCCCTCCTACTTGCCTTCCCAATCCATCTTTCCTGAACAGCCTGTAACCCTTCAGGCAAATCTCCCCAAAGTAAGCTACAATCCCAGAGCTCTGGTAAACAGAAAATCTTGCAGCTACAAGGGGGAACATGAGGAAGACCAACAGGAAGTCTGCCAAATACGGGCACATACATAAGCTCGATAAAACTACTTACAAAGCACTACAAGTAGTCATTTAAAGCAGTTATTGAACATGGAGTTGATTATGTGCTTTTAACTAGGATGACTTCTGCAAAGGGAAATATTACTTCACTCGTTACAATGATTGACTGTAGGCTCAAACAAGGCAAGCTTGAGTGGGGATTTACCATGTAGTAAAGTGCTACTTGATACTTACTGCTCACATCCATGCTCTGTAAAAAAAGGTAAATGTTTGAAATTTGATTACTACAGCAGCTGCCTTGTATGTACTGTGGGTGAAAACAGGCACACAGGTACTTATCATGCAATCATCAGCATGCTGAATAGCTATAATACTCTGCACATGCTGATTTGACTCAGCCTAACTTTTCTACTTAATCTTTTGCTAAGTGAGTAAAATAGTGGGTAAAAGACAGAACTGCTTTTCTTTTAAAGGTGTGGACCATCTCACAAGGCTCTTTCAGAGAAAGGAAGGCACACTATCAGCCACAAGGTATTAGACATAATTCAACAGCTTGTGAAGAAACTGAAGACAGCATACAGAAAGTTTAAGAACAGCAGAGAATTTGTGACATGGAGAGAAAAGCTCACTGAAATAGCATTTGCAGACTTAGTGGTAATTTTGTGTATCAAGACTCCAGGGAATATATCTTAAAATTGAAGACTGCTAAGGTATCTTGTTGCAACCAATCATTCCATTTTCTTTCTTACCATTCAGTATGGATTCAGGCAGCTTAGACTTTCCAGTTTCTGTAAGAAAATTGTGGGGCCTATTAAGCAATAGTAGAAGAGCTCATCAATGAAATTTTCTAGGTCTTGTTTGGACAGCTAATGCTGTTCTTGTATATGTATGTAAATACTTTGGAGTATGGCCTTAGAGAGCCAGCTAGAAATGGTCTGTTGCTATCTGGCTTCATTCTCTCTCATAGCAAAAAGTTATGGATTGTGTTGCACTCATGAACTGCTGTGATTTCTTTCAGCAGTTTCTGATCATATACCTTCATATGCATTCCATTCCCTGGCTAGTGATGGTGGAGACAAAGACCCTAATGGACTTGAGCAGCCACAATTTGTTCTTCATGAACAGCCAGAATCAAATCCATTGCCATATCTCTCTCCTGAAGTAAGTGGATCGAAAAGCAGTAAACTCATATACTGTGATGTCAGAGACTGTGACGCTAAGTGCAAAGAGGAAAAAATAGCCCAAGAATAAATGTGTACTGGCATGAATCTACTTCTTAACACAGATTGCACTGCAACACAAATTACAGTCTAAATGGAATACTTGGAAGAATTAAACCCTTTTATATGGGTCTAAAATTGTCCTCTATGAAATGTAGACAAAAACTCGCTAGATTTTCTTCAAGGACTAAAAGCAGGAGATTATGAAAAATACTGGTGTGCAAAACATATTGTCTGGAGCTAGGATCCTTCTGACTGCTATGTTTAACGTACAGTGAGTTAGAAACTGGATGACAGTTTCTACCACTGGGTTATACAAATGCCAGAACTACAAACAGAAACATGTGGTAGGCAGAAGACAGCTTGCAGCTCTTAAATCAGGAAATGCCAAGTGCAATATAAAAATAAAACCACCACCCTTTAAATAAAATAGGCTGTATTTCACAGTTTATTTAGGGTGATGTGTGTTTATTCCAGTCTGCAAAGCCATCATACTGCTGGGATCCAAGGGGTCATTTTCTTCTGCATTTAGGCTGTCACTAGCAGGCCTATTCTGTCTTTCCACTCTAATGCAGCTTTTAATTGCCTATGAAATTGCACCACCCTGAGGGAATTTCATACTAACATTCAAAATCGTGTTTTCCTTCTTTATGCTCAAGGATCAGAGGAAAAGTTACAGAACTGGAGTCATACTGCAAGAAATTTGCAGATTTACAGTAAATTTTACCAGAAATTTACAGCAAAATGGAAATTGCATTAAGTGACAGGTAGAAAACTGGAGGCATTCCAGCTTGATCAGCTCTAGAGTCACCTTGCTTGACACAGTAAAGGAGATACATGTTAGACTTCATGCTCACGTCACCTGCAGTGAGAGTTTGATTGGGCTACACTGAAAAAGTAAATGCAAGACTTTTCTAAAATTCAAGGTTTAATTACAGAATTAATCTGCTGTCATCTATTCCAACCAACCCCTTGCTCACAGCAAAGTCAGGTTGTCCAGGGCCTTGTCCAATTGGAATTTGAATATTTCCAAAGATGGAGACTCCACAATCTCCATGGGCAATCTGTTCTAGTGCTTGGCATTGCACACAGTAAAAATATTGGTTTTTTATATTTAGGTGGAGTTTCCTGTATTTCAATTTGTGTCCTCTGCCTCTTGTCCTTCCACTTTGCAGTATTCAGAAGAGACTAGCTTTGTCTTCTTTATACCCTCCAACCAAGTATTTATACACATTGATAAAACTCTCTCCCAGGCCTTATTTCCTTGAGACTACACAGTCTCTCAGTATCTTCTCAAATGTTGCAATCCTTTAATCATTTTTGGAACTGTTTTCTGGATTCACTGCAGTACATCCATGTCTTACTGGGAAACCCAGGACTGCCTACAACAGTCCAGATGTGGTTGAGTGCTCAGTAGAATTGAAGGAACATCTTCCTCAATCCTGCCAGAGACACTCCTCCACTCCAAGAAAACTTGCCATCACACTGTCCAGCTCCCTCCCTCAGAGATGCATCCCACCAGGTTCCATAGACTTAGAATCACAGAATATCTCAAGTTGGAAGGGACATATAATGATCAATAACTCCAAAACCCTGCTCCCATCAGGACTACCTAAAACTAAATCATACAACTAAGATCATCATCCAGATGTTCCTTGAACTCTGACAGGCTTAGTACCATCACCAGTTTCCTTAGGAACCTATTCCAGTGATCGACCACCTTCTCAGTGAAGAACCTTTGCCTAATGTTAAATCAGAACTTACCTGCTGCAGCTCCACTGCATTTCCTTGTGTCCTGTTGCTGGTCACCAGAGGGAGGAGAGCAGCCCCTCCCCTCCACTGCTTGCCTTCAGGAAGCTGCAGACAGTGATGAGGTCATCCCCCAGCCTTCTCTTCTCTAAGCTAAACAAACCAAGGCAACCTCAGCCACTTCCTCCCAAGTCTTGCCTTTGAGACCTTTCACCACTTTTGTCTTCCTCCTCTGGACACACTCCAATAGCTTTATATCCTTCATTTATTGTGGCATCCAAAGCTGCCCCCAGGACTCGAGGTGAGGCCACCCCAGAGCAGAGCAGAGCAGGACAATCCCCTCCCTTGCCTGGCTGGCGATGCTGTGCCCGATGCCCCCCAGTTCAGGGTTGGCCCTCCTGGCTGCCAGGGCACTGCTGATTCATGTTCCACTTGCCAGGGTCCCCCAGGTCCCTTTCCACAGTGCTGTTCTCCAGTCTCTCATCCTCAAATTTGTATGAATAATTAGGACTACTGTGTCCCACAAGGAGAACCCAGCACTTGATCTAGTTAGCTTTCATACAGTTGGTGATGGCTCAGCTCTCCAGATCTCTCTGCAGGACCTCTTTACCCTCGAGGGAATCCACAGCTCTTCCTAATTTAGTATCATTGACAAACTTACTTATTGTACATTTGATTCCTGTGTCCAGATCATTTATGAAAACACTGAAGAGCACTGTCTGTAAAATTGAGCCCTTGGGAATGCCAGTGGTGACTGGCTGCCAGCCTGATGTAACCCCATTTACCCAACATATTATGGATTTGTCTATCTTTTTGCTGGGCAGTTGATTCAGAGTAGTATCAAAAGCTTGGTAATATTCCAAAACTCCACATTTACTGGCTTCCCTTGGTCAATTAGGTGCATGACCTTATAATGAAATGAAATTAAGTTCTTTAAGCCAGACTTTCCCCTTGTGAACCTGTGCTTACTATAATGAATGACTGGATTGTCTCTCAAAAACCCCTTTTCCATAACTTTACCAAGCACCAATAAGTAAGACTGGCAGGTCTATCATTACCAGGGTTTTCCTTCTTACCTTTCTTGAAACATTGCCAGGTTCCACTTGACAGGGACCTCTCCAGACTCCCAAGACCACTGAAGAAAAAATAATGTAGAGAGGCCCTGTGATAACTTTGTGCAGCCCCATCCCAATATCCTGGGATGAATCTTGTCAGGCTCCATAGATTTATGTGCATCCAGCTTGAACAGCTAATCTTGAACTCAAGTTGAGGAGTTCATGATCCGCTCAGTCCTGGTCTTCCAACACAGGTCTCCCAGGATCCCAGAGCCCATCATTAACTAGGTGTTAAAGACAGAGGCAAAGAAGGCATTAAATACCTCTGCATTTTCTGTATCCCTATTTGTGAGGTGACTGACCCTGTCAATCAACAGACCAGTGTTCTCTCGGGTTCTCTGTTTGCTGTTAATATATTTTAAAAAGCCTTTTTTGTCCTTCACAGTGCTGGCCAGCCTGAACTCTAATCAAGCTTTGACTGCATGAATTTTCTCCCTGCAGTGCCAAACAGGATCTCTCTAGTCCCCCTGTGTTGCCCATTCTTGCTTCCTGTGTCTGTACGGTTTTTTTTTACCTAAATTCTTTAAGATCCCTGTTCAGCCAAGGCAGCCCTTTGCACTGCTTGCTTGTCTTCCCTTCCTCTGGAATTGCCTGCTCCTGTGCTTTTAAGAGATGGCTCTTAGAAAGTGACCAGCATTCATGAATCCAAATATCTTCAGAAGCAGATCCCCAGAGGTCCACACCAGCTAGCTACTTCAGCAACCCAAAATCTGCTCTTCCCATATCCAGGGACAAAGTTTTCCTGGTGTTTCTTCTCCAAACACCACTGATTTGAAATATAACTACTCCGTGGTCACTGTGATCAAGACAGCCACCAGTCACCACTTCACTCCTGAGACCCTCTTTGTTTACAAACAGCAAAGCTGGGAGGGCACCTGTCCTAGGTGGCTCCCTTAGTCCCTGCACTAAGAAGTTATCCTCCATGTGCTTCAGCAATTTCCAGCACCTGTTTATTTCTTCTGTAAGAAACTAACCAGCTGATGCCTGGGAAGTTAAAATCTTCCATAAGGACAAGGGCAGATGAACTAGAGATAACCCTCAATTCCTCGTTGAATAATTCATCATTGTCGTTGTTGTCTCTGCTGGCTGCTTTGGCTTTCCTCACCCTGCTCAGGCAAGCTCAGGACAGCACTGCTATTTTTCCCCTCGGCACTTGTGTGCTTCCTTTGGATGTCTGAGTTCAGTCAGGAGCTCCTTGTTCATCCATGAAGGCATCTTGACACTTTCTTTGACTTCCTGGGCGTTGGGATGGAACATTTTCAGGCATAATGTATAATAAACTACCAAAAAATAACAAGGAAATTATTTCCTTACATATAACCTGCATTAAAAATATTTTCCTTCAGCCATGTGCAGCTCAGCATTGGCACATGAATAATTAGAGCTGTTGCATAAGCGGGCTCTTTTTCCAGTAAGGAACCATCAGCTCCACAAGAAAGCATCAATTAACAGGTGTATTTGTGTATACCAAAGCAAGGACATCTACATTGCTTATTTGCCCAGTCCCTCAGAAAACAGGGCAACTTCCTAACTGCAGCTCAGCAGTTGCTCTCTCTCGTGGCTTTAAAGGAAACCAAGTGAGCTATCTAATACACAGTGACCTATTTCTTCCCCCTTAATACTGAACGTACAGTCTTCATGCATGCTCGTGTCTATCATGCTCTTCCAATCCCTTTCCCTCAGGGCTAAGCAAACCCATTTCTGAAATATTAAAAACCACAACATTCCCAGGGGAACATTAAAACCAGTTCTTCATGTTGATATTTTTTTTCCCTATCACATTTTACAGCCAAGCTCTTCATATTTCTCAAACTGAAAAGAATTAGCATTTAATTTTTGTTTTAAAAGAAAAACACCATTTTAGAATGTTTTCCTGTGAGGATGTGGAGCCAGCAGTACAGTAGAAGGACTTCTCTCTCAGTCTGTGCCATGATACAGTTCTAATTTTACTCAATATTCTACAGTTTGCTGAACCATAAACCAGTCTTTAAAACACTGTCACTAAAAATCTTGATCTTCTCTCCAAAGGGAAAGGTATCCTGGATCAAATCCAGCATTAATTATATACCGCCTTACCAATTCCCCCCACGTTTATGCTGAGGTGGTAAACTGTATTTTTGTCCACAAGCTGTCCATCTGTGATGAAGCATTACAGAGATTCCAGCCCTGAAGTGCACTGATAGCTCAAGGCTCTGTTAGACACATACCTTCCACTCAGGGATTTTCAGTTTAAATGAATAGTTACTATAAAGAGAATTATATTGTCTTATTGAACGCAATTCTCATAGACTATTAAATTCTGCTCAGTGAGGGATTTTGTGCATCACAGAAAAACTTTCAGAGACTCACCACCTTTATGAGCATGTTTGTTAAAAACCTGTTTTTTTACAAAGAGACACCACAGGTTTATATTCTGAAATTTGAAAATTGGTCATATTTACCACCATAGCAGCTAAAGGCCAAAAAAACTGGAGATCTATTGCAATACCTAATATAATACACAACAGAAGACAGTTTCTTTCCAGAAATCAATTGCTTCATGGAGCAGACAATTTAGAGCAATAGCAGTTTTCTCAAATTTGTTAATGCAAACCGTAACATTTTTGCTCCTTTTGTCACACTACAGTGATTGATTAAATGCAGTAAACTGATACCACACTCTTGCCATAGAAGAGATGCAAAGACAAGGTGTATGCCATGTCACTGGAGCGGGGATATTTCAGGAAGCATGGTGGCCCCATGAGAAGCCAGAAGCCAACCTTAGATTACATTTACAGCAGACAGCAACACTTTGCTTTCCCCATGCTCCTTGCTTCCTCCCCTCATAAGAGGGGCTGTAGCCACACCTCTCACTTCAGACAGCTCTGTATCATTTGTGCACCACTTCTGTACGTCTGCTCTCAGCACAACATGTCAAAAGACACGAAAATTTGACTACAAGTCCCCTGACTCTCCATCTAATACTCCACCCCACTGAGAATATATAACATTGCTAAACATCCAGGAAGATCATCAGCATGAAAACTGAGTATTAAAATTTTAAAGAATAGATTAAAAGCAGTAATATTCTTATGTTCTCTCCCCTTCTTGCACCACTCTCCAGCTCCAGTGTACATGCACACTCATGCACCCTTTCACTTATGTAACCATTTTTCTCCCATTGATTCCCCCCCACCCCAGCTTTTCCATCTCTTGTCCTTGACTTATCCCATTGTTTTGGGTCATACTTCTCATACTAAAAGTAAAAATCAAAACAATTAAAAAATATCAGTCTGGAACTGCTATTTAAGTCACTTTCATAAACATCCAGTAATTAGCTGATAGAGCATTGTCAGGCTACACTATTTTCAACAGCTGTGCTAAAACAAAATTTATGATGACAGTATTTGTGTCAGCCAGTCCCTTTATAGAAATAAGTCTTTAAAAATAATCCCCTAGTTAATACACAGACAACAACACAGTGTATCCAATATCCAATCATCCTTTGAAAGGCTTATTTGCCCCAGCTGTTCTCAGTTGGGATTACTTTATTGGACAACTTTCACCAGCTCAAAGGTGAAAAAAAGATTGCACGTATGAGCTACTTGGTCACCTCCAGGTCTGTAACCAAACACATCACTTAGTACAATAAACTGTACTAGCATATTCCCACTCAAAATTAGTTTTTAACAATGCTCCAGATACTTAATCTGTTTCACTTTATGGCAACATGAATGCAAGCAAAGCATGGGAACAGGAAAAGGGAGGTGAGCAGGCCAAGGCCTCATGTTGTTCCTGAAACCTGGACACAAGTCAGATGCTCACTGCCTGTATTAGTTTATATATTACATTGCTTTATGAGTTCAAGGGAAGAAAACTGTATCAGTGAAGAAAAAGACAAGAAACATCTCAGGTTGTTCCTTTTGGTGTCAGTATGATTTAATTCCCTTTAAATTAAATTTGGCGTTTATTGGCTGGAAGACAAACAGGAAATGGATGTAACTGATCTTGGCTTCAGCTTGGAAACATAATGTCATTTCCACTACCTGCCTTCCTGATTGGCAGTCTCCAACACGGACCCAGCAGCTTTTAAATGCTGATACATTTATCCTTTCTTATTCTTCTTTCATCCCTCTCTAATTGCAAAAATGTTTTCTTAGAAAGGAAAATACTGAAACAAAAACACCTCAAAGATGTTCAAAGGCAATAGACAAAATACAAATACAGAAATGAATGACATTTCTAGTTAATAAAGTCAATAGCTGAGAAGAGCATAGCTTCAGAGTTGTTTTTAGCAGTAGAGTCACAATCTCTTTTGCAAAAGACTAAAAGTGGTAGCAGTAAATTAATCTTCAAATGTCTGCAAGTAAGTCTGCAAACAGCCAGAACCAGCTGGTTTGCAATCCTTAACATGACAGCAGTAACAAACTAACAGCTCAAAGCACACAAGGAAGAGAAACTCATTTTATGGTATTCCATGGAACTGATTATTGTCTGAACAGGTCCTTTCCCTATGGTTACACTCTCTACTACACTCCAATTTTTTTTTCTTATTGCAACTTACACCAAATACTCTCCTATTTCTACAGATTCAAGTGCTCCCTTTCCAATTAAAAAATCCACTTGAACATGCAACTTTCCAGTCTTGGTGTTCTTCACCTTGGCAGTCTCTTGTCTATTCATTACCATAGGAATGAAATGTGACCTCTCCAACTAAATCCCCAAGTTAGGACAAACATGGCACTAAAATTGCTGGATGTGTTATGTGGCACAATTATCTGTATGAATATGTGGAAGGAGAGTGACTACTCTTTTACTTCTTTCTGACACAACAGGGACTATAAGAAAAGGAGGAAGCCAAGAACAAGAACATATGGGGATAAACCTGGCTGAGGGGGAAAGTATTCCATCTGTCAGTCTCATAGTATTTTTTGACTTGTGAAGAGTAGATGGCCATACTGGAGTAGGCCTGTGCGAGTCTGCTGTTTTGGACAATGCCTAAAAATAGTTACAACACTAATGCACATTTAGGCCACAGGAATTTTAAGACTGACATGCGCTCGTCTAACTGAAAGTAATTTTCACTATGTAAACTGCACAGACTCACTTGAGCCTTCCTGCTATGATCTTCTGTGCTGATAAAGGTTTAAAAATGGTGACAGTTGTCCTCAAGCCACCAGCTGAACTGGCATCCAACATAGTCCTGAGTTCAAGTCACCAGCTCCAGCCAGCACATTATGTACCTCACAACTAGCTTGGATGAGAGGGCACTGGGACATCTATTAAAAAATAGAGCTGTATCCTTTTTTTATCCCCTTGGATTCCAACTTAAAAACAAGAGTTTGTGCAAACTGACCTTGTAAATGAACTGGAATGCAGAGAGACACTCTCCTGAAATGCTCTGGATGAAATGAGCAATAACTGAGTACACACCAATTGTAAAAAACAAAGTTGGTCCAAGAGGCCAGTATGAGCTGATCTTATTTTTCTATGTCATCCTGAAATGCTGTCCTCATGTGAAAACACTCTGCCACAAGAATAATTTTAGTAAGAAAGCTTCTACCTCAGATCAAGACACGTAAGAGAATAACACGCTCTCTTGCACAGGTGTAAAACCAAAATGGAGAACAAAGTTTCACCACATGAAACAGTAACAGAAAATAGCAAGTTTCCTTCCCCAGAATCACACCAAGATCCCTTCTCTTTTCTTTAACACTCTAAAGGCCAAGAAATTATTTTCCTCCCTTTTTTTCTCACTGTTCCTTTTATTAAGTCCAACTATTTCCTGCATGGGCTACTTGTACAGTTCTGGACTTTGCTTGCAGTAATAATCGCTCTCCCCTTGCCAGAGAAAGGAAAGATATTTTACAGACATCCTCAATAACAGAATTCATCAGCACAAAGAGCAGAATACATTGAACACTGAAAGAAGAGGTAAAACTTCAATTGTGCAGTAAGATTAAGATTGTGCCATTCAATTAAAATTAAGCAGCAAACATAGCACCATACAAACAATCAGAAAAGTCTCTGAGATCAGTAAAGATTGTGGTACTTTGTGTCCATGAGGCGCTAAAAAAGAAACTTCCGGTTTTTTAAAACTAAAAACATCAGTTTCAGAAGAAATAAAAGACCAAATCAAAGGAACAACAGCACATGTATTTGTTAGTTTCACAAAACATATGCACAGTAGAATACTGTGTAATAATAAAATGGATTCAGTAATACACAAATTCCCTGCGTGATTTGCTATTACTTTATACAATGTGGGGAACAAAGTGCCTTTTGCAGAGCTAGCATAGCAGAGAATCAAACACAAATCACACCTACAAGAGTAGAACCTAGAGCTCCCAACTGGGATCAGAAATCATACTTCCTAAAATAAAGGAAAATGCATTTTAGCCCTAAATGGTTTAGGGACAGGAAAATTGCCATGAAATTACAAACAGGAACAGATACACAACTTGTGGAAGATCCACTGACAGACAACGGTAACAGCACTCAGGAGAAGGAAGAGATATTTGTGTCCTCATTGCGATGCCAGAGATGTCGTCATCTTCTGCTTCCAGTTCCACCGGTTTAGTATGACTCTCAGCAGACTTGGTCATGCCAGCAGCTACAGTGCCTTTAAATGCAATACATTTTAAACACAGCCTTTGATCCAAAAAGTCCATTAACAATTCTGTAACAAACCAACACAGATCATTCTACATCTGCCACATTATACACTGATTCTACAGGGACTTGTTACCGGCCATAGCCAAAGAAAAAGCCTGGAAAAGTTCAACTTTGACTTTGTCCATTAGTGTTTCTTAGGTCCTTTAACAAAGGACACCAGGGAGACAATTCCATAGCAAATCATTTCACATGACAGTGCATTTCACTGTAACAGCCCCTTCCTCGACCTCCTCATGTGTTTAGGTACTCAGGTTTGCTCTTTACCCAAATATTGTCTTTTTTGCTCTTTCTACATGTGAAAAATACCCTTTAACTTTACAACCATACCAGTCATGAAAACCTGGTCTACACAGCTGTTACTGAAAGCTTTCTATTATAGTGTTTAAAAACTAAAGGATGGCATCTTTTGAAATTTTCCTTGTTTGTTTAACTGTATTGTTTCCAGTTAAGTTAATCTAAACATTTGTCTTCAGTAACACCAAGTATATGAGCACTGAGTGTGACTCTGACCAGACAAGAATCACAGCAGCACATGTAACAACATGGCAAAAATTCCACAGGATAAGAACTGAGAAAGGTGTATGGCACTCCTGATGTCCCAACAGTGAGCCCAAGAGTTACATACCAAACAACTAACAACCACAAGTTTATGGGCATCATGTCCATCAAAACCAACAGTCAAATCCTACTGCAAGGACTTTGTTATTTTCCCAGTATATAACTGAAGCTTACAGTAAAGTGTACATAAAGTTAAACCTGACAGCTTTATTGAACTTTACCTGGAGAAAACTGATGAAGGACCTGTAGATCATTCTTTTTTTTCTTTTGGTTTAGAATCCAAACTAAGAGACCTCCAAACAAAGTAACATGTACAGAACACAGACACACACACACAGACACACACACACGTAGCCACGTCCCCTGGGGCTTTGCTGTTGTTGTTCTTACTTTATGTTTTATAGGCAATCTTTATAAAAGATTAGTTTCATCATATGCATACTATATTAGAGGCATATTTCTACCACTTTTAATATACTTTAGAAAATCAAAACATAAATCTTGCCTTTGAAAACTTACCAATGCTCAATGTATTTAAGGCTCACTAAGCAACTTCAGATTTGTAATAGTCTCTACATTTGAAAAATGCACTAGTAAAGTTTACAGATTTTTAAAAACAGTTCACCAGTCTCTCTTAAATATTTAATAGCTTCCCTCGTCCACAAATGTATGCCAGCTTTTCTTTCACCTCTTTCATGCATCATGTCTCTATGTTGTTGTCTTTACAAAAGGAAGAAAAATATCAAAAAACCACAAGCAACACTTAGTTCAAACTTAACAAAATTCTATTAAGTACTCAGGGTAGATTTGGTTGGCATCGAAGATGACAAAGATCTTTGGGTTCCAGGTATTATCCACACAGCTGTCATACAAGTTCACAAAGCTTCCATCTTTTGAAGGAGGCCTCATGTATTTTGAATCACCGCCGATATAGTCACCAGTTAATACACGAGCAAGAAACATGACTTTATCTGGTCTGTGCAGATGAGGCTGCAGGTTCACACCATGAATCTGGAAAGTATCTCCATGCTTCATGCTCTCTTTGCAGAAATGGCTGGAATATGATGCATCTCTTGCAAAATAGGTCCCTTTCAAAAAAAAAGTAGAAAATTTGATGACGTTCTTACCATGACAGCTTGACTACCAGAGCATAGCCATCAAGGTGATGAAAAATGTCAGTTCTTTTATGCTCATTAGCAATCCCTTTTTTGTTGTTAATTGTTATATTATGACAACATGAGCAAATATTTTTAGTGGGAACATTTTAGCAGGGAGACTGTCTTGTGATCAACACTGCATTGCTAGCCATCCCTTCCCCATGCCTCCTGGCCCTATCAGCCAGTTGTGACAATTACATTCCTTACTGCATCCTTAATTACACTTGCCATAAAAGCAGAGCTGTATTAAACAGCTCTTGGGTAAACAAAAGGCATGCATCACAAAGTACACACCACAGGGAACACAATGTTGAGCTGTGAACACTACCACTGTTGTATGTGACAGCAATATTTACCTTTTCCATACACAGCAGCATGCATCCCATTTATTCTCCAGTCAAAGTTATGAATACATATTGCTTCTACAAATTCGTTACTGGTGCCATGAAACAGCATCTGCTCATTAATCGTTGGGACACCTCTTTTCTTCTTCAGTTGAGCTTTTTTCCTACAGAAAACACACAATAAATACATGAATAAGCACATAATAAATAAATAGGTGTACAAACACGCTAAATTACTACTGTGAAGACACTGCTGAGGGTACAGACCTAACACATCCTACTTTACAAGCACCTGGATGACTCTAGTTTTTAAACAGGTCAGAATTCTTAAGGTACATTTAGAAATCACACATTTCTGAATGCCATTGGACTATTTCCCAACATAGTCCAGGATTTGGAAAAAAGGTTTTCCTACATCAATTTTATCAACATTGTTCATGTGTTACTAGTTTCAATGTGGTCATTTTCTGCAGATACATCTTTAAAAGAAAGGTAATTTTGTATATTTTGTTACCTCCACCTACTTTAATGTCATGGTGGAAGGGATAATGAAGTTGGTAGATTATAAAGCATTATTACCTAGGCAAACCAGCAAAAACTGATCTAAGGGCTAGTTATGCTGAACATCTGAAATTTCTTCAATCAGTAGCCCTCTATTGTTGGCTGTTGATCTCTGACAATACACAAAAGTAGCCTCGAGTAACTTTTCTTGAAACAGGGGAATGGAACAAATTTGCAGAAAAAGTGAATAATCAATTGTCAAAAGATATCTGTAACAGTCCTTTACTATCTCTGACCAGTTCATTTCATAAAGTCAATTCAGAATTGTCATTAAAATGGGAACTATAGTAAGAGGCAAATGTCTTCTGACCACTACAGTGATGCAAATAATGACTCAAGCAATGATCAAATGTAATCCCTTATCAATTAAACAAAACACTTTTCCAAAACCATAAAAGTTTAACTAGTAATTGTTCCTCCTAAGCAGTAGAATATACTGGACACGCTGACAAGCTGGTTGTGCAGAAAGCAGAAATGCTACAACAGAACACTTTGGTAGTTTGGAACAGAAATCGAGGAGTCCAACTGTTCTAAAAAGCCTCATCTTAGCACCTTCCACAAGCAGTGACAAGATAATTGAGTTCAACAAAACTAAATTGATCCAGAACTGTGAAAATTCTCAGCCAATTCACTCAATAAAAGACAAAACCCACAGCAAAACTAAATACCCAGAGACATGTTCTTTGTAGCTATGTAACGACATAAGTTTTTTCTAAAACTGGTCAGCAATCTCCCTGACCAAACCCTTTTTTTACTTGCACTTCTTGACAACTCCAAACTGAGATGCTAAACCAAGTATCATCTGCTTTTTTCTACTTTCTTCCCTGGGACACCAAAAGAAGTGAATTTGAAATGCTGGAATACCTATTTCTTTGTAATATACTACCAGGCAATGATTTCTTCACCAGTAAGTGCAAGACTATAGCAACCTCTTGTGAACCAAGGGCAGGACCTGGCATTTTACCTTATTGAGCCTCACTCAATTGGCCTCAGCCCATGGATCCAGCCTGTCCAGATCCCTCTGCAGAGGCCACCTGCCCTCCAGCAGACCAACACTCCCACCCAGCTTGGTGTCATTTGCAAACTGACTGAGGGTGCCCTTGATCCCCATGTCCAGACCACAGATAAAGAGATTAAACAGGACCAGCCCCAACACTGAGCCCTGGGGGGACCCCACTAGTGACCAGCTGGATGTAGCTCCATTCACCCTCTCTCCCTGGGCCTGGCTAAGCAGACAGTTTTTTACCCAGCAAACAGTGCACCTGTCTGAGCCATGAGCAGCCAGATTCTCCAAGACAATGTTGTGGGAAAACCGTGTTGAAGGCTCTACTGAAGTCCAGGTAAAAAATAACTGCAGCCTTTCCCTCATCCACTTAGTGAGTCACCCTGTCATAGAAGGAGGTGAGGTTGGTCATCAAGCAGGACCTGCCTTTCCCAAACTTACCCTGGCTGGGCCTGACCCCTGGTTGCCCTGCACATGCTGTGTGATGGCACTGAGGATGAGCTTTTTCTTGACCTTCCCAGGCACTGAGCTCAGCCTGACAGGTCTGTAGCTCCCTGGATCCTCCTTCCAACCCTTCTTGAGCATAGGCATCACATTTGCTCACCCCCAGCCAACTGGGACCTCCCCAGTGAGCCGGGACTGCTGGTAAATGGTTGAAAGTGGCTCAGTGAGCACCTCCCCAGTTCCCTTAGTACCCTCCAGTGGATTCCCTCCATCCCCATAGACTTGTGTGGGGTAACAGGTTCCATTTTCTCTTGAATTATGAGGGCTGCATTTTGCTCCCTGCTTCTGTCTACCAGCTCAGGGTCTAGGTGCCCAGATAACAATTGGTCATACTATTAATGCCTTTGTTGCCTCAGTCTCTTCCTCATCCTTTGTCACTATGTTTCCTCCACATCTAGTAAGGGATAGAGATTCTCTATAGTCCTCCTTTTGTTGATGATTTATTTAAAAAAATATTTTTATTGCCTTTTACAGCAGTGACCAAATTAGGTTCTAGCTGGGCTTTGGTCCTTCTAATTATTCTCCCTGCAAAACATCTCAACATCTTTTACTCCTCCTGAGTTTCCTGCCCCTTCTTCCCAAGGTCATAAACTCTCTTTTTTGTCTGAATTCCAGCCAAAGTTCTCTGTCTAGCCAGGATGATCTTATCTCTCAACTACTTGTCTTTCAGCACATGGGGAAAGCCTGTTCCACAGCCTTTAGGATTTCCCTCTTGGAGAGTGTCCAGCCTTCCTGGACTACTTTGCCCTTCAGGACTGTATCACAAGGGACTCTGTCAAACAGACTCCTGAACAAGCCAAAGTTCAACCTCTGGAAGTCCAAGACAGCAGTTCTGCTGATCCCCTTCCTTACTCCACCAAGTAAAAAAGGGAAAAACTGAAAGTAGGATAACTGTCTTTAACATATATAAGGAATTTCACTTCCTCATGCATGTTAATGATAGAGCTTTAAATTAACAATAAATGAGATATCTTTAAAAAAACCACATAACTTATCCAAAACTTTAGTATACATCTGGTTAATTATTTCCTCACACTTTAACTTAGTCTAGTTTATTTTATTAGTGCAAAACATCTTTAAACCTTCTGATATGTACTCCTTCCTACAAGATACACAAATAACTTTTGTCAAGTACAATTGCTTAAGACTGATACCAAAAAATAAGTGGACACCAAACTGGGCACTTCCTCCTTCTTCCAGGCCAGCACAATATGAAGAGGGAAAAGCCAAGAACTTAGAACAAGGTTTTGTAGCACATTAAACTTAAAAGAAATTGCATGAATATGTGTTAATTAGACATTTAATTCTCCTATGCTTCATAAAATTGAGAAAGTCAACAGGACCGAAATATTCATTTGCTTTGTTCAGTAAAAATTAAAATAATACAAGCCTCTCTAGGAATCATTTTACAAAAAGCTAATTTTTGTTCTTACTTCACTGTAAGGATCATGGGCATCTACCACACAGATATTCTAAAGATCTTAAATACATTATCTGTGCTAAAGCTTTATCTGATGCATTTCTACAAGTATTACATTTCTACACCTGTAGAAGCTACACAGTCTTGAAAATTAAACTTTTAATAAAGAGAAATGACAAATAAGAATTTTTTGAAAGTTAAAAAGTAACAAATTCATTAATAATAAAAACAGTTAAACATATTTCTGCTGCATCACTTAAAACTTTTCTCCATTAACAATCCTAAAACTGTTGGTTTTAGAAATAATCTCACCTGCAAAAAAACTCCCACAAGTCTAGATTTTGTATTCTCTTAATTCTTTTAATTCGGTGGCTATCCATTGTTTTTCCAAAGAGACTAGAAACTTCATTATATTCATTTGTTTTCTTTTGCAATGGAATAAGCTGGAAAAAAAGAGGTCAGTGCGATTTCAATTCGATGCATTATTTCATTGTCACATGTTTTTGACCAATTTGCATACCAACTCTTACCTGGTATGGCTCCTCAGTATTTACATTCTCCCAGTGTGAAGGCATAGGGATAGCCTCATTTTCACAGATGAAACTTCAAATAAAAAAGGTAAAACCACATCACTTCAAAGACATGAGGCATTTTCTTCCTGTCAAACTCCTGCTCCAAACAACACAGTATGCAAAAAAAGCAAACTCCCATGAAGTTTATACAGAGCTACTAAAAAAGAGTGGTTTAAGCACATGCACTACATAAATAAAAGCTCTTAAGCCTTAATACTGAGACTAAAAGAAGGAATCTCCTGAAAGTAAGAATGTCACCACATGGAAATAAGAATACTGAATGCAATTATTCAGAAAACAAAGTAAATGACCACATCATTGTATGCACTATTTAGCAAATATCTACTGAAAAAATGTTGACACTTCAAAAACACAGGTCTTCTTGAAAGTTAGTGTAAATAGATTGCTACTACATTTCTTATGGCAAATGACAAATTTCTTTTTCAATGTATAACCACACTACAATGCAGAACTAAATCTTCTCTCAGAAACTATTTGGGGAAAAAACCCCACATATCCCTTGTACTCAATTTCACCTGTGGCAGTAAAACTGCATAGCTCACTTTATTGTTCAGTGAGTTCCAGATTTGCATCAGCTAGGCTTTACATCTAATGACTGACCAAACAGTAAGAAACTGGCAATCTAAAGCAATTAGACTCATAAAAGAATTGTTACAACACAATTTTTTACACTAAGTCCTTTTACAGTACATGAGTAAAATATAGGCATGACATATAACTCAATCTTTTTTTGCTATTACAACACCACTTCTAAGTAATTTATGGAGTAAGTGCATTCCATTTTTTGGTGCTGCTTCCCTGCAGCAATTCTGATTCAACAGCTATTCAGAGCAAGTGACTCCCAAAGTAATAAATATAAACAATATGGATAAAACACTTTTGTTTCCTTTTGCTTAAAAGAATCAGGAATAAAAGAAAAATAAGGAGTCTTTCTCTTATTTCCTTACCTGAATGAATTGATTGCAAAGGGAGCTCGCTTTATTGGACGTTGTTTAAGGGTAGTTAGGTTGATTTGTTTCATCACTGAGCATAAAACAAGAATTAGGATGCAATTTTTGGGAATTCATCTACAGCATATGAAACATTTAAGTGACATTTTTTAAAAGAATGTTACTACACCCTAAGTTACTTAACAGGAATTTCAACAAGTAACAAATCAGCATTTTCAATAAATGTTTCTAAATACATTGTCATTTATATGAGTTGGCAGAATGTCCAAATGTTACACACAAAACATTTATTTTTAAAATATCCATCTAACATTCAGCCCCACTAAATCACAGTCAAAACTTCCACTGACTTGAATGGGATGACAAAGAATACACTATTCTTAGTGTAAGACATCATGACCTACAGACAGTAACATAAAAACTGTTCTTTAATATTTGCTTATAGTGTTTTTATTCTGGATGCAAAACATAGTTTTTAACAAAAAGACATTTCAACACAAGTAAGCATAAAACTCCTTGTATTGTTAGATACCACTTTACTGCCAGTATATTGCTGTTTTACTCAGTCCCCACTTTCTGTATTTGAAATATCTGAAATTTGAATACATATACTGGAATATGTATTTATTTCCTTCATTTCATATATTTAAGCATACAGTGGTTTTGTAACTTAATCAGAAAATAAACCATCTATGGATAGAAAAACTACAAAAAAAAAAGTTACTAGAACACATTACATACATTAGAAACCTGTAATACTCTGTAATTTACAGGAATAGCATAAAGCAAGATCTTTACAATCTACTAGTAAATCCTTTTGCCTATCTCCTTGTTATACTGCGAACAGAACTGGCTTCAACTACCTGCTGAATTATTAAATCACTTTGATGCCAGTATTTTGCAGGAAGCCTCCTTCATTGCAATTTTTCTTATACAGACTGAATGGAAGAGGCTTTCCAAACTTACAGGCAGTTGCACATTAAAGAAAAAAGATTCAACCTTCCCAGTTCAAGAGATGTATCCTACATGCCACCTGCAGCTGAAGCAAGCAGTAGGAACACAATGGAGTGCTACTAATCAAAACATGCTACTTCATTAATAATCTACACAAAAAATGCAACAGGGCAGCTGTTTCTAAAAACTCCTATGTACTTTCCAGTAAAGAAGACATTCTTAACCATGTTTTCACACCATATATGAGGACAATAACCTGCTGAAAGAACAAATGTGCTGGTGTAGCTGAGACCTTCTATTGTTTCAATTTACTCTTTGGAGAGACACATACCTGAAAAGTCTAGTGTGTAGTTAAACTTTGCAGTGGTAAAAGACAGAGATCCACGAGGGTCTGCTCGGAAACTCCTTTCAATGTCTTCACTGCTAATAGAGCAGTGACTGTTTGAGTCAGTCTTCAAAATAAAAGAAAAAGCACATTAAGACAAACTCAGCCATAGGCAATTTGATGTATGGAATCCATCAGAGGCAATATACCTCCATAGGTATTTACCTGAAACATATGCCATTTACCACACTCAGCCAAATAAAACCAGCCCCACTGGGTATCGGAGGTATCCATGTCTTCAACTGAATTTTCCATCTTTGCAAACACATCTTCTGATGGTCCTTGAAACATTTCCTGAAACATACACACACACACACAAAAAAAAAGTTTAGATAAATTTATAAAAAAAGCAAAACAAAGTGCATTTGCAATAACTACCAAAAAAAAAAAAATCCTATCAGGGTGAGGACAGATCTGTTCTTTCTTTTCCAGAGAAAAATTATCAATTTATTTCTTATCCAGTATTATCCTTTAACTTAGTTAAACACTTTGAAAAATATCTTAATTGTCTTAATTGTCTTTAAAGTGTGACAATAAAGGCAAGAACTATAGGCTTTATGTGATCAGAGAGGTGATAAACTTCATATTGATGGTTATAGGATCAAGGCTACTCAGAAACATACAATAGGCTCTTTATTCATACTCCTCAAGAATGAGGTGTTGGGGTTACATCCAACAGCTTGATAGAAACATCTACTAAGTACTCACCAGCACTGAACAAATCAGACTGGACATCAAAAGTTGTAAGGAAAAAAAAATTAAAAGTAAGACAAATAATGCAATTATTTAACTCTGCAAGTCCACAGTAGATTATTTCTTCACACTGCATCAAGAATTTCCTTTCTAATGCATCCACTTAAAAATGACACAGTAAAATTCCTGGTACTCTGTACTTCTATTTACAGAGAAGATTCACACCAAAAGCAAGAGTGGCTCCCACACAAGCAATGACTACCACAGTTGGGTTTCTGAAGGATGGAAGAAAAAGAACTGGGGAAAGGAATATAGCAGAGGTCTGCAAAGTCATGACAAAACCAAAGAGGAAATAAAGAATCACATTTTCTTCTGACACACAGAGGAGACACCTAGTGAAGGTTGCACATGTCAAGTTCAAAGTAAGTGAAAGAAAAACTTCATGAACCAGATGGCAACCTATGGAATTTCTTTTCATGATATGGGGTGGATACTGCAAATTTATGGAAGTTCAAAAAGCACCTAGACAAGTTTAAGCCTACCAAGAGCTATGCCAGAATACCTTTAGAAGAACAGTCCCTGCCAGAATTCAGTTCACTCTTTGTTCGTCAATAAAATTCTGAAAACTCTCAAACTCTCTTTTCGCATATATTTCCTAATGTGTCAACTTTCTGCAAAAACCTTCCCAGGCAAAAATTCTAAGTAAGTTTCAGGGAATCTTTCAGAGAAGAAGAACTTGCCCCATTCCCAGAAAAGGTCAGCAATTCACCCACTCTAACTGTTTAAGCAAAACACTGGCACTCTTCCCAAATAGGCCCTCAAGTTCGCTTTTTTTTCCAAGAAGTGAAACAACACCCCTCAGCACAAGTCAAACAATGTGCAGTTAGTATCCTGGATGCTTCAGTTGTTTCCTGGTCACTTCAACCCAGAAAAAATAGAGACCTGAAGAAGACAAATACTGGAGACTAAAAGTAGGCATCCCTTGCTCTAGCCAGTGCTACTGGAGCAGCAGCTCAGAGCTGGAGGCACTTCTAGCAGTGCCCTTCACCCCCCCATTTTTCCCAAACTAGTTGTATTTCTGTAGTTGTTTGAAAAAAAAAAAATCTGAGAAATCTCTTTGTGATAATAACTAGAGGCTGTACTGTAATCATCAAAAGCTCCAGAGGGTACAAAAATCTAGAGGCTTAGAGACCAGGGGAATCATAACTGGACCTCCAAAACATCAATGAATTGCAGAACCTGAGGGTAAAACCTACTTCAGTGCAAATGGAAGCCTACCCAAGGCTACATGTATGGATTGCTGCCTCAAGTTCAAGAAGCACAACACAAAAGGTTCATCAGCTGCACAGAAAAAGTATTTTGAAAGAGACAGAAAAACCATTCTCTGCTTCAGAGGACATCTGTCAACATCTCCCCTATTACCTACAGCAACATAGCCACAGAGCCTAAATTCACTTGGTGTTAAAAAGCACAACTGGCCAACATCTTTCAATGAAAATCTTTCACTTTCAATTTGATTCTTCCTCTTGGACAAGAATTTGACTATGTTCTGTCCTACTGAGAGCAGGCAGAGATAGTCTGCACTTTTTTAAAGGTGAGGAAAGCAATTCAGGCTTTTCTTGGTGAGGTTTTGTTTTCCTCACGTTCCCACTAAAATGGTCAGCTCAGCTCCCTCCCAGCGTTACTTCAGGGCCTTGACTCTGATCAATCAAATCAATGATGCCTTTTGAAGAGGACATGTCTTCACAAGCAGAGAAGGGATGACTATCTGTGCCTGTCAACACAGAGTTCTCCAGGGGCATCTCACCCTCCAGAATAAAACATTTACTAAGGAGACAGATATTCCTATGGCTTTCAAAAATCTTACATTCAATCCATGTCTATTACCCTCGTCACAAAGTCTAGGGTGAGCAAGTAGATTCCAGGATATTTTAGAAGTATGGAGGAAAGACCTGAGGCCATGAATATGTAAAGCCATAAAAACAAGAGAACTCTTCTCAAAGGTGACACAAATCCAAAATGTCTGAAGGAATTACTGATTAATTCAAAATCAAATACACACCATTTATAAGCACCAGGAAGCATTTTGAGAAGGGTCTCAACTCCCACCATTAGCACTGTTTCTACTGGTCCAGGAGCCACCAGAACAGCTCAAATTAAACAAACTTCTTAATTAAAACATCATCCTGAACAAGAACAGCCCTTGTGTCTGTGACTGAATGGCTTTGCTACTACTGGCAATGCACTTCCTCTTTTTTCAAGAAGTACTTTATGTTGGACTGATATACATGCTTTACAGTGTGCAGACTCACAGAATGCTTTGGGTTAGAAGAGAACTTTAAGACCATCTGGTTTCAATCCTCCTGCCGTGGGCAGGGACACCTTCCACTGGACCAGACTGCTTCAAGGCCCCATCCAACCCGGCCTTGAACACTCCCAGGGATGGGGCACCCACAGCTTCTCTGGGCAACCTATGCCAGGGTCTCGGCACCCGGATGACAACAAACACTGCAGCATCCCAATGGGCTACTCTGTCTGGATTCCTGCTTCACTGCCTGCTTCGCTTGGCACATCGTGCTTTACTGCCAAAGGCTCTTCCACATACAAACATCGACTTGGTACAGTACCCTGCTGGGAACACAGGCAGTGCTAAGGGAACCTCTGGCTCTTCCTTAGAGAACACGACACCAGATTAGGAGACTTGCCTGAGGTGAGCCCGCAGGGCCTGGCAGGGGAGGCGAGGAGAAGGACCAGCATTAGCACCAGCACGGGACACCCGGTGGAAAGACAGTGCCCTTCCCCACCTGCGCCCCCACGCACCCGCTCCGAGCTGCCGGGGACCACCGTCGCAATCACGCCCGTAGCCGCCCCCTCCAGAGCCGGATCCATTGCCGCTCAAGGGCACGGCCGGGCGACCGAGCGGCGCACAGAGGCACTACCCCTCCACCGGGCGCACAGGCCGCTCCCACAGACGCCGCCTCCCACCCCCGTGCCCGAGCTGGCGGCGCC
>JANPWX010000558.1:201808-379131 GCA_024734555.1 Trochalopteron elliotii
GCACAAACACCACTTCCAGCACCAGTCCCAGTGCCAAAAACAGTCCAAACACATGTTCCACTACCAAGACCAGTACCAGGCCTAGTTCCAGTATCAGTGTCACTGCCTGTGCCGGTAGCAGCACCAGCACCAATTCCAATCCGAGCACCAGTCCCAGTTCCAGCACCAGTCCCAGTGCCAAAAGCAGTCAAAGTACTTGTACCACTACAAATACCGGGCCCAGTGCCAGTCTCAATAGCAATTCAGTGCCAGTGCCAGTCCCACTACCATTACCAGGCCTATTACCATTACCAGGCCTAGTCCCAGTTCCGGCATCAGTCCCAATTCCAAAACCAGTCCAAGAACCTTTACCAATACTAAAACCAATACCAGGCCCAGTTCCAGTCCCAGTCCAAGCACCAGTACCAGTACTCAGTACCAGTAGCAACCCCAGTTCCAGCCTCACTAGCAGTGCTAGTACCGGTATCAATCCCAGTTCCAGTTCTGGTACCAATAGCTGTTCAGGTACCTGTCCCTGTAGCTGTATGAATACCAGTTCCAGCCCCAGGATCAGTGCCAGTCACAGTTCCAGTGTCAGTGCCAGTGTCAGTGCCAGTAACAGTAACAGTCCCAGCCCTAGTTCCAGTACTGGTACCGGTACCAGCCACTTGTGGTACCAGAGCCGTGACACCGTGCTGCTGCCAGGCATGGTAGCAGATGTGACCATCACACCTCCCATCACAGGGAGCAAAGAGGGCAGCAATAAGAGGCTGCTGCAGGCACCTGGGGGCCCGTGGGCAGCTTTATGCCACCATGAGGTCTGGAAGCAGCATCAGCAGCTCTAGGACCAGTTAGTAAGAGAGTCCACAGTGCTGAGCGTAGATCACCCCATCCCTTTGGTGCAGACAGTCTAGGAGGGGAGCTGCTGGGTGGAGAAGGTGGCAGTGACACCAGCTACAGCACTCTGCAGTCAGCCAGTGGCCTGGTAACCTCCAAAACACAGGCAGTCTTCATACATGTGTGCAGTCATTGCAACACATCCTGCAGTGAAGGATTTTCATTGAGCAGCATGCCAAGAATAACACAGGTGGAGTGAAAATGATTAATTTCTCCAATTCTGAGGGAGTGTCAAACAGGATGTTTATTCAGATTCTGGCTGTGCTGACCTTGCCTCTGAATACAGAGTTAGAAAGGGTTATTTATTTGAGTTAAAAAGTCAAGCAGTCCATGATGAAACACTGGAGGTATTTCACTGGCATGAATATAATGCTTCTGGAATACAGGAGCTTTCTGGAAGTAGAGCAATCTTTTTTCATGTTAGTTGTACTGACATTGTTGGAAAGCACATGAAGTTTGTTGGGACATATCCTGCCTTGCTTTATGGATCTATACAGAGACTAGAAGCAAGGAAGGATTCTGTTACCGCCTTAGCTGCTGAATGTCTGTTGAACATCTTTTTTTTATTCAAAAGGTGCTGACAGTGCTTTAAGTCTAATGTGGTCCTCTTTGAGTCACCTATTTCTATTGCTGTCTGTTGTGTATTTTTTAAATGAGGGTGAGGCTTTTCACAGAATTTGTGTATTTGAAGTTACAGTAGCACAATGCACAGCTTTCTAGCAGCCAAAAGTTTTAAAGAGGTTTCTGTTTAAAACTCTGAAGTGTTTCTATGCCTTGAAATGTGGGATAGAGTTGAGATTTTTGCTGTGCGTTTCTTCCCTTTCTTTGTATGTTTAGACTGATAATTAATAATGGAGCATAAACCTCTCTTGAGATAGTATCTTCATTGCAGGGAAAACATAGCTTGTTTTGAGACGATTCTTAGGAATCTACATGCTAATACCAGACTCCTTATGGCAGCAAAGCATAAAAACCTTTCAAATCCAAAGATTTCTGTGGGTATGTGATGTGATATGTGTGCAGACTAACAGCCTATCTGAAGAAGACGTAAGTGCATTAATTGATTCTCAACAGCCTCGACTTCAAGCAGCAAAAAGGCAGAAAGTGGAGAGGTTTGGCCACATGACTTGAGTTACAAGCCCTTCTCGCAGGGAATGGTCAAATGGAAGTGAAAGAGAGAACTCCCTAATACTGCCTGGTACATAAATTGTAGGATCATAGAAGAATTTAGGTTTGAAAGGACTGATAAAGTTCTTTAATCCAGTCTCCTTACCAAAGCAGGCCTTATTTAAAATCTAGATTAGGTTGCTCAATTCCTCATTAAAACTGTTTTTCCCCTCTCCAGGCATGTCTGCTGAACTGTTTTCAAGGGGAAGAAGCTTTTCTCCTTCTGTCCATTCCAGAATTTCTTGTGTTGCAACTTGTGCACATTGACTCTTTCTTTTCAGTGTAACCCTGTGCGATGAGCTTCCTCAGTCTTCCTGGCTGTGCCTTTCCTTGGGTAGGAAAATAATAGGCACAGTGTCTCCAAGGTGGTAAAACTTACCTGAAGTAGAGGGAAATTACAGTCAATTACCCTAGGACTGCGCTTCTTTGATTGTATCAGACAGGGGATTAAAAGAGCCTTCAAGTTGGAACGCACCTTGGTTGTCTTTGAGGAGAGCCACAAAGGTGTTCAGAGGGCTGGAGCACCCCTTTTTCATAGACAAACTGAGAGTGTTGGGGCTGTTAGCCTGCAGAAGAGGTGGTTCCAGGGCTCATTGTGACCTTCTATCCTTGGAAGTGTTCAAGGACACGTTGGGTGGGGCTCTGAGCAACCTGGTCCAGTAGAATGTGTCCCTGCCCTGGCAGGGGGGGTTGGAACTAGATGATCTTTAGGATCCCTTCCAACCCAAACCATTCTACAATTATATGATCTAGCACAACCTCCTGCTTAAATCAAGGTCAACTATGAGATCAGATCATTTTGTTCAGGACTGTACTCAGTCAGGTCTTGAAACATACAAGGATACAGACCGCACTACCTCTCTAGCCAACCTCTTCCAGTGCCTGATACTCTCATTGGCATGACAGAATTTTCTCTATATCCTCGCATGACGGATTAAGCCTTCTGCCTCTTCTCCTACCACCATGCACTACTGTGAGGAACCCGGCCTGGTCTTCTTAACCTCTGCAGAAGGAATCTTCTCTTGGAAGGCTGCAGTTAGTTGCTCCCACCCAAGCCTTCTCCAGGCTAACCAAGTCCAGGTCCATCAGTTTCTCCTCACAGGACAAGTCCTCCTACCTCCTGGCTGTCTTGGTGTTCCTCTGCTGAAATTATTTCAGTTGATCAATTTTATCAGCCTTTTGTATATTGATGAGCCTCAAACTGGATGCAGTGTTTTAGATGGGGTTAAAAAATCCTAGTATTCCTTTCTTTTGAGATCCTGAATATGGTTCTGTTTTATAGCCAAGGGTGCAGTTGTCCTCCACTGCCTCCAGGGCACACTGTGGGATTACATCCAGCTTTCCATCTACCAGGACCACGTTGCTATTTCAAAATAGCTGCTCACCATTTCCTAACCCATACTGTTGCCAAGGGTTATCTCTTCCCAGGTGCAGAATTTTGTCTTTGTCCATTTTCAGTTTCATATGGTGCCTCTGAGCCCACTCCTCCAGCTTGTCTGTGTCTCTCTGAAGAGCTGCTCTGCCCTTGAGTGTGTCAACTAAGAAAAGACCAGGAACATAAACTGCCATTATACATTTTTCAAGAGGGGAAAGTGGGTGATTCTTTGGTATTTGGCATTTCATAGTAGATTTTTTTTTTTAATAATCAGTGTAATATTACATATATGTAACTGAATGATAATGTAAATGATAATAACATATAATTCTGCCAGCATTAACTGAAAGTAAGCAGAAACCAAACAGAACAACCAAAGAAGGAATAAAATATAAACCCTCCATGCCCCCCAAGACCCCCCATAACAGTACAGTGACTGTGCCATGAAAAGAAAATTCTGACAGTGTATTGCAACTTTTCATAAAACTTCAAGATTTTATGACGGGCATGTGTATTGCAGCATAAAGGAAATCATAGGATGCATGTGATGCCTGTGGTATCCACAAACTTGTACACTCAAAAATACAGTTGCCCAGAGGCAAGAGAAGAGATTGAGGAAATACTCTGCTTATTAGAGAGCATCACATCTTGAGGCCATCTCAAATATGGCATTGGTCTTGAGATGTGGAGGAAATTGTAGAATATTTTTTTACATTCTTTCCTTGAAAGTCTACATCCTCTTGATTTGTTGTTCAGGGAGCTGTTAAATGTGTCAGGTGATTTTTTTCTAACCTGAATCTCCTGCATCCTTCTGTTTTCTAGAAAATCCTTTTCTAGCATTGCTCCTGCTGTGCTTTCCCCAGCTATGCCTATTCTGCAGTCTGTGAAAGATGGAAAAGGTCTGGGAACATCTCAGTTCTTTGATGCCTCTTTTTCTTTTCTTTTCTTTTTTGTGATACTGACTGAATGCCATTGTCCCAAGCTGTACATGTTCTACCCCTTATTAATGAAGAATAAAACACCCAAGAGACTTCCTTGTCTCCTTTCACTTTCCTTTCACATTCCTAGATGGTTTTTTTCCCCCCTGGTTGTCTTGCTGTCATATCCAATACTTCACCATTACTTGGTTGCTTAAAATTGCCAGTTGCCTTTCTGTCTCCTTTTATAGGTAGACTGAGCTCCACTATCCCTGGATTGTTTGTTCGGGGTTTTGTTGTTTTTTCTGTTTGTTTGATTTTTTGTTTGTTTGTGGGGTTTTGTTTGTTTGTTTGGTCTGTGTGGTTTTTGGGGGTTTTTTTGTTTGTTTGTTGTTTGGGTTTGTTGGTGGTGGTGGTTTTTTTGAGGTTTTTTATCTGCAGGGAGGAGGAGTCCAGGAAGTTTCCAGGTCTTCAGCTGACATTTAGAGAATTTAAATACAAATAGATGCACTTGTAGAAGCTGCAGAAAGCAGAGAGCTTTTAGTTTGATTGCTTCTCTCTGGAGATGAACATAGAAGACCCACGAGGAAGAACACTTTAATACTGGCACTAATTTTTGACTCCTACCTTTTCTAGGCTGGTGCAACATTGCTAACTGCAATTGCTAACAGCATTGCATAATGACTGTTTACCTGAGTCAAACAGTCAGAGACTGAGATAACCTCAAAACCAGTGAGTCTGCCAGCACCAGCACACCCCTGGCAAAACTTACCAGGAGCAGCTGGTCTCAGTGCCACTCCAGGTGACGAGCTGGTCTGTAGCAAACCACAGTGCAGCCCCATCTAGGGAAACACAAGGTGCCCACTACCCACACCACACATGACTGCTCCAGTCACTGAGAGCAGAAGGGGCTGAGTCCAGCCCCTGAGCCCCAGCCAAGTCTCAGTTAGCCCCCTGACCTCTCATGAGAGAGATGCTTCTCATGGTATATCTGCATTTCCCATGAGAAACCCCCCAGCCAGAGAGCTCCCTCTCCAGCTACTAGCACCCCTTCTTCTTCAACTGCACCCCTTCTCCCCTCCTACCCCAGGACCATTTCAATGGAATTCCAAGATGTCCAGCTAGGTCTTTTGTCTCATAAGTATCATCCATTCATCTTCTCTGGAGCAACAAACAGGGAGAAAATTGCCTGAGAGAAAGAAAAAAAAAGAAAGAAGCAGCCTAACACCTAACACCTTCCTATGTGGAGTATGTATGGTGTTTGTTTCTATGTACATGCCTGCAATGGACTCCATCAGCCTGAGATTTGAATATACACATTAGTTCTCTATATAGAGAAAAAAGCTTTATCTATAGCCTGATGCATTCCTCTCCCACCATTCATTGAAACCTATGAAAGGATGCAGGGATTAATTGCAACCTTGTTCAAGACTGGATATGGCACCCTGTCCTCCTCACCTCCTAGTGAATAACGCTTATGTAGGGAATGGCTTGTCCACCTTTGCTGCCTATGCTGGGCTGGACTATCTCTGAGGAGAGAGGAGCATTTGCAGAGTATTTTTGAGTCCAGTTACATTAGGCAGCACAAGCAAGTACCCATAGTTTCTTCTGTGTCTGGGGAATGTGGTGAGCAAGACTGGGATGATCAGAGACAATGCCACACTGCAGACTGTGGATTTAGGAAACTGTCTGGGAAGTCTGGAGAGGATAGGCATTCATAAGAAGAAGCAAAAGTACATTCCACTTCTCTCTGGATCCTCATGATGTCTCCATCCACCAGCACTCAAGTGATTGTTCAAGAGTGCACTGGGGTCTGGCTGGGGTAGAGTTAATTTTGATTGTAGCAGACTGTATGGTGCTGCATTTGGGATTTGTGACTAGACCTGGTAACATACCTGTGTTCTGGCTATTGCTGAGCACTGCTTGCACAGCATCAAGGCTCTCTTACTCCCACTCAGCTCCCCTCAGGGGTATTTGGGAATTTGGAGGGGACCCAAGCAGGACAGCTGACCTAAACTGACCCATATGTTATTGTATGCTCTACAATATCATACACAGTAACAGAAATTGAGGAGAGAGATTTTGGGAAGGCAGCCATTGCTCAGAGACTGACTGGACATCAGTCTGCTTTTGCATCACTTTTTTTTTTCCCTTCTTCTTTCCTTCAGTTAATAAACTATATTTATCTCAGCCAGTGAGTTTTCTCACTTTTGCTCTCCCCATCCTGCTGTGGTTTTCAGGGGGGAGTGAGTGAGATATTATATGGTGCTTAGCTGTGGGTGAGGGTCAACCTGCCACAAAGTGAGAAAAGAAAATCTTCAGAGTCTCTCTGGTGTACACACAGTCGGGCTTTCACACAGCTGCAGCACATTTCCATACTCACATGTGCACACACATGTATCCGAGCTGTAATCCATGTACTCACCACCCCACTGTTTACCTCAGGATTATGTGAATTGCCAAAGGATGCACCACACCTGAGCCAGTGCTGGGACACTGCTTGGAGATTCCTTCTACAGGGTACAGAGGCACCCATCTACTGACCTTGCTTATACCTCACATGACCTCCTGATTGTAGGGAGGTTGGGCCTGGGGCTGTTGCAGAGAGCACCAAGGCATGTCTGGACTTTGGCCTGCTCTTCCATGTGTGTACCAGTGTTACTGTCAAGGGAGTCCTTAGGCAAACCAAGAGTGGCTGCAGGGCACTGCAGCCCAGGTGCTGGGTCTTGCCAGTGGAAAGGCAAGGCTTGGGCAGGAGAGCCCCCAGTCTGTGGGTTAAGACCTGACTGCCTCACCAGCATTGCAGACAGAGCTTCGGCTTTTATGGCAATGGACCCCTGCTTTGAGGAACAAGGGCGAGAGTATGTTTTCCAACAGGCTTTCCAGCCTAACTGGGAAACCTTGTCCTATGCATACTCTGCATGCAGTGGGGCTCTTCTAGTGTCTCTCCTCCTTTTGTGGCTCTCCAGTGGTACTGTGTGCCCTCCTTCAACTCTCTTAACATCTGCTTCTTTCTTGGTCTCTGTGAAGCTACTCTCTGCTCTCTCAAGGTTCTTTCAGTCTTTCTGCTGCATTTTCTCACCTCTCCAAGGCTAGTGTATGATCCCAGGGTCTCTTTCTTGCCTACCTTTTTCCACTTTTCTGAGGCTAATCCTTCGCATTTGCAGATATTATGCTACTTTCTTCTCTGAGGTTCTTTCAGGCTTTCTTCTAATCTCTCAGTATCTGTGAGGCTACTTTGTTCTCTGGGACTCTCGCAAACTCTCCACTTCTTCCCTAACCTCTCCAAAGCTGTTTTGGCTCTTTCAGTTTCTTCCTTCCCCTCACTGAGGGAACTTTGGAGCAATTTCAGTCTTTCTGCTTGTTTCCCATTCACCCTTCAGCCCCTTTTTCTGAAGTCTGACTGGATTTTCTGGGGCTGTTTTAGTCTTCCTTCAAGGTTCATAGCATCTCAGCGGCTTCTCTTCTGTCTCCTGGGACTTTTTCAGCCTTCATGCTTGATTCTTCCCTTCTCCAAGGCTATTTTCTGTTGCTCTTTTAGCCTCTGTCCTCTCTTAGTAGTTGCAGGCATACACTTCTAGGGCACTTTCAGAATCTCTGATATTTTCTTGTTATTGTCAAAGTCTCTTGTGTGTTCATCACGGTTCTTTCAGGCTTTCTACTAGTTCCTTTTCCTCTTTGAGGCTACTTTGTGTTCTCTGAGTCTTTTACAGATTTTTGGCACTTTTCCCCTTCTTTGATGCTACTCTTTCAGGCACTATCAATCTTTCTCTCCTCCTTTTTTTCTTTTTTTAATCTTCTCTTGAGGCCACCCTTGGTACTACTGAGTAGTCTGGGGCTCCTTTAATAGCTCTGATACTTTCTTGTTATCACTGAGCTTCTTCTGTATTCTCAGGGGGGGTTCCTTTGCTTTAGTTCTTTATTTCTTGGCCTCTGACACTGCTGCATTTTGTTTTCTTGAGGACTTACAGGCTTTCTTCCCTTCCCTGAGGCTAGTTTATGCATTCGGAATCTATTTTGGACTTGCTGCTGCTTTGTTCACTTCTGCTTGGCTCCTGTTTCATCTGGGGATCTTTCAGCCCATCTTATACTTTCCTGGCATATGGAGGGCTATTCTGTAATCATTCTCTATCTGAGTGTTAATCAATGTTTGCATTTTGTCTGAGACTCCTCTGTGTCCTCTGGATGTCTTTCAAGCTCCCTACTATTTTGTCCTCACTTCAGCTATTCTGTGTTCTCGGGGACCCTTGCAATCTCTTTCCTATATCAGGCTCTCAAAACCATTTTTCCGTATTTGGGGATTTTTCACACCTTTCTTTCTTTTTTAATGTTGTTTTGAAGGATGAGAGGACTGGGGAAGGTGGGGTGGAGGCAGGGGAGAGGAATCTTTTCACAAATGAAACAGCTTCAAGAGCTCTGGATTTCAACTGCAGTGCAGCTGCAATAGATCTCTGTGAGTCACCTTTTGGAAATCTTTTTTTGTCCCTTTCTAGTTTTGGTGGTGGAATTAGGAGACAAATGAGCTGAAAGAGGCACCTTTTAAAAAATCCTTTATTTTTATATCATCCTAGTAAAAATATTTTATATAAAGGCGAAAGTAGGTATTGCATAGAAGAAACACTGGTGCAAACATCACCCGGTGGGAATGGCATGTTGTTTCTTAGTGTCTACTCTCTACTGCACAACAGATGGCTAGCCCAGAGGCAAACATCTCCAGGTTTCCCCATGCCAGCTACAGGATGAAGCTGCTCAACTTACGGAAAGAAGTTACATCAGAATTATGTGTGGCCTGTTCCATGCTGCTCCCCTCCCAAGAACCATCTGCTGGGAAAACATCCTTTTCCTCCTTGTCTTTTCTGTGCCTGACCAAACATCACGCAGGAAAGACCACAAGGATCAGTCTGGCTGCCTTCTGTGCTTGCACCCTCCCTGTGTGTGAGTTTGTATTTCATGCATAGAAATGGAGTGGGTGGACACAGGATAGGAGAGTTGGCCTAACGTAGCCACAGTCCAGGAACTCAAAGCATGACATATCCAAGGCATCTTCTGTCATCTTGGAGACATCTATGTCATTGTCTTTTAGCATTTCACATGCTACTTAGCTATGGGCACTTTTTTTGAGTGCCTGCCACCTGGGCTTCCTGTAACAAACAGCCTTGGTACGACCACAAGTGAGCAGAATTCACTGCTAATTCACTCTTCATCAGCTTTCAAACAGAGCTTCTTCAGGCAGTTCTTCTGTTTTGTCTCTGCATAAGTTCTATGGCAGCTCCTGAGCATGAAGGACAGTAAGACAGCAGGTATGCTACAGTCTGAAGGAACACTCAGAGAAACAGCACTTTCACAGACTTGAACTGTGCTTTCATGAATTAGAGATACAGGGAGGTATGCATTTATACAAATCAATATTTGTGTATATTAAAGATACTTTTACTCAGTATCAGTTTTTATTTAAAAACATGCTAAAAACTTATAGTTAAATAATCAGAGTGACATTTGGGGAAAACACACAGGCAGCCACCCACCAGCATAAGCAAAAAAAAGTGCATACATACATGAGCCAAAGCTCCCTTTGACCAGCTTACAGGACAATTAGTGCCTTCTCTGACAAACTGACTGCTGCAATCTCACACTTTCCAGAGCTGTTTTTTGCTGCCTGGAAAGTGATATTACCTTTCTGCTTCTTTGAGGATGTCTGTCATCACCTCCCACATCAGAGAGTCAGCTAGAGACACAAATCAGTCCTGTTTTTGACTCCTCTCCCGTAGGTGGCTTCATAGAGATGAATACATGAAGCTCATGTAACTATCTCATTTAATACTGTGCTTAAAATGCCTAAAGTAGTCATTAAAAAAAGATTTCAGGATCTATGCTTCTAGATCGTGAAATGGAATGAAGCATTCTAGAAAAATAAGTTTGGATGGAAGGCAAAGTAGCTGAGTTTGCAACTACACATTTCATCTCTTAGTTACTCATAAACATCTTTTATTTCCTTATTACTTTCACTAATATATTTTACCATTTTTGTACAAAAACTGACTGCAGATTAAAATTTAAGATGTGGCAGGTACCACTGTGCGACCCACAAGGACAGAGATCATGCTCCTACTCAGCCCTGCAGCTGGCTCTTTTTGAGCACCAGAAAATCTAGAGAAAGCTAAGCACCTCAGCCCAAAGGGAGAATGCAGTTCAGCCATCAGACAAAAACCATCCTGTCTTTTCTTGCAAAAATGGGAACACATCTTAGCAACTTTGGATACAGTCTTACATGTAGCAGCAGATACACTGGGCATCAGAGCCCCTTCTTCAACGTGGAACAGTCATCTCCAGTGAGGCTCAGATGCTCCTGGTCCCAATTTTTGTTAGAAATGGAAGTAAAACTGGATTCAGTTTTGTGCTTTCCCTCTACTTCTTCCCTGACTCCTTCAAAGGCTATCCAAGTGAAATAGCTGAACCCATATGGCCTTGTCTGCTTCAGTGGGAAACCAGAGCCCTGTGAAACTTGGGCATTGTGCTCATATGGGCAAGGGCTGTGCTCTAAGAATAGTAACCTCCTTCTTCACTGCAACACCCAATTCATCTCTATCTCCCACACATTCACACTCCTTCCTGTCACACTGATTTCATAGGAACTCAAAGAAGTGACACGTAGGTCACACAAAACACTATTGCTGCCAGATGTACAGATGCATGCAGGACTTACTAGGAGGATAAACAGGGAACTAAAACCTCCCAGATATAAAGTGGCTCAACAGCTATTCCAGCCCACAAGGAAAAGATAGGCTGAATGATACAATGAAAATTACATCTTTAGAGTTTGAAATATGAATATTCAGACTGGACATTAATTTGTTTACCAGAGGAGTAGTTTGAGATGGCATAGCTCTGAAAGGCACAAAATCTCCATTCTCAACAGTTTCTGAGACTCAGCCCAATAATGCCATAGTGAACCCCATCTCACGTAAGTATCAATACCTCTTTGAGGGTGACATTGGATGAGGTAACCTTTGAAGGTCACTTCAGACAGCTGTCCATGCAAAAAGCAGTGTTTCTTTCAGAGCTGAGTCAAGCCCTGATTGAAGTTTAATCAGAGCATTCTCCATTGTCTGAACCTTTCCTTCTTCCTTCACAAAACAGCAAAAACCTGTAACAATGGGTAAGTGTGGGCCCCTTGCAATGAAGAAGCGTTCAAAGAAGAGAAATACATGTTCAAGTTTTTTAACAGGAATGTTGGTAAAAATATGCATTGACTGAACTACCCCAGTGGATGAACTTGGTGATCTATCAGCAAAAAACAATTCTGTAGTGAAGGTGTGCCAATACAGAGCATCTCTGAGTGCTGTTCTGGAAATTGTCCCTTTCCTGCATCATCTAGTCACTCATAATCAAACTGTCTTTTCTAGCTCAGGGAGACAGTTGTCTTTGGCCTGAGGAAATCCCTACAAGAAAGGCCATGGCATGATAATGGTGCCATCAAATTGCCATCCCCTTCCTTCACACCCAGCAGCTTGCCGTGCCTTGGGCAAACATTTTGGAGCAGACAACACAGTCAGTGAAGTCTGCTGCCAGTAGGTCAGTCTGCAATCTCTCTCCTTTGTGCCAGCAGTAACTTGCTTAGTCAGTACTTTTAGCTTTCAAAGTAGCATGACATAAAGCAGCCAGGCACTGCTTTGGGTGAGTAAAGGCATTGGAACTTTGCCTCACACGAGTAGGAAGCTCAACATCTGGTCCAATGGGAAGGCTTCGCATTACATCTGAGGAAAGAGTCTCTGATTTTAAAGGAATACCTTTGTTACAGTAAGGGCATCAAGGCCCTGATAAAGGTAGGTGCTGCCTCCCCATGGACTTGAGAAAAGTTGTGTCTTTGCCCACACCTACTGTCAACTTTGCAAAACACGTCCTCTGGAGATCGCACAGTGGTTCCCACATTAATGTACAATAAATGTGTAAAACCAAAAACAGTAAGAAGTTATAAGTCAGGCAACTAAATTCTAAGCTATATCCGTCATAATAATAATCATCACCATTATCATAATAAAAAAGTATACACCGTAAGGTACAAGAAGCTGCAGAGCAAAGCAGCTCCAATTCCCAGGACTCTCAGTTAGAGTGGCTTTTCCGAGTCTTCCAGTAAATCAGACATAAGGGTTGAAAACCTAATGGAAGACTTTGAAGAATTCTCCCTTGAAGTCAAACACACATAATTTTCGCACATATAGCATGGATTAGTAGAGCAAAACATTTTCTTAAGTTAAGGAACATTCTTAGAGCAGATCTATGATTTCGTGTAGAAAATCCATTTGTTTGGGGAGTTTCCCCCCTCTTTGGCAAATAAATGGCAAATGTGAAACAGAAAAAAAAGAAAGAGTCAAATAAGTTGTGATAATAACAGGACAAGTAACAACAAAGTGGATCTGTCAATGGGACGGATTTCCTCAGCAGGGCTAGGCGTGATGCTCCTTGCAGTCATTCTTTGTGTTCATTTTATGATGAGACAGAAAGGTTGATGTGATAATGTTTCAGAGGCTTTAGGCATCATATTTTTTGCCAGTCCTGTGAATCTGCTGGAATAGTGTCATGGAGAAGGCCATGCCAAGAATCTGAAGGAAAACAAACAATAAGGAGTTTAGTACAGGAAGGCTGCCAAAACTGTAGTGCTGACCTGTGCTTATGGCCCAGCTGCAGTTTGAACAGTCATTCTACACTAGTCATATTTCTCAAGCTTCAACTCTGAGCATTAAACCTGAATGTATGTCATTCAGGCACACTGTGATGTCCAGGGTCAGAGCACAGATGGAGGCCAAAAAGCTCTCAGGGTTCTCTGTCATATGTGCAACCATTTTTTTGAATCAAAACATACAAGCCACTCTTCCCTTTGACCCAACAACTTGTGCTTGTTTAGTCAGGTAACTGTGACTGAAAAGATCAGATTCCGATATTCTCCCCCCAAAGTACGGCAGTGATAAAATCATAGAATAAATTGAGTTGGAAGGGACCCACAAGGATCATCGAGTCCAACTCCTGGCCCTGCACAGGATATCAAACATCACACCATGTGCCTGAGAGCATTGTCCAAACACTTGAACTCTTGGCAAACTTGGTGCCATGACCACTTCCCTGGAGCAAGAACCCCAAAACCGTAATAGATTATTATGATACTTCTGCACTTGTTTTTTAAAACACATCAACCTCCTCAGTTCAGTGGCCATGATGTGACTAATTTTGGTAATTTCTGTCACTTGTTTCCAAAGTTAAAAATCAACCAGTTCCTGAAAGGACAGTGTAACGGATGGCTTAACATGGGAATTCCAAAGAGGTACCCTGAAGTCAAAACACACGCAAGCAAAACCCCAGCATGTCTTCTTTGCAGGACCGACTACTGCCCTGCTTCCTTTCTGAGCACATGGCCTTAAATGAACTCATAAAACAAATCTGACATTTTTGAAATAATATTCCAACTCAAAGGAGTTGAACATCACTTTCCACAGAGTCAAGAATGCTGACAGCAAATCAAAGCCACGTTGAAAAACATCAGACCAGTATTACCTGCATTATGAGGATGCACATCCCAATCGAACCGAGGACATGCTTATTGTCATCAAACCAGCTCATAACTTTCTCATAACATCCCTGAAATGATGAAAGATGAAAACTGAAAGGTCATGTTTTCTTTCCCATGCATTCCCTCTATTTTATTCCTCCCTACCCCTACCAAAGACTTGACCTGGGCAAAGTGAGCCTTACTGTTTTCCATAGTGATTCAGTAGAGTTCCGTCCACAGTCTTGGGAGTTTTCCATACAACATCGGTCTGGAACAATGTTTTCTCCCAGCACTGGGTACCAATCCGTATAGTCATTCACACCACAGCACTTCATCTGTGCAGAAGTAAAGCATTAATAAAAATCACACACAACCACAAACTTTTTATTTCCACTAAAGCGCTCTGTATTTTCAAAAAGGCCACCACAAGACTTTTGTAGTTTTAAGGTGTTCTGTGGCTGCTGATCATGTAAAGCAAATACTTAAAAACACAAAGAAAAAACAAAATCAAAGAAAATAAATGGCTCCACGCCCAAATCTTCTTGTGACAGAGACATGAGCCCAAACACCAAAACATAAGGTAATAAGTCCACAACTGCTAAAAGCAAAATCCTGCCAAAGCTGCAGTGACACCTATGCAGGTTTTGCTACCTCTCTGCTCTTACAGATCATCTCTATGCTTCTGATAGCCACAGAGAATCCCAGACAGGCAAACATCTTTCACCTTATGGAGTACACTTTGATCCTGGGTTTCACAGTACTCCCTGAATATTCAAGAGTGCAAAATCAGAAATCAAAACCTGCATTAGCCATCTTTTAGATTAGGCATGGATGCCACACTTAACAGACTGCAGCAGCCTTGATGATCAAACTGTTACTTTTTTTACTATTGAGAAAATAGGTTACCTCTGCTTGAATGATATTCCATGCATTTTTCAGTCCAATATTATTTTCTGAATTGTATAGCTTCATACCTTCTTTCAAGTCTTTCTTTGCACTCTCACTGACCTGCACCATGTAGAAGATAGAAGAAGTCAATGCACTGTTGTTCAGAGGAAAGCACCAAATGGTACAGACACACATACAGGATGTCCATCTTTTACTTCTCTCACCATAAACTTAACAGGGGTAAAAAGCTTCAGGACTCTCATAAATTATTGGGACCTTTAAGCAGCTGCCAAGGCCTAGTCTCTCCCTCAGATTGCAAAACAGTGGGTTAATTCTCTTGAGACAGGAGACCTCTGCTAAAAGTCCATCATACATTCATCATCTGATTCAAACCAGCTCAACATGAGCAGCATCAATCTGCTGAGCTTGCTGTCACCTTGCCAGAGACAGCTGTTTTGGCAATATCCCACAGCAACCTCTCCTGCCTGTGGCCTGCTTTAATTTGCTAAAATCACAAAACCAGAGTCCCAGCTTCCCAACCTTAGTGGAGTTATCCTTGCATGGGTTCAGGCAGGCTATAGTGAATAGCCAGTACAAAATCAGTTGAAAAAAGGCATTATTGTTTTTCTCCTTGTGCGAGCAAGCATGTAAGATTTATAACTTTCAAATGTGCTCTTCTTTCTTTAGAAGACAAAGTTGGAATGCTTAACAGATCTGAGATGTCCCATTTCTTATATTAATTTAAGTCTGAGTCCAGAGTCCTGGATACAGGTAGGAATGTACCTTGCCTCTGACAGTAGTGAGCTGGTAGAAGAGAAAGGATTATGGTCCTGGCATAAAGGGCAACGATATAATAAGATCTGTTTCATCCCTCTTTTACAACCCAGTCAAAATCAGCAGTTCAGCTCAGCCCCCTGAAAGTAGCAGACATCATAGTGACAGCCTGAGAAGAGATAAAGGTCTGGGAGGAGCTGTTTTAAGGTTAGTCTGGACATATTCATACTGTAAGGTTCTGCCCTGTGTTTAGCAGAGGTCTCCAGTTCCCCAGTCACTTTTCCAGTGTTATGTATCTGATGGGCCAGCCAGTTGTGCCTACTTCACTTAGTTGCTGTGAGATAGCAGATTCCTACAGATGGGCTGTATGAGAAACTGCCTCTTGGTCCACTCTGCACTCATACCAAACTCTCTGGGACTGCCCAGTCAAGGGAGACAACTGGTGGCACTTGGAATAACCTGTGAATATCTCATGCCTCTCTCCTCCTGTCCTGTTCCAAGGGTTGGCCCTAAGAAGCCATAAGGTTTTAAGCAGGACCTTCCACAACCCAGGGCTAGAAGATGATCAGCTTCTTGCAGACATCAAACACGTTGAAGGCTATCTAAGATTTCAGGACAAGACAAAAAGGAGGCTCTGGACCATGGTTTTATTTCAGGGATTTGTCTCCTGCTTGTTCTCCTCATCACTTCCTTCTCCTCCTTCCGAAGCAGCTTACAATAGACAGCGAAAATCTCAAGGTTAAACCTTCAGTGAAGTGAAAATCCAGGAGAACCCACATATCTTCATCAAACAAAAACTTAACCTGGTTTACATGCTAGCAAAGATAAAATATATATGGCATATTAGCTTACCTTGTCCATATAAACAAAGAATAAAATGACTAGTATCAGCTCTGCCAGGAGAATTATCAGCAAAACGATGAAAAACTAGAACAAAGAAAAAAGAGACAGTGTATACACACTTGACAACTAGAGAGTAAATCTGGAGCTGCTAGAAACGATGAAGAAGATAGGCTTACTACCAGTTTGCAGGTTTCAGCCATGCTTTTGTCTTGCTCCTTTTGACTGCTGTCACAGCACACAGTCCTTTCCTTCACACAGACTACAGGACAGATGCTAAATCCCTTAACGCAAAGATCAATGTGATGTGCCTCAGAAATGATTCCCTAGCAGATGGGCTTCAACCACATGTGACTGTGGAATAGTCATCATATTACTCAGCACTTCTATTCCCAGCTCTGTATCTGAAATCTCTCCCTCTGCAGAGGCATCCCAAGTGTGAGTTCTAGTAGTTTCTCACTACTTTCCATGCCCAGTGGGCATTTTTTTTCATGTCTTTATGCCCTAGCGGACTCCAGACAGGCACAACACCTGACCCCCAGACAATGGGGAAGAAGCAGTAAGGAGCACAGCTAGGTCTTCAATTGGGAAATCATGACAGTCATGATAGTGTAAAATGACTTTTGCAGAGCCCTGTAGGAATATAAAATCTTTTTTAAAAAATTAAGCTGGTGTTGCAGTTAGTGTGAATGAATCACATGGACTTCAACACTAATCTCTGTTTGCTTTCCTAGCTGTGCAACACACAAAACCAAGCAATCAGCAAAAAACTAGGTGCATATTTTGCCTCCAGTTTAATTCTCTAAGGTGGTTTAAGGAATTCTGGCCAGCTGTTCCCCAACGTCATATAAGAGAGAGTTTTGCACATGGAAAATATGCTCCTTAATGTCACAGCATCTGGATTTGTAAGCTGTGACTGAACTGGGACCCGTCTGCCTTGAGAGCCCTCCTCCCACCTTCTGCCACAATACCTCTCTCTTTGTAGGGAGGATTCTCCTCCCCCAGCATTTTTTTCAGAGGGGGATATTCATATGGGGGGGTATTATATATTCCCCCATAAAACCTCCCATCATTAGTCAGTGAAGCTAATGATGAAACCTCCTGGGTTTATGCAAGAAGATTCACACTGTGTTTTCTGAGAGGGGTTCCCAGCCTCTGGGCTTCAGTGCTGGTCAGAGAATTTCAAGAGTCAGACTATTTATTTTTTATTGATAAGGCCTGGCAGAGACCTTGACTTCTTAACTTTGGCTCAGATGGTTTCCACCATCCTCTGACAATGGCCTTAGATAAGGGCAATGTAAAAATAGCCATGAGAGGCTTTGAGCAGCTCTATACCTAAGATTTTTTTCCTTCCAACAGACATTTCCAGAAGGGCTATCCAGGTTGATGCTACAGTTCATTCTTAACCATTCAGAGGTAACTGATAGCAATTTGCTTTGCTACCTAATACATTAGGGCACATAGCAACAAGGACACATTTGCTAATACACCATTGATATCACTGTGACCAAAGTTGTGGGATGTCATACTACAAGCCTAGGGATGACTGAAAGCCAAAGGCAATGTCACAGTGAGCCACAAGGCTATTTTGCACTGGTCATTCAAATAAAATAATAACAAGGCAACAGCCACTGTTCTTAGTGAAAAGGAGTGTTGATGTCTTACGCTCAACAGGAGGCACTTGTTTTCCTTGATAGCACCTAGGCAGCCCAGGAAGCCGGTCACCATGATCACTGTGCCAATGGCAATGACGAGGTTGGCAGCTGAAAGTGATGGAAAGCTGGGAGAAAATGTGGCAAAGTTCCCTTGTGACACTGAGAGCCAGATGCCCACGCCCAGCAGACCACAGCCACATAACTGCAAAGAGACAAACAAAAGAAAGGTTTCACTGTTAACATAAATGTCACTGTCTCCTTTCCCCGAAACTCTGAAAAGAAAGAATTTCACAAGCAAGTTCTCAGGTAAGTGTTCTACAATAATGCTCTCAGTGACTTGATGCTGAAACAAAGTGAAATTATATGTTCTTAGTTTGACTTGGTCAAGTCACCTGTACTTATAATTCTATTTCAAAGCCACTGGATGGCAGAATTCTCTTCTGAGAGACTTAGCACATGAAACCAGTGCTACCCATTGATCTCCCAAAAGCAACCCAATGCAATTTTTCTCTATGAAAATAAAAAATATTATTTGAAAGAATGTTCCATTGCACTTATTTGTGCAGTCATCTGCAATGTCTCAGAGTATTCAGCCCCTTATTGCCCCATCCTAGGTAAGACAAGGAAGTCCTGAAGACATTTACAATCAAAAGCATCGTTTCAGTAAATATTTGTCATAAAATGCCCAGTCACGGTAGCCAGGTTGGGTTTTAGTATGAGTTCTCATAGCTATAGTGTTGATAGCCAGTGTTCAGAAAATGTCACCAAAATCAGATTTCTAGGTACATTATCTGCAGGAAGATCAAGCCTTATGCAAGATGCTCACAGGCATTCCCAAGGGAAGCAGAGTAACACATGCATTGGATAACAGAGGAATTACACAAGGAGACACAAGAATTGTGTGTCTCCTCACAATTCTTGTAAGGAGAGTGGGAAGCACCTCTGCTTCCAAAACTCAACACACAGTAACTCCACAGAGTGGTTTGGGAAGCTTTGTATCACCAGGTATGGATAAATGTCACAACATCTGTGTCCTATAACAGCTGGATACAGCTGCAACAGGAGCGTGTGTAGCAGGAAAAGTCAAACAGCTGCTACCCCTGTGTAAAGACTGGTACAAAACATACACCCATGTGGCAGGAGAGGATTTTTGCTTCTTCCCTCAAATTTGTCCTCTCCACTTAATAATCTTGAATTGATTTCTCATTGCCTTTAATGGTATGTCAGCAAGGTTAGTGTGAACTTGGAGTAGTAAAGAGCTGTGGGGGGATGCAAAACTGAAGCCTCCTGATATTCTGCTGCAGGACCCAGTGGCCATGGCCACAGGTTTAAACTGTCATGGAATCTGTCACCCTATTGCTCCTACTTCAAATTTCATCTACTCTGTCCTTGAATTGCTGCAGTTTTGGTGCCTCAGGCTCACTCAGGAATCCACCCTGTGGTTCAGCTGTTTCCACCGTTAGATGAGAACTGCAGGCAGTTGCTGGGGCTGAGAGCTTAATGGTTCAGGAGGTCAGGAACAGCTCTCACCACACAACATTCATTTAAGGTATTAAATGGCATTTCTAAGCTGCCAGGGCTGCCATTGCCATTAGCTGATGGCACTTTAATCAATGACTTCTTGACGCTCCATGGATGAGACTGTAAATGTTTCCAAAGAAGCTTCTACCAAAGACCAAAATTGTTCAGTGTAACTTTCCATCAGATCCTGAATTCACACTTTAAAGGCCATTCATAAATGTGTCCCTTGGACTTTCATACTCTATTAAGTTCAGAAATCACAGCCCTAGCTCAAGTGTTTTGGAAGAGTGCAATGCATTTTGGAATCATTAGGCCAAAAGCAATAGATCATTGCAGATAAACAAGGTGGTGGTAAGAACAAGGTCAGGGAAAAAGGCTTACAGAGGAAGGACAAGTAAAGGACAAAAAGGAGTACATGTGATTAATACAAAGCTCAGCCCATAAAGAATCACACCTCAGAATCCAACACAAATTATGATATCATAGCAAAAGAGACAGAAGAAAGAAGGCCTAACCAGCATCTCTTTAACATTTGAAAAAATCCTGCAGCACAATCCTTGAAAGAGATTTAGTCTAGAAGAGAAAGGTGGCTAGGAAATTACTCCAGAAGGTTCATGTTTATGTTTACTTAAAAAAAGTTAGAAGCACCTAATTGCTCAAGTAGGGGAAGGTAGAGTTACCTTCAAGTTATAGGAAATCAGAAAATGGACATGAGCTCCATGGGATGGACATGAAGACAAAAAAAAGACCAAGAGCAGAAGGAGAATCAAAGCTGGAAAGCAGAACAAGACAGATGACCTCTGTCCCTTTGGCAGGGTTTCACTTCAGGAGACCCTCTACATACACTTCCATACAGGGCATATAATTTCTTCCCTTGCTTGTGGTAGCCACATTAATATTTTGGTAAACTCAGGAGCCAAAACCTGCTTTTTGGCAGAAGACCATTCACCTGCACCTTCCCCTTTCCACAACGTCTTGAGCAGGGGTGAAGCATTGACACTTGATGTGAAATGTCTCTAAAAAAAGTCTGGTGGATTTGCAACACACCTGTGCTGTCCCAAGGCAGACCACTATGGAGAAGAATGCCAGACATATGAGCACACCACGAGAAGAGCTCTTTACAAGGCGAAATGAAGTGCAATGTCAGCTGACTGAGGCTACAGACATACCCACATTTGCCATTTCTTCCTGCACTTCTAAAGTCCTGCTGAAGACAGTAACAGAGTAATTCCTTTCCAACTGTTGTAGTGCTTGAGCTAACACACCAGAAGTGCACGATGTGATTACAGTTCTGTTCAGAGTTTTCTGACAATACCAAAAGTGCACAATGTGATTACAGCTCTGTTCAGAGCTTTCTGACAACAGGCAAGAGAGCAGTACCACAATCATACCCCGTCTGCACTGGTCACGCTCTCAAAGCAGCTCACTCCTAAACGAAGGAAACTTCTTTTCACATACCTTCTACCCCCCAAAGCAAGATTTCTCCACCCCTAAATTACAATGGAAGTTCAGATTACATAAGTATCAGGTGATGGAGTGACTGTTAAAGGCTGATCTATGCAATTGGGATTCTCTAGTGCCTGGAGAGTAAAGTCAGAGAGATTTGATAAAAGACATGACGACCTAAAAACTTCCACAAGGTGGCATCACATACCAAATAGCACTAAAAGTTTAAGACGGATTTCATATTTCTTCTTTCCACAGCTCCTCGATTTTTGTGCTTTCTTCTCTGTTTTTTTCTCTGCCATTCTACTGCATAGCAGTACTGATGATGCTAAAATTTATTCTTTAAGCTTCAGGTCCCATGACAAATGCTTTTTTCATTCGTGCTTCTTTAAAAAATCCCAAATAATTCTACTGACATGGGACTTAATTGCATACAACCATACCAACCAATGCTGGCCAGGATTCTAGCAATAAAATATCTTTCACTGACACTTCATTCTATACCAGCCTCATTTTTTCGTACAACATGAGCACTACAAAAATACTCTGACATCTATTTCTTCTCACAGTATCTTTCTGTTAGGACAATTGAATCCTGGAGTGTGAAAGCAGCAAGAATATATCAAGTCATCTTATTAATTCCTTTTTCACCACATAATTAAATAATACATGCTGCTTGGTATTTAATTGTGTGATTTTCCTTCCCCAGAGAAATGGTTCAACAGAGTAATAAATTTCACTGGATTTTTCTTCTCAAAAAATGTTGGCTTGTTTCCCTCTCATGATTAGAAATCATCATCCTCTAGGCAACCATCAAATCTCTCCTTCCCCTGGTGTTTATGTCACTGCAGAATACTATCATAAAGTCAGTCACTTCTACTTATAGGGCAGTTTATCCAAGCTATGGCACACATATTTTGAGCTTAAAAGCGAAAGGAACACCAATGTTCCTCACAGGTTCTCCCACACTTTGAATTCTCTTCAGTACTTCAATGTCTGTCTGTCTTCATCACTGCGTCCAGAAAACACAAAGCATTCTAGGAAACATTAAGAGTCTCAAATGCTTTAAGGGAAATTAGAACTCCAAATAAACTCAGAGAGAAAGAAACCCCAAAACAAGCCTTTCCCTGACAAATGCCATCACCAGAATAGGAATGGGGCTCATTTATTCTATTCTGCATTTCTGAGCATTGTGTGAACTAATACAACAATACAAACTTTCACAATAGAGCATCTTACCCAGGTTTAGCTGCCTTAACCATAAAAAGATACAGAAAGAGTTTGCAAGACCCAGGAAAGGACACAGATGGTCAGAGGTATGCCAAGACTGACATATTGTACAGAAGGAGATTATGCACAGGATTATCTAGCCTGGGAGGAATTATTAGACAGGATGTGAATGAAATATTCACAACTCTAGAGGTCAGTAAAAAAACCAAACAGCCTGTGTCGCAGTCCTTTCCAATAATAGGAACAAGGGGAATAATAGCAAGCATTTGTAGTACATTTTTCTTCACACAACTGAGAAGTAAATTGATGAATTATGCCACAGCTGGTTATAAGAATCAAGCATTGTGCTCACTATTATGAGTGAGGGCTAGATAATTTTTGATATTGGTAATAGCATTTGTGGTTTCTTAGCATTTACACAAATAATAACATTTTGTGCTTCTCAGAGTAAGATCATGTGTACAGAATCCAGCAAAACTACCAAGCAGCATCAAGCTGAGGTAAAGAACAGGTAGGAAATGCCATTCTGGTAATGTCTATTAACTGAATAAAATTCATAGACTTGCCCTTGAAGTCACTGAACAGCATCAGAAAAAGGAATCTGATAAGGAAGGCACTACCAAGAGGGAAAGGGATGAGGCCATATTCCTGTTGACTTCTGCAGTTATTCCATCCCATGCAAAGAATGCGTGATGGAAAAGCAGCACCAATAGGTGTGTGTGAGAGACAGTTTGTTCTTGACATCAGACTTTCTAGTGCTGCTTAAACACCAGGAGAGCTCTTAACACACTTGGAATAGAACAGAGACATTTAGAAACCAAATAATGAGAGACAACCACAAGGGACAAAAAGAAGCAAGTGTCTCAGTTTGTACTCCACCTCGAATAAAATGCCCTGGGCCATCTGTGGCCCAGTTACAGAGAACAGAAAGCTCCCCACCTTCCTCTGTGCTGTTAGAACAGGAGATCTTGCCTGAAGCCAAAATGATACAATGAAAAATACACGGAAGAGTTTAAATATGGCCCCATAAAATTGCAAAAAGCACAGGAGGTTTGTTACAAGGAAATACTGACAGTGTGACTGCAAAAAAAAGTGTCACTGCTGGGAACTGATTTCAGGACAACTGCAGTGACAAAAAGACACTCTGAATTAGGTTTTGACAGACTTCTGTTGAAACAGAAAGTCAGCAGGAAGATGACCTGCACCAAAAGGACAAGCACAAAGAAGCCACGAGGACAACCAGAATGCACCACCAAAGCCTAGCACGGAAAGGTTTTTCAGTGTCTAGGTGGCTCTTAAAATCCTCCCCTTTGTTGGGGTACACAACACTTTGGAAAAGCTGCCAATAATATTATCCTTCTGTTTGGTAAGTTCCACAAGGTAAAGGTGACCTTTCTCAGGTCTTCTTTTCAAAATAGAGAGATTTTCCACCATTGCTCCAAGTGACTCTCAGACCAGTCAGTGTGCAGGATGAGATAGGGAAGACAATGGCCCTTATGAAGCAGCAAAGTCTTCTCACTCTGATTCTGGGGTTTGGGAGGGGTCTTGTGTGTTTTGGGGCTTTTTTTAGTATTTTCCCTTCTCCTTCATTTATGGTATCTTAATGTACTACAGATCAGAATAACTGTTCTGGAAGGAGGCAGGGATGAGAACTACATGGTTTCCACCACTTCAAAACACACTCCAGAACAGAGATAGGCTTTCTGCAAATTAAGTTTTTAGATGCCAATCACTAACTCTGCATTTGGGTGGTTAATCCATCTCTGGAAAGGGCTGGTGCTTAAAGGAGTTTTTCAGGTGAGATTAGATACATTTTCCCGCACTGTCTAGATAATCCAGATGATTAATCAAAACTGGGACTTAACAGCTGACAATCTCAGAGGTCTCTTGCAAAGCAAGATCATCTTCTAAATATGATCTAAAATACAGCAAGGACACCAAAACCTGAGAAGTTCTTCAGCCATATAATAGAAAATGAGAACAGAATATGGAAGTAGGTGAACATACTCAAATAAAACCTACCTAGTGCTACTGCCATAACAGTGTGTCAGATTTAAACTCCTCTACAACATTCCTATGAACTGAGCATTGATGGAAGACAAGGAAATAATTTTTATGTCTTCTTTGAGTCTAGTTCAGTAACAGCTGTACTGACAGCCTGTGTGTAATAGAAGGTGCAGAACTGGAATTTGTGCAAATGCTGTGTTTCCTTGATCCTTCTGCCAGACAAAGCATTTATCATCTTCCTAGAGTCATTCCCCCGAGCTGTACTCCTGGGATGGTCCTGACAAACCCAAGTGAGGCATCAGAGACTGTGATCTTCTGTGGAGCAAGCAGAGGGAGAGCTATCCTGAGGAGTGTTAAATTCTGACACTTTTATCAGTCCGTGTTTTTGAAATGTGTAAATATGCACCCAGAAGGCTTAAGCTTTGGCTTGGATGCTCTTCCCTGGGCACTCTGGAGTCTTCAATAAATGACGTGTTCTGTAAAAGGACGTTTTAAGACCTGGGTTTGCCTGGTTTGTCAAGGACAGCTTAAACTTCTCTTTATTTAGTTGAAGGGCAGCTCGGGTACTTCAGGTTGCACTTTAGGAGAAACTTTCACTGAGAAATTAGTACAGCTCTGGAAGAAGTTACCAAGAAGGTGTCAAAATCTCCAGTCACAGAGGTTTTCAATGCTTTGCTCCAGGCAGTCACGGTTGACCTGAGCTAGCACTAGCAGCTAGCTTGGTATGACTTGCAGAGATTCCTGTCAAGCAACATTTCTATGATTTTATAATCTCCTCAGCTACCATGTTCTTCCTAATTTGTGAAAAATACAGCAACCATGTCCTTTCTAATGAACACATGAAATCTCTTTCCTGTGGACACCCTATGGGGAGAGCTCTCTTGCCATGCTGGAGAATCAGCACACTTGTGTGTGCCTCCAGTACCTGTACATTTTATGCAGGGAGTTGCCATTTTGTTTACATTTAACAAATACCACCGCTCTGTGATCAGCTGAAAACAGTTATAAAATGGACAACACATTCTTTAGTAAGAGCTAATGAAATAAATAATTCAAGTGTAAACATAAACAACAAACGTAAAAGGTTGTTGTCCCCCACTTTATCAGACTGCAGAACAAGACCTGATATGTCTGAAGTGGGGGAAGACTTCAAGAAGGTGGAAGGGGAGCAAAAGGATGATGGACACAGACATGTGTCCAAAGGTTACAGACCTCACCTAGTGGGCCAATGCTGTTTAACCTCTTCATTAATGACCTGGACGATGGGACAGAATGTTCCCTCAGCAAGTTTGTAGATAAACTCGAGTAGCTGACACAGCAGATGGCAGAGCTGCCCCTCAGAGTGACCTGGGCTGGATGAAGAATCAGGCAGAGAGAACATCTTAGGAAGTTCAACAAAGTGGAATGCAGAGTCCTACACCTGGGGAGGAATGACCTTGTGCACCAGGACGCACCATGGGCTGAGAGGCTGGGAAGCAGCTCTCCAGAGGAGGGCCTGGACTCCTGGTGGACAACAAGCTGATCAGAAGCCAGGAATGCAACCTCAAAGCAAAGAAGGCCTACAGCAGCCAGGGCTGCACTAGGAAGAATGTGTCTGGCAGTTTTGAGTGATATCTTTTTTTCCCTACTCAACACCAGTGAATCCAGCACAACTGGGATGCCATGTCCAGTTCTGGGCTCCCCAGTACAAGACAGACATCAGTGGATACCAGTAAGGGAAAGAAGCCTCTTAAGAGGCTGAGAGGCCTGAGACTGTTTCCTCAAGAAGAAGAGGCTCAGGGGGTTCTTACTGATCTGTTTAAATACCTGATAAAAGGCATTGAAGAACAGGTAGCTGCTCTCCTCTTAGGAGTGGTCAGTGACAGGACAAGATGACCACAAATTAAGACACAAAATTCAATGCAAGACCTGTGAGGGGGACAAAACACTGAAGTAATGTTTCCAGAGAGGCTGAGGAGCTTCCACCTGTAGAGATATTCCAAACCTGACTAGACACTCTACAGTCTGTCTATAGACTAGAGAGTCTCTACGCTCTCTGTTCTAGCTGACTCTGCTCAAGCAAGGGACAGCAGATGATATGATCTCAACGTGTCCCTTCCTACCTCTTCCATTATTCTGTTGGGAGATAAGCTCTCAGATATCAATTAATAGCTATATTCCAGGTGTATTCTCCACTATGCACACATGCCCACCCCTTTTTTCCCTCCCCATACCCAGTGTCTGCCTGAACAGGTAAGGAATAAACTCAGTTAGTCACAGCTTGTGTCCAAGACAAGCACAGCCTTGATTTTCCAATGATTGTCATTAATAATCTGGGGATAAACACCTCATTCATGAAATTTCTATGTGATAAATTGTCAGTATTTAAAACAAAGTGTGGAGAAATGTAGCAATAGAAAGGAAATAAAGGATTAATTTAAAAGAACATAACCTGTAGAATGAGATTCCCAAATATAGACTTCCTGCAAAATGATTCAGGAAAAGCTGATGCAAAAATGCAAAGTGTCAAAACAAATGAGGCATTACTTTGGACTGCAGTAGTTTTTCTCTCAAAACTTCATGGCTATTTTGAGTGGCATGCACAAAGGCAACAAAGCAAAAAACAACAAAATTGTCTCTGCCTGCAGCTGTGAAAGGTCAGATTTAGTTGTGCCACTGTCAGTATTATCATCTTTTTGTGGATAAGACAACTACACAACGGCCACAAAGTGTAGTAGGCAAAAAAGACTGAACATTTGAAGAGGATTCAGAGATGATGTATGAAGAAGGATTAAAATGTATACAAGACAGTTAAGTGATAGTTAAACTCAGAGGGCAGGAAGGAGAATGGAGGCAGAACTTCAAAACTAGTATTAGAAAAAAAATTAAACATTATACATCAAATACCAAAACTCCTGAAATCAGAAGGACTGGCAGGGCCCTAACCACTCATATGCTGGATGGAAAAACATCAAAGACAAAAGAGAGTTCAAAAAGTCAAAGACAAAATATATAAAATCCAGAGAACAACTAATATAGAAGGAGGAATTATGCAGTCACTCCACAGAGTGACTGGAAGGATATTTAACATAAAATTCATAAAGGCTGTATAATTTTTAAAGGCTATATAATTCATAAAGCCCATAAAGGACTTGTGGTTCCTACAGAAACACTAACCTTATGCATATATTAGAATGCACAGTTATGCTGTCCTTGATAACAGACTGACAATAATAGCTCATTTAAAATAGAGTAACAAAGCATTATACATAATCTTCACATTAAACCGTTTTCTCATTAGTAAGCATGGGGATAAGAGCTGAAAAATTCTCTAAGCAATTCATCATAATGAATGAGAACCCATCAGCCTAACAAAGCACTTCTGAGCATTAAGCCCTATTTCCTAAACACACATAACTGAAAAGATATCTTTCTGAAATGCAAAGTTGGGGGATTAAATGCAGTTTCTCTTTAATTCCTGGAAATGACCCTATCTACAGACTTCAAACTGGAAACAGGCAGCAAATTACAATGCGGTCTCTTATGTACCACTTTTTGAAATGGCTTGTCAGGAGATGTAAGTTTAGGGCTTTTCCCTATGTAATAACATTAATTACAAAATTAAAATCTGCAATGATTTTAAAATTACTCTATTTATTTTGTTTTCATATTTATTTCCATGCAGTTAATTTCACTTGAAGAAAAAATCCAATCTGAAAACAAGGTGGACAGAGAGATGTGATTTCACTGCTCCACAGAAACACTCAGATGAGAGTTTGAGCACAAAAACAAATGTGTGTTGCTATTTCATCCCATTAGACCTGCAGAACAGAAAGAGCTGAATTTTGTTCTCCCAGTTCTTAGAAAAATTTGAAGACTATTTAACTGCAATTACTAATCCTTCAATAAGCATAACAAAGTACAAGTCTTGTACATGTTAGCAACCATGATTTGGCTAATAAATTTGCTTTGTATCATTATTAAAATCTCTTTCCAAAACCATTTGATTCACCAGCACTCAAGGCTTTGAAAACTAGAAGGAAACTTCAACAATTTTCATAGATGTCAACAGGAAGAGGCAGTTTTACCAAGATAGTCTTCAGAGTAACAAACAGTCCAAATTCCAGTATACAAAAGCCCCAAGGGAAATGTATCAGAGAAGACGGGAAATCATATTTTATTCCATTGAGAGTAGAGAGAAAAACAAATGTAATCATGACCAGTTGAGTTCCCTCAGTGCTCTAGTTTTTGTGCAACTGCATTAAAGCCTTCTTAAAACAGAACTGTGTGGCTGTTTAAAACTATATGCTAAATTCATTTGTTCCATATTTGCACAAATGCAGGGGCATGTACCTGCAGTATTTTCTTCTGATTTGGAAGCCCCTGCTACTTATTCATGGACACTTTCTCCCCAGCAAGGAGCACAGTCAGGTTCTGGTCAATCCATAATATATACATTTGCAATGCTTAGCACTCACTGGCCTAACTCTATGGAATCTAGGCACCTCTGCTGGTCACATGTTGTTAATCTGTCTCCTTTTTCCTGAGCCAATTCTCCTGAAGCCGCTTTATCCGCTTTGTTTATTTTAACCACAGCTGCTTAATTCTACTATATCTCTTAATACCAAATAAAAGCAGCAGGAAAAAACAAAGCAAGACTACAAAAAAAATCAGATGTTTGAAGGACTTGTGGTGAGGCAACAGTCTGCAATCCTCATCCAAATCTGTGTAAAAGGACTGAGGACCTATCCAGCCCCAAAGAAATTACCGTGACTTAAGATACTGCCTTGAAGATGTACTACAGGCCACAACCAAGAACACTGTGCATCTCAAACACTTCATTCTCCATCTGCTCAAAAAGGGCTTACACTACATTCTGCAAATCCACTTGGAACCTTCTCTTTCACCTGTTGGAGGCACTTCTGAGGAAAGATGCAAGGAATCAGTGTGAAGAAACGATCTTCAAAAGTCATTTGTAAGCCAGTTCACCATGTATATGTGAAGTAAGCCTGATACTTGTTGGACTATCAGCATTTTACTCTTAGTCAATTTGCATGTTAAAACAGCACAAAACTCTAGGGGATTCACTCCCCTCTTTAATTCACAACATCTGGCACCACTGACAACTGACAAAGGAGTAAAACTGACTTACAATTCTACTTATTTCACATCAGATTGTAGCATGGCTTCCAGTTCCTAATAACCTTGTACTGCTTAAGCTGTCAGTAGAACAAACACTGCAATACTCAAATAAAACAGACCACAGGAGTGAAGGCAGGCAAACAAGCTCTTTGCCCTCTGCACTGTCTGCTCTTCTTGAAAGTGAAGTGCAATTTTGTAACAGCAATGATAATAAATGGCAATAATAAATAAACAGGGGAATAGCGATGATAATAAAGGATGAACAGTTTTGCTCAGCACTCATTAGGAAAAAAAAATCAGTAAGTCTATTAGATCAAACAGAGAAAAGTTGTGTTCAAACTAACTCAGTGCAGATTTACTATTTCTTTGGTAATATTTAAAGTTATCCTATCTCTTTATTTTAACAGGTTCTATTTTGAAGCTACTACCTAGAAAATAACATCTCAGTGGACTGGAAACACTTCCTACTTACTGTTAAATACTCTGTCAAGAGGTCTTCAATTAAAAACACTTTATGTGTTATCCATCCATTGCCCGAATCATCTCTATCTAGTTACTTTCCAAGATGTTAAAATCCTCAGGCAAGTGAAACTTTTCACCTGCAGGTTGCTGGAAATGCTACAAGGCTGAGCCTAATTCTCTTCAGAGAGATTAACAAGGGTTGACATAATAAAGGGGCCAGATCAGACAAATAAAAAGGGGTAGGAGAGCAGCCATGTGCTACAGTGAGAAGAGTTAGAAGCATCACAGTAGGCAGATGACTCGTCAGTTAACTGAATCTCACTTTTCCCTCCCATCCAGAGAGCTGTCTTAGGCAAATGAAGAACAGGCAATCACGCTGGCTCAAGAAGAAACATGAATATTCAATAAGAAAATTCAGCCAGCTACAGATTTAACAAATGCCTTTGCTATCACAAAACAAACACAGTACAGTGGCATTAGACCATGTAACAAATACAGATGCATGCCACAAACTGTCTTTGAGTCATGCATCACGTCCAAGAAAACACATTTTAAAAGCTTTCTCTGACTTGTCTGAAAGAAGAATGAGGAATACTTATTGTGGAAGCAAGGAAAAAAACAAAACGTTCCAGTTCATATCTAGAATATTTTAACAATATGTTCATTCCAAACTCACTACAAGAAGAAGGAACCTGCAGAGAAACAGATGCCAGAATGGTTTAGTAAAAGGAGTACTGAGGTCAGGTGCTCTGTGTTGATTAACCTCCATGGTCCAGCTACTATCAGGGTGAGAAAGACATGGGGCTGTTCATCACTATTACGTTTTTTTTTTTTCCATATACCATGATGAAACAATCTTTGTATCAGAAGAGTTAGGAAAGAAGCCACTGTTGCCAGATAGGAGCTGTGATGTTATCTTGGTATCTGAAACGCTGGAAAATTAAACTGGGACAAAATGATGTCTAGCAACCATCTGCAAATATCCCTGTAAACAGTTTTGGCAATTACTGTACCAAACAAATGAGTATTCATGATGTTTATTTATTTAGTCTTTTGACAGGCACTGCTAATAAAACAGACAGCAGAGTTTGTGATGCAGTGATTTCAAAAGAATTAGAAGGAGGCAAATGTAAACATCCTAGAAAAGGTGAGTGAAAGTAACTAGAACAAACAAGGAGGACAAACAAGGCCATATGCAAAGTGGAAGATAAGCTGTATCTCCTCTTTCCACTGAGGAAGAAGCCAGACTGAGGAGGAATTAGGTTAGTGAAGAAAAATCCAAGGTCCTAAGGATTCACAACTAGCAAAATAACTTCACACACTACCATGAGGGGGTTCTGCAAGCAGTACAAATGACAAGGACACCTGATGTCCCTGATGCCTAGGGAAGAGTGCGAAGAGTGGCAGCCTTTTCTGCAGTTTAGGTTGCCTTTTCCCTACCACATGTTCAGTCTGCTAACATGACCGGTGGATGAAATATTTCAGGCAGCAGACATTCCGTATTTTCTGTGCCTTTAACAAGCTAACTGAATCTGATGTGAAGCAGAGAAAATTGCTTCCCTCTGGAGTCCAGCTGCACTCTGAACTTTTGTCTTCCCAAAGACAAAAGCAATCAATATAAATGTACAGGAAAATGCTGGGCCCTAGCAGAGATTTACATTTTCAAAAATATCTAAAAAATCTGAAATAAAATTAACTTGCTGTACAATCTGTAAAGCTACAGGTCTTGATTTCCACTGTAACACAAAAAATCATTTGGTTTCTGTAGGCTCTCTACAGACCATATGTTCTCATTTTTGGGGCTGGACAAGGTTCACAAAAAATGCTACCAGAAGTAAGGAAGACTAAGTGAGAGTGGTGCTGGCTCACCCTTCCCTCTCTTTCAGTGAGCCAACACTGAGTTTCTGACAGCATTCCCTGTGAACATGCTGACAAGACTGCAGTGGTCACAGCTGGCAGGAACTGTAAGTACAGAAGACAGTTCCATCCCACTGTTCGTGCTCTGACAGATCTGTTTGTATCCACTTCCACACAGATCAGAACAGGTACAGAGTTTTTACACCAACCAGAGAGGAGTAAATGCATTTTATTTTACAAGTCAAATAAAATTCAGCAATCGACAGAGCAGGCGATTGCCAGATCAGTAGTAGTAGCATATAACTATTTCCCCTAACTTTTGTGTTAACAAGAGTTACAAAGTGTACTGAATACTTTCTTGCTACCAGAAACAGCAGCAAGTAAATTAACAAGTGTTAACTATGTTGAGGGAAATAGATCCTCAATAACTCATGCTCACTTGACTACAGCTTTGTACTCAAAATTATTTTATTTTACTTTGTGCTTTTACCTAAAAACATAGCTGACTGCAGTTCAAAACACCCTTTCAACAATCAATGAAGGTAACAAAAGGCACACTTCATTACAAAATGTTTCAGGGTAAGATTAAAAAAGCTTTAGCCACAACATCACATAGGACATCTCCCAGGCTCTTATCTCTGCTCTGCCACTTTCAAATGTGGGAAAGCCAAAATAAATGCACCAACAGCAGAAACAAAAGGTAAAAAAGCCCAGTTTCATGATCACATTTTACCCAAGTACTGCTAACAACACACAGATACTACCAGCAGCATCTCTATTTGAGAAAGTCATTATCTAACTGCATCATATGCACACAGAAAAAGAAAAGCAGCATTCAAATTCTGTAAGGAACAAAAATCTGTGCCCACAAGCTTCATCTGGATATGATGCAGTGAGATTACTCTTAAGGGCTCAAGTATTTCATGCCAACACTGAATCAATGTAATATTTCCTATGTGTGATTCTTTCCACATGCAGAAGAAAACTCCAGCAGTTCCTCAGACTGATTTATCCATTTTAGTTTACAGGAGAGAAATATGTCCTCAACAACTCATACTCACTTGACTGTGGCCTATAAAAAGCAAATGACTTTGCCACAGAAGACATAATGAAATGTGGATTCCCACAGATTTGTGACTTATGATTGGAATCTCGGCTTTGTGATCCACTGTGAACTAACCTCTGTTAATGCTTGCCCTCTTAGGGGGCATGTAGAACAATTTGCTCATGTGTGGATTCTCTGGTATCTAGTAAAGCTGGAGTTTATTCTGCAGGCTTCCTCTAAGGATCTGTATCCCCTACCCAATCACATCTTCAGTTTTATTTCTGTCCCTGCAGAATTCATTAAAATGTAAATTACGTTCCACTGAAAAAAACATAAGACTGTTAATGGAATTTCATCCATTGCATTATGCAGATATCCAAAATAGACAACCACTTTGAGCTAGTCATGATATACAGTGAAAAGTTATCCCCAAAGGTCATCTCTAGAAGTAAATGCACAAGGTTTGATTTTTTCTTATCCAAGGTGGTATTTGTTTGTGGTTTGGACAGATGCTTGACTAAAAAACTTAACAGATGGAAGGAATTAAATCCTTCAAACATGGCCTAAAAATACCTCCCATTTCCCTACCTCTAATTCTTTACTCACAAGTTAATGGCCTCTAAGCACTTCTTCCTTCCATCTCTGCAGGTCACTTGTAAGTAATTTATCAAGAAAAAAAAATTATTTAGAGTAGGCTGTTCTTTTAGTAAGCCCAGGTCATACTCTTCAGTAATCTCTGATTTGTCTGTTTCTAAGGCCAAGCTACAAGACACACTTATTCTGGTGTCAGAAATACTTGATGGTTAGCCATTGAGAAGAAAACTGAGAAATACAATCACAGACAATGACTTATGAACCCCCCTATTTAAAATATATTATTCCAAACAAAGGATTCATTGCACTTCTTGCCATCCAACTTTCTTATGAAAAAAAAAATTAACTGGTAAGAACCTAACACAAGACTACATATAGCTACTCTTTACATCTACAAGCACAACTGCCATGTTACATTACTTCAGTTTTCACCAAAGTCAACTGCCTTAGTTGGCAATCTATGGATATATTCTGTAGCTATGGGATTGTCTAGATTCACACCTGCCAATGATAAATGTGTCTTCATATTTTCAAACTCTAATAATGAAACTCAAATGAAACTATCTGGTTACAAAAATTTTATCCATGATGAAGAGAAATACACATGTTTTCAGGTTATTCCTCAGCAAAGGCCTAATTTCCCTGAAGATTAACTTCTACATTCAGGGTAGTATTGCATTCAAGTGGGAGCTGACTCAAGGACCAAACTCAAAGGTATAAACAAACTTCTGTAAGAAGTCTCACTCCACTGCATGGAAAGCTTCAGCAACTTACACAGGAGACCTCAATTCAAGTCCCTACTGTTGGCAAAACAGTTAAAATTTCTCCATCCTAGAGTTTCAAGTATTTCCTGAGGCACTTTAAAGTCTCATCATCCGGGGCTGCCTGTCTAAATATGCACACTTTCAGAAAAAGACTCATGCCAGCTAGAAGTGGTGTTCATTTTGGATATGCACCATGTGGGTAACAGCATCCTACACAGCCCACAAGCAGAGACAGAGGTCATTCACACATACAAGTTTTGTTGTCTTTAAACTTGTGGCATAAAACTGCAAAGCTGTATTGCCAAACATGGATCAGGTGGAACTAGAATTGGAACATACTCCACTGCAGAATGCAGGACAATTTGGAGCACTGAAAGTATCTGTATTCCACCTTTACAGGTTACACGACTCATGCAGATAGAAATAAAATATAGTTCAGTTCTAATGGGATGAGACTTTGTGTAAAAAAGTTTAAATTGCATTTGGAGTCTCATACCCATCTTTTCATTTTTTCCATCAGTCTGGATACTATATATAATTTAGCCATTAATGAGAACAAAGACATTAATGCATATAAGTACTGTGACTTAAGTGAGTCAAAAGCCTTCTATTACTTCTGAAATACAACATTCCCCATCTGGAAGATTAGAAAATAACACTTCTAGACCCTACAGAGGTACCTTCCTTCTCTAATTAAAACATCCTTATGAGGAAAAGCAAACAACTGAAGCACCAGAATAAATCAGGGAAAAGCCTGGAAATAAAAAGACAATACACAGAGTATGAAATACAAACAACATTTCCATCTTATTACCCCACATGTTACACTTTTTTGTGCTTTTTTTCCTAATTGTATGGTACTTTTGTAGTGTCTACAAACTTTGAGCACAGAATCCCTCAAGAGGTAAGCCATAGCTAGTTTTAGTTACGCCAGTTACCATCATGAGCTTGGGAATCAAAGGTCCACTCTCACTAAGAGTGATTTCTGAGTGGCAGTCTTTCACTCCCTGGATTTTCTTGATCTTCCTCTTCTCAGTGACATTTTGTGCTTCTGTATCTTGGCCCACGTTTTCCATGGCTAAACTAATGTTCAACTCTAGCTGTTGGAAGCCATTCTAGCAAGCCTATTCTTTGGTACTAATGATGGTTTTGCTGGCTTTATAAGGACAGATACATGCAAGCCATGTGGATAGCTGAGGCCTGTAGAGCCATAAAAAGTCTAAAAAGTCTAAAATAGAATAAAATAGAGTAAAATAGAACTACAAGCTCCAAAGTCCTTATTTGGATATCTCTGTGAGTTCAAAGCACAAGAAACAGAACATTCTTCATCAAAATGAAGTTTTTCATTTTTCTTGAGAAAAACCCCAAACCATTTCAGGCTAAACTCATTCTAAACCTGAACCCACCACCACCATTTTCCCTCTGATGTGTATTTTTTCTCAGAATGATGTTTCTTCTTTATGAAGCCAGTGGGAATGCATGGCTGTACATAGTCTCCAAAAACAGCTAGTCTTTTACTAAAACCAGCTGAGTTTACTGCTGTGAAGGAAGAATGCTTACTTGTCTTTACTGGCTGCCACAGGATACCTCAGTGTGCATGTAACAGGACTAGTGGATTCTCTGGAAGGTGACAATTCATAACACCCACTATGTGGAAATGTGTTTGTTTATACAGCTCTGCATGACAACAGATGATGGAGCTGTCAACATCAGTTTGAATACTTGATGTCTTATGGTAGATAACCTTCTATGCTTTTAGTGATTGACTTTCATAGCACCAATTCAGCTGTCCAGAAATGGCAATTTCCAAAGTCAGAGCTCTGTTGATCTTCAGCTTCTCACAATTTTGCCTCTGGTCTTCCTTTCAAGCCTGGTATACCTGGAATGTCCTTTCCCACATGGGTTTGCCAAGTCATCAGTCTTTATGCATTAAAGCCCATCTGGAGGGACCTTGAGTTGTGCTGAGACTGCTCATTTACTATATTTAGACCTGAGAATTATCTGCGATTATGCGCAGACAACATACTCAAAATGGCACAAAGATGAATCACAGAATCACAGATCAGTTGAGGTTGGAAGGGAGCTCTGAAGGTCATCTGGACCAGCCCTACTGCTCAAACAGGGCCACCTAGAATCAGTTGCCCAGGACCATGTCTGGGTGGCTACTGAATACCTTCAATGACAGAGAATCCACAACTTCTTTGGGAAACTTGTTTGCCCTGACAGTAAAATCAGTGTTTCCTGATGCTCAGTCTTTGCCTCTTGTACTGTCACAGGTCACCACTGAAAAAACCTTGGCTTGGTTTTCTTTACATCCTCCTGTCAAGTATTTGCATACATTAGTTAGATCTCTGTCTTCTCCAGGCTAAACAGTCCTGGCCTAGTCAGCCTTCCCTCACAGGGGAGATATTTCATCATCTTAGTGGCCCTTTGACTCATTCCATTATGTCCACATCTGTCTGGTACTGGGAAGCCCAGAACTCAAGGTGTGGCCTCACCAGGACTGAATAAAGGAGAAGGGTCACCTCTTCTTGACCTGCTTGGAACAGTCCTAATGCAGTCCAGGAGACTGTTGGCCTTCTCTGCAGCAAGGACACATTGCTGGCTCCTGTTCAACCTGCTATACCCCAGAATTCCCAGACTCTTTTCTGCCAAGCTGCTTTCCAGCCAGGTAGCCCCAGCACACAGTGGTGCATGGGGTTGTTCCTCCCCACTTTGCATCTTCCCTTGTTGAACTTCATCAGTTTTCTGTCAGCCCATGAAAACCATCTCCACATCACGTTTATATTTTGGTTAAAGCGGAAGAACTCACCTGAAACTAACCTGGGCCTCTCTGTAGCCAAAAACCGACAGATGAGATGCCATATTTTGAGCTAAACAGTAAGAGCTACTAAAAAGGCCCTGAGCAACTTATTCAGCCTGCAAGGGCACAGTGAGATAGCTCTGTCACTCACATGCCACTACTTTAATCGATTATGCAGCCATGAAGAGTTCACAATCTGAAAAGCATAAGAAGGTAGAAGATGGAAAAAGAGTTGCCAGGAGCCACATGTGAAAGCATAAGCAACACATAAACAAAATCTCCAAATCTGTTAAGAGTGGCAGCATTTAAACAAACAGAAAAATGCAGTTTTACTTATATCAGAGAGATGTGTCATTAAACACATTTGCTGCAACTGGTAACCTTCTTACAGAGTCAATATATCCTGATATCAACATGTGAATCTTGAGTTTCCTTTACCAGGTCTGTAGAATTCATAATTAAGCTCCAGTTGCTGACTGTAAATCTGTGCAGTGTAATCTGCCTGCACTGTGACGCTTGTCATGATAAAATCATTCTGGGGTAATTTTCTTATATGATATCTCAGTACTGACTTGCCTCACACAAGGTATTTGACTGACAAATATAGGTAATCCTAAACTGCAGGCTGTGCTATAGATTTCAATACAAACATGGGTTACATGAACACATTGACTAAAATAATCTCTCAGCAGAGACAGCCATGGGATTTTGACCTTTCCAGTCTCTATCCAAAAAGCTTTCAAAAAAATACTTCCCTTTCCACAAGTTGAAAGAGCTTTTGCTTCAGCTGGAATACTCAAAACCACAGTCCTTGCTCACCTACCTTCCTATATGCTTCCATCTCTTTTACCACATACATCAAAGAGAAGCTAAAGTGGCCTTCTGTTATTGCTGTGATTGTGAAATGCATCCAGCAAGACCTTCAAGTCAGGAAAGACCAAATCTAACTCCCAATCTGTCTTCATATGTGCTGGCATGTTCCTCCAATTATCCTCTGACATCAGACAGACTACAGGAATACAGAACTCTGTGCAGCAATTGCTTTGCTGTTCCCAATGCACACCTGACTGAGGCTTGAGCCCTGTGCCTTGCCCTCACGAGCTCACGCTCATGCTTTTCTATAGAAATCAGATTACACCTGAACATACCTCTTAGCTACAAAATGGAAGGCAACAAAAAAAAGAAAAAGAAAAAGAAAAAGAAAAAGAAAAAGAAAAAGAAAAAGAAAAAGAAAAAGAAAAAGGTGCTAAATTGTGAATAGCCCTTCACTCCTGTGTAGAGTCAGAGCATTTTTTTCTCAAAAACCACCTGTTATTTAAGTTTACGGTTTGCACTTGCAGGGTTCAAGAAAAGAAGTGATCTCTGTAGCAGCAACTAACATCTTCTCCCATGGATTAGCATGCTCTTGTATGGCTTAGTATCACCCTGGCTTCACATCTACCTTGCATTTCCAAGGCAGTTCAACTACCTGCAAGAGGCACAACTCTTGTCTGTCCATCTGCTTTAGGAGAGAGGTGAATGAGGAACTGCTCAGCAGTTTGAAAGAGTCTGTAAACTGATTATCCAATGAAAACAAGAGCACAGGACTATATATGTCAAAGACTCACAGACCTGCATTCCAGACATGAAATCCAGCTTTGTCTACTCTGACCATAAGACTATGAACAGTCATGCACTGCAGCAATGACAGCTAGAGAAAGATCTCACCCTTCCCCCCAGATGTGGAAAAAGAAACATTTTGCTACTTCTATCAGGAATCTTTGGAAGTGACCTCTGTTCTCAAATATGGTTTTCTAACGCATCAGGGTAAATGCAGATTGATTTAAGTCACAAGTATTTAAAACATCAGCTTTTATCACCATTTAAACTAAAAGAAACTTTGAATAAGTCATGCATTTTAACCTGCATTGCTTTTGTACCCTTAACTCAGCTTCCTTCTATAGATAATTAATGCATCTTTTTGTCAGGCTGGAAGAGAATCTGTTTCTATACACTAACTCATTTTTGTTGCTAACTGAATTTTGGTAGAAATTGGCACTCAATCAAAAGCCACAAAACAACATCTCAAAACTATATACAATTAGTTACACAGTACTATATTTGGTGTGCTGTATGAATAAAGAAAAGAGGATGTTTTTTCATCAAGAAATCATCATAGTTTTCATTTTAAATGGATTTATTTAACACAGGCAGTGTTACCTGTAGTTAAAGAACTGAATATTTCTCATGATCAAACTCCATAAAAATGTAGAAACTGTTGCTCTCGTATGCTAATACCTCATTCTCTATATGCTCAAAAATAGCAGGCAAGTCTGCCTGCTTTTTCAGCTGCCAGTTTTGCAATACTAAATAAAATAGGTGTTGAGAAGAACCAAATGAATAATCTGAAATGAAAGCTACTGCTGGTTTAGGCTTTCAAATACTGGTTTAGTCTTTCAGTCAAGCTTTGCTTCCAGCTGCTGTCTTCCACAAGTTCTTCCCTTGCCTTCTTTGCAGAAATTGACAGCAAGTATCCACTCCTTGTATGTTTTTATTTAACTTGCATTTTCAGAGATTATAGTCATGAAAGGTGTCATGAAGATTTGGAATGGAGTTAGTTTTTCAAAAGAAGTTAAATAGAGTTGAATTAAAGGGTATCTTTTTTTTTCTCCTCTAGCTTAGAATGCTAATTAACAAGTAGCAAGAATCAGAGAGGATTCTCTTGGTAGAGCATGAAGAAATTCTAGTAATTCTTTATGTTGCACTGATTCAAGTCCTTTGTCTTTTCAAAAATAAAAACTATTTTCACTTTCCTCTTTATTTTAACAAAAGCCCATCTACAGTAGGAATTGTGCTGGAAGGGCACAAAGGTAACAGTGCAGATGCTATAAGGATTCACACTGCAGTAGCAATGGAACAATATCTCTTCATGCCATGGTCAAAATAGCAGCATGAAATGAGTATCACATGCAAATTCACCCTGATGTTACAAACGAGGAAAAATATTTCCATAAAAACCTGGGAGTAATAGTAAACACATTAGTCCATGCTGGTTCTTTAGACACTGTGGTCTGTTGGGCTCCTCTCTCACTGTCAGAACAGCACTGTTTCAGTTTGCTCAGATATTTTTGTCCCGGGCATAACTGTGATGATTTTGCAGTCCTACCTCACAAGTTCCTGTCTGTCCTTAGTAAAAGGGACTGCTGAGGTGAGGTTACATATGGGACAGCAAAGCTTGTACAGCCTGGTGAGAACAAAAGTAATGAAGTAAATAATTTTTTGTCTAAAAAATGAGATCTTTAATCATTGTTTTATATATAATTTTACTAGTTAAGGGATCTCACTTGCCTAACTTGTCTGACATTAAAGGACTGGCTGTGGCCATAAAGAGCAGTTTAAAAGCTGGGATTATAGGTATGGTCAGAAGCAGAAAGAGAAGATGGAAAACTCCAACTGATTGTTCTATTATGCCATTATTAACCAAGAGAACACTGTAGGCTGTAATCACTCAGCATGTGTGAGAAGAAAAAGAGGACACATAGATGAAAGACTCTGTGGGGTCTTTTCAAATAAAGAAAAATAACCAAAGTTGCGTAAATAAAATTTCCATACCTAGCATAGTGAAGTAGCAGTACTTAATAGGAAATTACACTTACTTGTTTCACAACATTAATGGAAGGTGTAAAACAAAAATTTCTACAGTTTATCAATATGAAGTGATAAATTTACTTCACAATTTTTTTGTGGAATGCTTCCTGAATGCACACGTTATTTGACCCTGAGATGCACCACTTCTTTCCCCCTCCCAAAAAAATGCTATCAGAATCACCCTGGCACATGTTCAGTACATTTTGGACACTAAATGATACCTCTGTGATGACCTCTAACACTTTTCTTCCCCTGGTCTATTTCTCTAAAAGTAGGTAGGGTAAAGCTTGCACCATCCTTAGCACTGAGAGAATGAGAGCAATTTCCCTTTACACAGTTTAAAATAGAAATACAAACCTTGCCAGAATGATTTGAAAGCACTGGCAGATGGATAAAATATTTCTGAATCTGCATCGTGTAACATTTGGCAGCTAGCATGAGTACTGAACAGCTGACTTTTATGCAATGACATTATTAATTATATCTTCCTTGCCAAACAAGCACCGTAACTGAGCCTTTGCAGCAGCGTGTCATTAGGCAGCTCATGCATGTCTGCTGAGCTGCTCATACGGTAAGGGACGGAGCTGCCCTGTCCCAGACCTACTAAAAACATCAGCCAAGCTCCCATCTGATTGCAAGAGCTACTATATATGGGCCAAAGGCAGTGCAGCAACCAGAAGGGGGTATGTTCCGCCCGTGTCGTCAGACATGGGACAACAGCCATTCCCAACATTATTCCTGGCTTGCCAAGACCACCAACAGTGCAAGACAGTCATTCATGCCTGCAGACTAATTTGCATAAAATTTGCTTGCAGGCTGAAATATCTTCATTTTGGACATTTTCCATTCAATGCTTGTTTTTTTTTTTTAAACTGGAATCTGCAGAAGCATCTCAAAAGCCTGTGTATGCCTGCAGGCATATATTAACTGATCTCAGATTTGCAGAGTGCAAAACTAACTCAATGAAAAGCCAGCTCTTGTTTCAGGAAACAGAAGAGCTGACAGAAGCCATCATGTCTCTAATCCTAACTGCCTCAAGCCTCAATTTTGTGCAAAAACCATGATCCTTCTCACTTCAAGCCAACATAAGAAACATTGGATGGATGTATTAGATAGATGCATAAGTGTCTGCAACACTTATAATTCAAACAAAATACTCACATATTCTCTGTCCCAAATCCCAACAGCCAGTCACCTACAGCAACCTTGTAAATCTATCCCTTTGACTTCCCTGTTTCACACATCCAAGCTCTCAGCAGTTCTGCTGACTCCTGGAACCTGGTTCCAGTTGTTTCACACTGCTTCACACAGAAATTCCTGGGGGAATTTCATCTTGAATCTGATGATCTCCCTTCACTTCTACGTTAATTCTCTCATAGGCAGTCAAAAAAACAGGTGAGAAGCATCACAGATTTGATTCCTTCTCAAGCAGTATAAGTTCCTAGCCAGCCCTTTGCCTTGAGATCCTTTGGATCATACAGAACCATGACGTGGTGTCTGTTGTCCCACAATGACGAGACCCGGCACATTCAATTGTATTTCAAACTTTTCGAGCAGCTCCACAACTTCATAAACTTGACTAATTCTGACAGCAGCTTACTGAAACAGGCAAATTACTAAATGGGATTAATGCAATCTTCACAGAGTCCTGAAGTAATCAAAAAGTTACTGGTAAGTTCAGTTTGCTTTTGAGCAGACCATAAGCACGCATTTTTAGATGAATGATAAATGTATTGGTACAAAGAATGGCACATACCATCATTGTCATCATCATTGTCACTATCATTTCTATAAAACATGGAAAATGTGCAGTACTGTTCTCACTTTCCAAAGCTACAGATGGAGGCTGTTTTGCATATGCAGCAAAGTATTGACTGCCACAATGGGGTACTCACTTTCCTCTTGCTCTGAAAATTTATCCTGCTTTATCAATGAGTTCCTTTATTTGTTTACAATTATATTCAAGTATATGACAGTATATGTGAGTTCAGAAACTCTCTGTTCCATGTATTTCATGGGTCATTCCCAGCACAGCATGGTAGCTTTAGCTCTGTCATCATAACATTAAAAATTCAAGTTGCACTAGGAAAAACAGAATTAGAGCAGCATCTTGCCTAACAGGAGGGCAGAGGATACAGCAACTTCTGCCACTCATAAGCCAGTTGTTACTGCTCTTGTATCTTCACAGAGAGAAACTAATTCTGTGTACACACCACAAAGGAGAGCTTACCTTGTATTTCCAGCGGAGAAGAGGGAACAGTAAGAAGCAGAAATACCATGGCAGGAAGCAGACAATGCCACTTGTTTGCCCAAACACTGGCATTGACCAAAACAGTGAAAGATGACCATCCATCAAATGTTGTGAATGAGGTTCCAGAGCCACCCCACACAGATGAGGTTTACATGCACCCCTGAATAAAAAGCTAAACTGGCTCTAGACCTTCCACACAGCAGAAAGCACCAGAAAATAAACGTGAAAAGAATGCACCATGACATCAATGACTTCTTACCTGTTGGGTTTTTTTATGTCAGAGGTGGACAACTGGAAATTCTGCAATACCCCAAAGTGACAATCCTGGCCAAGGGAATGGGCAGGAGTGCTAAAGGACCACTTGCCTTAGAGAGTTTCTCCAACAGACCCTTAGGTCTGAAATTTCCCTATAGATACATTGAAGGCATGAATAATGGATCATATGGAAGCTGTTAAACTATTCATGTCTAGGAAAGTGCCTCTGTTGAATGGACAACACTCTTTTAGGAGCTGAACTGACAGAATGTGAATTAAGACAATACGGTGATGGCTAATTATGTCCCTTCACACCACTCCAAGTTAAGAGGGATCTTGAAAATCCTGTGTTCAAAGGATTTGCTGGGGAAAGTTAGTTACATGGCCCTAGCCATAGGAATTGTATACTTTATTACCATGATTAAACTTTATAACTGAGACTCTTCTTTGGGAATGGGGCTCACAAGAACTAGACCTGTCTCTGATAATGGCTTTGCTGTGTTATAATTACATTTTTAATTTGCTAGTTTGAAATTACATTCACCTGCTGTTGCTGTTTGGAAAAAAAGGTGGATAAAAGCAGCAGTACAGTTCTAAACAGAGTTCTTATTGCTTGGGTTCTTGCAAATGCATGACTTCAGTTCTGGAACTGTTAAGCCACAGTTTTAGTTTAGAAAGGTGGAACAGAGTAATCTGATGGAATGAATGAACAAATGAAGGAATGAATGAATGCACTATGTTGCTGTTAAACCTCCTCCCCAGTTGCAAAGAAGCAGTAATTCAGTCTTAGCTAAAGCAGTTCCCTGTTTTGTCTTAGTCTGGGAATATTTTAGAAACCAAACCTACAATAAAAAAAGAACTCTGATTCCAGCTGGATGGGGAAAAAGCAGAGGCAGACAATATTTAATCCTGACAATGTTGTAGCATTTTTATACAACACAGAATAGTCCTAAAATAGGAAAGCTGAACCAGACCCACAGACCTCTTATGAGGTGGGGAGGGAAGCATTAACACTTAATTGGTATTAATGATTTGAGTATAATATAGAAGTCCCTGCTTTCAAATTTCAAAGGAAAAAATATTTACTAAGCAAAAGGCCTTGAACACATCTTAATGACCACTTTGGCAGACTCTCTTCATTACTCAAATGAAAATTTAAGAGTCACAAATAAGAACAGCATTCCCCATGCTGCAGCTCCTTTCCTTGCTGATACAAGAACTGAAAATGACAAGATTGTGTGGTCTCCTGTGGAAAACCAAAAAAAGATCTGTTACCAGAGCCTGCTGGTTTTCAAAACTACAGAAAAAAAAACTTTACTATTTTTTCTGAAATATTTTTCCTTCTCCCCTTCTGCTGCCTCCTGAAATAAGCTGTAGACTGTAATGAGGCCACCCCTCAGCCTCCTCTACTCTAAGGTGAACAAAACCAACTGACATCAGCTGCTTCTCCTATGTCTTGCCCTTGAGACCTTTCACCATCTTGGCTGTCTTCCTCTGGACACACCCTAAATAGTCTGAAATCATTCTTATATAAAGGCATCTAAAACAGCCCCCAGCACTCGAGGTGAGGCCGTCCCAGAGCAGGGCAGGACAATCCCCTCCCTTGCCTGGCTGGCGATGCTGTGCCTGATGCCCCCCAGGACACACTTGGCTCTCCTGGCTGCCAGGGCACTGCTGACTCATGTTCCACTTGCCATCCACTCAGGCCCAAGGTCTTTCTTAGTCATGTTGCCATTCTTGCCCTGCCCAATTTTAAGCAACACAAAAAGAGCAGCGTAATTGCTGTGAAGAAATGCAACCCAAATGTCATGGCAGAGGCTATATAGCAATTACGTCAGGCACGCGGCACTCCTACCCTCAACTTGTCATTTGTCTCCTGACATGTCATATGACCTCGGATAGTTCTCAACCTGAGCTAGATGTATTGCCTTCTTTGACCTGTAAAACTAGATGATCTTTGAACTAGCAAAGCATCTTCCTTATCACTCTATAAACATGCTGACTGCCTCAAACATTTAATCTACTCCCTCAAAGCTGTACAAAACTACAGATGTGGATAGGCACATATGTGGCTGATCATTCTGTCAAGTACTGGCACCTTCTGTTTATTCCTCGTTCCCCTCCACTCACTCTATGCAGAAGAAAATCCAAGACACCTGTCAGTGCACTGCTTGTACAATGATAGCATAGTCTAGACAAGTTGCCTCTGGAACTGGGTACATGGGGCTCAAGGGAGGTAGTTGTAAAGCTAAACTGGCTCTAGACATGGGCTAAGAGGGCTTTGTAAGTGGACTTAGTGGCACCAACCAACACTAACTTGAAAGGTCTTTCATTCAACTTTATTGACCAGTATAGCTTGCCTGTGGTCAGAAAATCCTTAAGCAAGACAACTTGCTGAACAAAAAGTCACATTTTTGTGCAGTAATAATGTTTATTCTGCCTTGCCCCTCTGAATGTAACGTTTTCTAAACTGTTTTCCAAAGCCACTGTAAAGATTTCTCCATTCATTCTTAGCCTGTGCAAAATTTTTTGTGCATGTGCTAAACCACGCACATGCCAGTGGGTGTAGGGCCAAGGTGAAACTGAACCACCAGAGACAGCTCTCTCACTTTTCTGTAACCTCTGCAAAATGGTAGAAACTGAAAATGGCCACTAAGACTTCAAATTGAACATCTGACACCACATAAAACATTGAAGGAACACAGAGGTCAGAAATGAAAAAAGGTTAGCAATCATAAATTAAATGTGCTGAGATTCTTTGTTTATGCATCACTTGCTTTGTGCTTCACAAGAATTAGATCTGTCCAAGTACATTTATTAGGAGGCAGCTCAGGATTAATTTCTGGCTAAATGAATCCTTTCTTGGTGACAAGCAGTACGTTGTGATTTCTATACCGCAGCAAAATTTTTCAAAGACTACTTCCTTCATGGATTCCAGAAAAGTTTCTAGGAGAGGATGGTTTCTCAGTTAATTTTCTAACAGCCTTTGTAAGAAGGTGAAATCATAAAATCACAGAATGGGTTGTGTTGGAAGGGACCTTTTAAGATTATCTAGTCCAATACCCATATTAAAAATGTTTCAAGAAGTTAAAATATTTCTTTAATAAAAGTAGCAATGGCTCCCATTTAACATTATTACAGTCATTTCACTGATTCTGTTGGCAAAAAGTCTTAAGGAACAATTTTGTTAGAAAAAGACTAGTGTCCTTACTAAATACAATTTTTAAATCACTTTCCAAACAGTGTTAGGTTCAACTTTCAGATTAAATTAAGGCTTGTCTGACACCAGAGATCAGATGTGCTTTGTGCAGGGGAAAGCTGGCAGAAGTTAATTTAGGGAGGAAGTACATCCAAATCCACTTTTACTAAACTTATTTCTGAACTAGTCTTCTTGATCTCATTGTCATACATATATACATGCATGTGTGTGAAAGTCTGCCATATGTATCTGAAATGTCTAGGCCTAGAAAATAATCTACACACATGACAAAGACTTCAAAACATTTCATTCATATCTATCTCAATTTCCTCATAAAGAAAAATAAACTGGCACAGTGTTTCCTGAAACAATGTAGCAACAAACTACAGGTAAAACAATTAGACATTACTATAATGGGAAAATTAAGTGATAAAAAGAGTCTAAGCATAAACGGTTTTCTTAAATAGAAAAGATAAAACTCTGGCTACGAGGAAATCAAAGTTATAGCTTCTGCTGACTTAACAGAACCACAGAAAGGAGGGGTGAAAGTCAGGCTTCCCTATCCTCTTCATTATGAATGTTTCATAATAAAGATACATAACACAAAATTCAGAGTAGAAGGAAGAGGTGGTAAGAGGGACATGGACCCCACCCTACCACTGGCAGCAGGATCCAAGCCATGCCACTGCCCCACTTCTGAAACACACAGTTGGTTCCCACCATTAGTTGAACAGCGGTTTTTCAAGAAATAGATTAACTCCTGCTCACCACTTTTAGGAATACATTTTTGGCGAGCCAGAAAAAAAGAAAAGAAAATAATTTTTATGCACCCAGCTTCATAAAATGTAGTTATCTATTTTCTTCAGGTTTTAGAGAGTGGAATGACCTTGCCCCTTGGCAGATTTTTGGCAAGAAAGCCCAAGATAGAAATGCAATAATGTGCTCCAAGATCTTGACCTAACCTCTACTTAGCACATTTCTGACACTTATCTAAAGGGGAAAGTCACACATTACCTTTTTAGTGCAACAATTAACATCAAGACAAAAGCAAAAGCAGCTAAACCCAGACGTTTCAAATACAGAGACAGCAAAATGGGTACAGAATCGTTGATCTGTATACCCTGGGTTTGCTGTGATATGGGTGCTTAGCTGCACTTGGAGAATTTCAAGCACTTTTGAAGTATGAAGCATTGCCAAGTATTAGCTCAGACGTGTTAAATACATTGTCAGGTGGCTATACTCTGGTTAAATATAATAGAAAGTGACCACACGTTTCCTACAGTTTGGAGCTTTGCAGCGAGAATGCAGAATGAATGAACTTTACACTATGCAACTGACAGAGAAGGACAGCAACTGTTCCACTTAGAAAGTGTAACTGAAAGAACAGAACCTAATATCTGATCCCTTTAGGCCCGGTAATAGCATTAAAAGCTACTGTAAGTAATGTAGAAACATATTCTGCTACACACAAGGACAATTCTCTAAACTGCTTAGTTTGTATCTTCACCCCAGCCCGTCATTTTCACTTGTGTAACTTCTCCCTCTCAGGGCAGCTGATACCCTTCCATTCCCAATGTAGCTGTTTAGAATATTCAGGGAATCAAATTAAAATAGATACTCACATCAATAGTTTGGATTTTCTGGCCCTAAATGCTAGCCTCTGCCTAGAGGTGCTAAGATTGGTACAAGATTTGAGAGGACCTTATTTGCAGTTTCCTAATTTTAGATCTTCTCTGTGGACTGTACAGGCAGCCAAGACAGAAGCCAAGACAGAAGGTCTTTGACGATGCCCTAGGTGACCATGCCCAAACCTATGGCTCTTTCTATGGGCAAAGATGTGCAAAAACAGCCCCAGAAAAATCTTAAAAACACATTCTCTGGGGTTTTTTCCCTGCCATCAAGATAGAAGAATAAAGATGTTCTACACAGCTATTCACAAAATCCTCCCAAATTTTTTACAGTCCCAAATGAATTTCTAGTAACAACCTGACATCTACATGAAGAATCAATCAATGAAGGGAAATCAGAAAGAGCAAGTCTCTTGTTCCCTTATGAGCATTAGAGATCGCTTTCAGACAAATTACATTAACTTTTTTCTCACTTAGTGAATGACTTAAATGTACAAGACGACAGAGAGACTATACCAGCTGAGTTTTTCATGTTATTAGCATCTATAAATCTCAAGTTATGCACAATGCTAGTACTGTATCTATTAAAATATTCAATTTCGCAGTACAGATTTGATGAGAACTATCACCTCGCTTCTGGACAAGGGATCAGGAATCTTCACTGCTTCACACAATGCCTTTCTACCCCTTACAATAGGAATTACAGCACATGCATATAAATCCCATTCATCTCTGGTATGAACACTTTCCATATTCAATCATTTACAGAAAAAAAACCCACAATAGCTTTTAAAGGGAACACAGCCTTCCATGTCAAAGTACTGGTAGCTTTGAGAATTCAGAACTTTGTATGAAATCAAAACAAACTGAAGGCAATCAAGTCCTTGGTAAATCAGCCCTGATGTGTTAGTGGATGCAGGAACAAAAGAACAGTGTGACCTTCAAGACCTAGATTCTCTCCTCAGTGTGATGCTGGTCTGCTGGATGGCCTGCAAGGAGTGATTTCATCGTCTGCAATTTGGTTTCTCCATTAATAAAATTGATGTAAGAGCATTTAGCTTTTTTTGAAAATACTTTTTGGTCTGCTGATGAAAACCACTACAAAAATCAGCCTTGCTAATTTCCTGATTCTGTTTTTGTACAGTAAGGACGTACCTGGAACTCAATAGTTCTACAACAATGAAAATCAATGTAAGTATGATGATAGTAATCACTAGGAAAATATTTCATCAGGATTGTCATTGCTACCTGATTGTCAAAAACCAAACCCCAACCACCTGAAATCTAGTAGTCCCTGCATAGGTTTACCTTATGTTGCAGTATGAAAAATGAAACTAAATCAATTACTTCATTTCTAATCAGCAGCAAAGTTCTTCAAGATGACCTGTCATCCACACAGCCATTAGGTCCAAACTTGCTTAGTAGCTCCTTACAATGAAAGTGAAACTTTCCATATCCTGTTTTTCATTGGGAATTGGGCTGACCCCTCACCAAGTCTTTATACACAGAGGAAGATATAAATTAGATGGCAAAAAATTTGTTGCTAACAACCTGAGTTAGATTTAAAACTATGAACTGCTGCACTATGACCTGCTGAGATGCTTTATATCTCAGATGAGCAGTTCCCTTTTTCCTGGGTCTCAAGTGTAAAAGAAAGTATAATGGTGGTATTTCTTCACCATAATATTCTTTTCTTGAAGTGTACGTCATTACCTAGACATATATTGCCCTTTATTACCATACCCTCAGCCAGATGTTTGTCCCTATAAAAATGCTCTGGAAACAGCATCTAGCCAAGATATATATTGATGATGAACAATTTGTGTGTGCATAAACAGACTGTATTAAAAGAAGAAAAAAAAACCTGCACACCTCTAAGTAGTATGTGGATATTTTTAAGTCTCCAACAAACCACCCAGTTGGCTTATTACTGGTCATCATTTTGCATTACTGGATGAAAAGCCCTTATAATGGTTGAAGTATACACCTGCAATCTTTTCCATAAAATTTAGAGAAACTGCACAAATGCCTGCAGATTAAAAGTGAAACATTATTACAATAGGATAGTCCAAACACACGTCAAGGAAACCCAACCAGCTGGTGTCCTTTCTCTGCCTCCTCTTTCACCCCTCTGTCCACACTGGCTTATACATACGTAATGAATAAGCCATATGCTCTGTCAAGAAAGAAAAACAACAAAAAATTAATCTATCCCTGCATCTGTTTCATACATGCACAAGCAGTATGTGTGCACATAATTAAAAACTGAGATTACACTTTCCATTTCAGTAGATTCACACGGATGACAGGAGATTGCCATTTCAAAGGTCAACGAAATTCTTAACCATAGGGCTAAGAACATTTCAATGTCTAACCATTAACTCCCTTTGTTAACATCTGCTTAACTAATTCACTGCAAATGTACTGAGGATGTGCCCTTTTCTAACAGCTCCACATTTTCTCCTCAGCCAAGGAGAAAGTCAGAATATTCCAGCATCTTCAAAGGCAATCAACAATAGCAAGCAACATTAGAGTCATTAGAGTCTTAGTTTGTAAAAAGTTCATGTCTTGTCAAAAGTTATGTCATGGCATTTGGTTTTAAGAAGGAAAAGTAATCTCGATTTTTCACTCTCTGCCTATATAATAAGGAATGGGAGACAAGAGCAAAAAAGATTTTTATCAACTTTGCCAGTCTCCCTGAATTCTTGCAGCTAAAGCTGCTTTTACCATAGTCCATTTTTACACTAACTGATTAAAAGTAAGTTATGTGATGGAAGTGATACTCCCCCAGCTTTTGAAAAGCCAACAAAACTGAAGGCTCCAGTACAAGAATACTAGGATAATTTTTCCTAGTCACTTCTATGTCATTCTTCCTTTTCTGAAATTATGAATTGCTGGCTCTTCTGTGAAGATACAATTCTTGCAATCCCATATGAGTTCACCATGGTTTCAGTATCTACATGTACAGCTCACCTGACACCTGGCTAGTACATCCTTAGTTCTGCCTCTCAAACATCTAGTTTACGTTAATCCTGCCACTAAAATGAAAGCTCCTCACTCACCTCTGCTTGTGGAGCAACCCGTTGTTACCGGATTATATGGAGAAAACCCACAAGAAATGAAGAGCAAGAACAACAAAATGTCATTAAGACTGTACTGTTTGCATTTCAATAGAGAGAAGAGCAAGAGAGACCCTCAAAATGACTACACTTTGTTCAGTATTCTTTTCCACTAAACTTCAGTAGTAAAACCTCTGGGCCATGCTTTCTCACAGAGGTATTCAAAGGATATGTATTCTCTCTTGTTCCATTAAGATCCCTCTTAATTAGTGTTATTTTAAAATATACACCCAGGACCATTTTTATAAATTCAAGAGCGCATCACGAGGCAAGTGCATGATACAGTAAAAGCATTGTTTCATAGCCAGCATGAGAATTCTGCTAGGAATGTCACCTTCATTTCTCCCTGGTTAAAGAACAGTGGTGCTGTAGGCTGACAGTACCTCGGTCAGCCACGGCATCTTCGTGCGTTAGGTAACTCTGTGTCACAGAAGCTGCACCACCACTGCTGGTAAGAAGGTTCAAACTTGGCCTAGCTTGCCCCTAACAGCAAATACTAGTGCCCAAGAAAACAAGAGGCTTTACCTTATTACTATCAGCAGCACAGGACTTAGCCAAGACCAGTGACTGAAGCAGCCTACACTACAAAGCATGGGCAAATCCAAGTAGCACCAGAAGCTACCAGGCCATGGAAGTGAGGCCACATGGCAGTGTGAAAGCACGGGGTAAATTGCCAATCATGTTTCTTATTACAAGTTCAGAACCATAATTTCTAGGATTCTCTTACAGGAGAACCGCCGTACCAGGTTGAATGTTAAGTGCCCACCACTTCCGTAGCTTGCCTTTGACAACATGTGAAAATCAAACACATTCAAAGGAAGCCCAATAAGCAAAACACACCCATGAAAATCAATTTAAGAATGTCAGCTGATACCCCAGAGACAAAGGCCAGATTAAATCACAGCAAGTGATATTTTTTATGGCTTTGATATTTGACTAGTGGGTAGTCTTTTCACAGAGAAACCCAAAATATCTTTGAATCCTTTGTTGTTGATATAATTCTATAGCAGTCAATTCCACAACCAAAGTATCATGGGAATTTTCAGCATTTGGGAATTTTTTGGGTTTCAAGTGACTTGTATATTGATTCTCTACATTTTACAGAACAAGATGAAGAGCAACTACAGATTCCCTTCTCTACCAAGTTTCATTATTTTGCATTCTGTTACAATGTTATTTAATTCAACTCTTCATTTTGTTATTCAACTTATTTTTATGACAAACTTAGTCTTCTAAGCAGTCTTCTCTGGCTCCTCAAACTTCTTGTACCTCTTTGAAGCAAAAAACAGCAAAACAAGTTTTTTCCTTCAATTCCAGAAATCCAGGAAGTGAGAGTCTTTCGCCCATCCTGTCCCCAGTACAGATGAAACTCAAGCATGAGAAAGCACAGCACAAAACCCAGCACATCACCTCACTATGACACATTCTCGGTCAACCATGAGCAGTTAAAACTGCAATGCAAATAACCTCTGCAATTCACCACTCCAAAAGACTCAGAGAAAGACAACACATCTACTTTGAGCATAGACAAGTGATCTCTAGCAGTTTTGAAAGTCCAGGAGCTTAAAAAAACCTGCAAACAATTATGAGGCTAATCCACACCAAAATGGTATCACAGACTGTATTCTGCTCTTTTCATGAAGTAAAGCTGCTTGGCTTCCTTTGCTGACATCCACTGAAATACTGAGAACTTTTTCAAGGAATTGGACAGTTTTATATCCAGGTCATGTGACCGCTTCCCTGCTGAAACCCATATATCAAAGCAGGCAGCTGCTGGCCTGAAAGCACAGCACAGCATCTATTTTCACATAGGAATTACTGTGTCGCTTGGCAGAATTCTGTTCTATATTCAGGGGGTGACATAAACCCACAGCAATGAACCCTGGAAGCTGAATCTCTCTCTCCCTCTCCTCTGCATTGCGCTCAGAGGTGAAATACCAGCAAAACGAAACCTGCCCTGTGCCAGGGAACTGTATGCTGAACAAGCATTCTCTCAGCCCTTCTTGGTCCTTTACTCCAATAAAGAAAGGCTGGCCTCAGCTTCATTAATAATTCAAACTAGATATCCATAAATTATGTTCATGGAAATTATGGAGAGGTTAAGCTGAACAAATTGAGAAATAATCCTCTAGCAATATATATTTCAAAATGCCACACTCAAAAATACTACTCTGTGCTAACATACCGTATGTTACTGTTTAATGATTCTATCTGAGCTACAAACTTTGAAAAGGATTAAAACAAATTTATTTCTGAATTCTAAACTGTCACGAGTCATAGAGATAAAGAAAAAAAGTCAGATCTTTTTTTTTAAAGAAAGAAGACGGTTTGGCTTTTCTCATAATTTATTTAAAAAATTACATCCATCTCATAAAAATGTACCTTTAAAATTGTGATATTGCCTAGGAGCTTAGGCTTAACATTCAATCTAGTAATAAAACTGACAGATTGAAGGAGGGGACAGAAATGAATTAAAGTGAACTACAACAAAGACAAATGGGAAGCAATTCACAGTGATTTTGCCTTTTTAATGCACAAAACCAGAAGGAGGGTTAACTGGCTTGGCAGATGTTCCACACAGACAGATCTTATTGGCCAGGCTGGGACTAAATTGAATACTGAATTTGAATGCTGAGATGATAATCTTCCCAAAATGGAAAATGGCAGTGTGGCACAGCAATCTCAGCTGATGACACATGTACAGAGTTTATTCATTTATTCAAACATAAATCAATGTATCCAGGCTAGACTATTTTTTTAAATTTAAGGGAAATGTGTGACCAATTGTTTTTCATTTCCTCTTTAGCAACCAAAAGGTAGAGGGCTTCTTGTTCTGACAGCCTGTTCACTAGCCAACATAAGCTGTAGCTGCAGGCTGATAGCTCAGCTTCCCAAATCCTGGAGTTGAAGTGCCTCCCTAGGCATTTGTGCCTAGAAATCTCAGTAAATATTTTACTTAAAAATCCATAGACGTGAAAATCAATTCAGCAGTGCAACTAAGCTTACACTTATTTATTGTACGAGTCTCTGTATATTGCTTTTGCCCTGACCTTTCATAACTAATTTATGTATTATTCACTTTCTAGTCTTCATGTTTTGCCTTTCTTAATGAAATGTGGCAAAAGACCTGCATTTAGAAAATCATATTTTCATTTCTTTTTCCTTAAGCAAGTCTTTCTTTCTTTAAATTAACTCCATGCTGAGTAATGCCAGTGAATGTGGGGCTACAATAACACAACAAATTTAGAAAGGAGAGATGATATATGCACAGCTGAGAGGTCTATTCAGAACATGGAAGGCTTACTAAAAAAGAGAAAGAAAAATCTCATTTACCCATTAGTCAATAGAAACAGAATTAGGAATCCAGTTTGATCAGGCTGCAGCAGAGAAGTTAAATTTAAATTTTATTTTGTCCTACGGAGGTGAAGAAAAAGGAAATAATAGCAATTTCTAGCAAATAAGTGGTAGACAATGAGTGCTAGAAAACTTCTGAGCCATGATGACCTTGGCGACCTGAGAGTGAAAGAATTCTGTCATTCTGCCAAATGTAGGGGGAATTGAGTATCAGTGGTTAGTAACTGAGTTCAAATGTTGAGCACATTTTGAGACATCTGTTCTTCCTTAGCAGTATTTTTTGACAGACAGAAAAATCCCAACCAACCAAACCCTAAGCTACGAATCCAGGATGCAAAAAACTCCAAAGTGTTAGAAGACCTGGGAGTGTGTGGTCTTTTGCTCATATCCTTAGATATCCTGTACTTTACAGCACACAGTTAACTTTTAGCCAAAATTCAAGTGCTCACCCAAAACATTTTCCCAAGCAAGCAGCCAAGCTTTTAACTAATTCCATTGCCTGCTCTGGTCACCAGGGAGGAGAATGAGGAAGGAAGACAGAATGGTAGAGTACTCTGTACCAGACTGTCTCCTATCTCCTCACCCCACGGATGTCTCACCCTTATCTCAGCATGGTACAAACCATACACTAAAGGAGGGGAGCAGGGCAGAAGAATAAAGCATCTTTCAGCATTTCTGTCAGCTGCCTTTACAAGCCCATTCATTTCAGCTTTGCCCAGCATTGTCTTTCACTTCCCAAAGCCCATTTCTGATGGTCTTGAGGTTAGTGCTGATGGTTCACTCAACTTGTGGCTGCATTGTCACATGTGAAAAGCCACCAGCTGACTCCAACATTTCAGCTTCTCCTCTGTCTTCACTATTGGAACAAGGTCACCTGCACAGCTGCCCCACTCTTCAGTGACAGTGGAAAACACTCTACTGAAGCACTCCACCTAAGTTTTCTGTCTTTCCAGAGTTATAATCAGACAGACACTATACTCCATGTTTTGCAGGGACTCTGTTCACCCCCAAGCAGTGTAGGTACATACAGCAATGACTGCAGTTAAACCTTTCCAGCAGCTGTAGAGAACACACCATTATCATGCGCTTTGTAAAAACTCAGTCCAATTCCTTTCTTTGCACACCAGCAAACAGTTGCCTTTCAGATAGAAGCTTCAGAAGTTCTTTACTATAGGGTTTAAATTACATATGAATTATTCCCAATGAGCAGCGATGACAAGAAAAGAGACAAGTTCCTTGCAGACTCTTTTTCTTCCATTAAGAGAGTCAAAGAGACATGCTTTAATAAAAAGAGCTTTCCCAGTTAAATTCCTGTGAATTATTTATGCTTGTCTCAGATGTTTAGGTACACACTCAGCCCTTAGATTACACATGTGCATTATCAGTAAGAAATGGAGACCCATTCCTGTAGGGAACTGGAATTATAGCAGAGTCTAGTCAAGAAGAAAATGTAGAGCCAGACAATACTGCTCTCCTCCCCTGGAGTGTTCACATTTGGAATTTGCCTGCAATACAGAATACAGTTTGTCCATAAACCTGAATTTATGCACACAATTGTCATCATAATTCTACACCTAAAGTCATACTAGACATATGAACATAGACCCTCTGGGCACAAAGCCCTTTCTTTCACAATAAATGACCTTGCTTTCCTATAAAAAACATAAGGAGTCCTACATTTGATTTTCTACCTGGTCATTTTTCCATTCACCTTGAATAAGGAGGTACTAATGAGATGCTAAGTAATAAATTTGTGTGCCCTTTGAAAGAGAAGTAATTCTAGGTATACTGTCTTATACTGTATTTCTCTCTGTGCACCTGACTTGGACTAAGAAGTGCTGTCTTCCTCTAGATATACATCAACATAACTGGCATAGCAAGTATAGAGTTCAGCAATTATACCAAAATACCACACCTTTTGTATCAAATTCTATCACTGAACACTGCTGATAGGACTGTGAAATGAAACAATGTGTGCAGGGAGTTATGAATTTAAGGAGGAAAGAGGGAGAGAGCAGCTAAAGGAAACACTGGGAATAGGCTAAGCTCTCCCAGGCTGCAGTGGGCTTGACACAAGGAAAGAGCAACCAAGTCTGGCCCCTTCATGCCAGTAGGCATCCTGAGCTGTGAAGAGATCAGTCAGCTACAGATGACAGCACACAGACACGGGTACAGAGCAACAGATCACTAAAAACACACAGCTTGTACAAGTACCTGAGCCAACTGACAAAATTGTGAAGGAGTCTGGGGGCTTGAAGCAGAGCTGTGAGACACCCGAACTGTGAAGCTAACATGAGTCACAACCCAGCAGTAACTCATCCATCCCTTCCCAGCTTTTCAGTTCAAAAGCCAATGACAGGCTGAAATGAAAAGTCATTGTATTTAAACCATCAAAGCAATGATCAAGTACTGAGGATGCTTCATGCACCTATAGTCCATGGCAAGGGTTTCTTTCTTATTAAGCTTTATGAGGACAGAAAAAAGAGATGTGTTTGATGTTTCCAGTAAGAAAATGTAACCTAAAGAATGCCAGTCTATCCAAATTCTTTTCTGTAGGAACAACCTCCAGTAAATAATGGGAAAAGGATTGACTTGACCGCTTCATTCTCCTTCCATATTCTCAGCCTCTTCCCAACCCCTTCTTCTTCTTCTTCCTCCTCTTATTTTCCCCTCCTCTTTTCTTTTAAACCACCCAAATCTGTTACTGCAGTAACTTACTATGTTGTTTTACTGCTCTGTGGCACTCAACTTTTTCCATTTCCCTTTCTGAATACTTCACTACAAGCCTGTTGCCTCACTGCTCTGTCCCCTCCACACACATTATGTGACTGCTTTGCACAAGAGAGAATGAAATTGCCTGTCTGATTACTGAGATAACTACCAAGTACACATGGGTGGTTAACAATTCTCAGACAGGACAGAGGAGCTCCCAAGTGCCACGTCAGGGAAAGGGAAGGGAATTGCCACTAGAGAGTTGACAACTCCACCCTGGACAGAAAGGTTCCCTTGTGTCCCTCATCACAGAGCTGGAGTTCTTTCTGAGAGCTACTGAACACATCCGTGCTCTTCCCATAGTTACGGTGAGTGTTCTTTAGCTGCTTTTATTCACTGGAGTTAGGAAAACGTGTCTCAACAGCTGCACTGGTAGAATAACCAGAACATAAATACTGCCAGTGTTTAGCAAGGCTGAAATGAAACCACCTCGGACTAACAGAGCTGAAGCAGAGTTCTACACGCACACTGAATCATGAGAACTATTTAATTCTGAAGTGTGACATACCACAGAGGGATTATTTTCTCTTCACCCACAAAGAAATAGTCTGAAACCTTATCTCTAAGAACGGTCTTTTACATGCAGATGATGTTAAATTAGACCTTCCCATACTGGTAGCAGGAAAGGGGCAAAACACCTGGAAAGCTGCTGCATATTGTCATGAATCACTTAAAAAGTATCTGCCACAAATACAAAAAATAAAAATACTTCTTTTATAATGCTAATACATTTTATATGTATCTCTCTCCTCAGTCTTTTCTATCAGCACTCTGTGGCACCAAAAGCTGAAAAAAAACCAAACCCCAAAAAAACCCAATACAAAAACCTAGAGAGCGCTATTAAAAAGGAGTAAGAGGTTCATATGGAACCTGTAATTTTAATAGCTAATTATTTTCTCAGTTTTCAAATTCCAACATGCATAGAACACATTTACAGTTCATAAACATGATTAAAGAGATTTTCTCAAAATTCATAGCTGTCACAGATGGCAACAGTTATACCTTTCAGCCAGACTGCAACAGCTGGCTGTGTGAACTGCAAACAGCTGGATGGAATCCACTTTCAAGGCAAGCAATAAAAACTATGGACAACCATACCACTGGTTTCTGACAATCAAAAAGAATGCAGAGGAAAACGTAAATCAGAACAAAGCATAACTGAACTATTTCAAAATCTACCTTCTGAAGAGCTTCATCATCTCAAAAAGCTGCCATAAAAGAGTATTTATAGAGTAGATAGAAATACACTTGAGCAGGACATACAGCACTAGTGCATTCAGTTATGTATCTGAGAGGAAGATCACTCAGAACAAACTGCACCCGGGTCCATCACACCAAGCAAGAGTTATATACCTCTACAAGATTTAATCTTATTATAAGAAGGAATATTTGCTATAATTAATGATGTTATTTTAATGTATTTGACTTCTGTCCTAACATCAGCAAATTAGATTTCAAGATAAAATAAGTTGAGTACTAATGTTTCTTTAGTCATTAGAGATAATAACTCATTATACCAGACAACAGAAACATGCTCATCAGGTTATTAAAAAAATCAATTTGTCATAAATCTCATATGACCACATCCTATGTAAGTTAAGTACTACAATCACAAGGTAAGAAGAGAGATGAAATGAAATTTAAGTGCTTCACTTTATGCTGGTGCAGTTTTGGTTGTCCCAATATACGAAAGATACAAAATGTCTGAAGGAAAGCTATCCTCAGATGGAGAAGGGTCTGGAGGTGAAGCCATATGAGGAATGGTTGAAGTCACTTGGTCTGTTCAGCCTGGAGGAGACTGAGGGGAGACCTCACTCCAGTCTGCAATTTCCTCCAGAGGGGAAGAGGAGGGGCAGGCACTGATCTCTTCTCCCTGGTGACCAGTGACAGGACCTGAGGGAATGGCCTGAAGCTGAGTCAGGGGAGGTTTAGGTTGGATATTAGAAGAAGGTTCTTCACCCAGAGGGTGTCTGGGCACTGGAACAGGCTCCACAGGGAAGTGGTCACAGCACCAAGCCTGACATAGTTGAAAAAGCATTTGAACCACGCTCTTGGGCATGGGGTGTGACTCTTGGAGTGGTCCTGTGCAGGGCCAGGAGTTGGACTTGATGATCCTTGTGGGTCCCTTCCAACTCAGGATGCTCTGTGGTTCTAAGTATCATCTCTGACACTCATCTGTTCTTCATTACTTCCTAAACATTGCATTTAAATTAAAATAAATAAATAAATAACCACTGAAAATGGAATGTGTACTGGACTTTCATACACTGGAGTAAGGGTGCATTTCTTACACTCCTCTGCTTCCATTATAAGCAGGATTTGTCTAAGTTATCAGATAATTATTCAGCCAGCAAATTTGACTGCCCCTGGCAATGGCCAACCATATCTAGTTGAATATGAGCATATCCCTTACTGTGCAAAGTTATTCCCAGCTGAAAAGTGGAGTAGTTAGAAAACATGCATTTGACAAGAAAACTCCACACTTCTTGATCTTTGAAGGATGTTCATTAATAAATTCCAGAGGATTTCTCTTATCAAAGAAAGATAGTGTACAACATATCAGCACAAAAGAAGGAATCTTATCCTGTACATTCTTAATTAGGATAATGAAGCCTTTGGGTTCTATGGGACCACCTCTGGAAATAAAGACTCCTCAGGCAAAATGCAGGAATAAGTCTGACTCTCAGAAGTCAAGTGTTTTCTTACATAATTCATATTGGTGAACTTCACAGGAAGGTCATAAAAAATCCTCAGTAATTCTACAGATAGCTGAATTTCCAGAATGCCAGGGGCCAGACCAGTTATTAACTCAGGACAGCATTAATTGCAATGCCAACTGTTAAGTGAATGCCTGCTTCCTGTAAAAAAGAGACAATCCTTCCAATCTCCCTTCCAATGCAGACTGCTTTCACAACAGCTAGAATACCAGAATTCTTTATCCAAAAAGGATTTCTAGGGTACAAGCCTATCCCCATATGTTGAATCACTGTAGAATAGACTGTATTGTAACTAAAAAATGCTTGGTGCATCCTACTTGACAGTGACAAGGAACATTTACAGTGAGAGGATGTGTGGGAATGGTTCAAAGCTGCCTCAAGGGAGGCTCAGAATTGACATTAGAAAGCATTTCTTTAGTGAGAGGGTGGTCAGACACTGAACAGCCTGTCTGCAGAAGGTGGCCAATGCCTCAGTGTTAAAGAGGCAATTTGGGCAATGCCTTCAACAACCTGCTCTAACTTCAGGTCAGTCCTAAAGTAGTCACGCAGTTGGATTAGGTTCCTGTAGCTCCTTTCCAACTCAAACATGGGCTGGAGCCCTGTGCCTGCTTTTTTCTCACTTACACCAATCAGTTGTGCCTCATTTCTCATTCTGGAGTTACCCCTGACACACAAAAGAAGTGATAAACTTGAAAGAGGTGTAGTGGAAGATGCAGTGCACTTCCAAATGGCTGCCACCAGGCTTGCTGTCCCTGCTCCAGGCCACTGTGCACTTTGTCCCAGATCCATGCAGCTCCATGTTTCCTGAGTGCACTTGAAGTGTGCAATAACCTGAAACATGACAAGTCTCCAAATGCAGAAGAGCACTTAGAGGACTCATAACTCCAAAACGATTCAGCTCAGGCCTAAGACCCATACACCTTCATAATGTTACTTTGTGTTTCGTAACACAGACTTTAACTGCACATTTTGCAGATTTCTCCAGAATGGGATTAAGACTTTCTTTTCCCAGATGATCCTTCTGAACAGAAAAGCCAGGCTATGTACTAAATATGTAAGTTAGAAGTATGGTATGAAAGCTGAGAAAAGAATTTGTCATTCCAAATAGATCATTTCAGGTACAACATGTAAGACAACCTGCATACTGAATAACACAAGTCTGACTGAGCACAAATAATGCCATGCTGTTCGTACCCAAATGGGAATCACTACAATTTGAGCCATTTATTGTCAGCCCATTAGCGTGAATTTAACTGATATGGGCATGCTCATCATTTTACAAGTGACTATTTTACATTGATTATGCAATCAATGAAAGTTTTCTTGTGATTCAGAGGAACAGAAAACCCCATAATCTACAGTCTACACAGCGAAGAAAAACCAGAAACTCAGAGGAGATCAATGCCCAGATAAAATGATTACATTTAACTGAAGATGTACCTATACCTCAGTGTACATGACACACAAAAATACTAATCATGCTCAGGTCTGATGAACAGAAATACTGAAACTGATTGTATGTGCAGAAGTAACAAACAGGTCTTGAAATGCACAGATGCTTGCTATGGCTCTCTGAAAGACTAGTTCATAAAAAGGTAGTTACTAAACTACCCAAGGAATATTTGCATGTCATTACAATCACTGTATCTTAGGAAGAATATTGCTGCAGAAGCAAGCAATTGAGATTTACTTCATTTTGTGAATCTGTGTTGAGAAAGCTGATTATTCAGATGTGGCATTTATAGGTCTGACAAACAAAAAGCAGCAAAATGTTGGAGATGAAACAGACTGAGCAGAACGTAACAGATTGACATCAATAATCAATTTCAGATGGTACCTAGTTTAATCATAAGTTGGAATACAGACAATATTTCTGAACTCTACAAATAAGTACACCTCAAACAAGGTGAGTAAATTCACTTGCTTTTGACCAAGGTCATTTCTCTTCTCCATCACCAAAAAAATTTCCTTTTTAATAAGGTTGCATTTTCTAAAACTAAATTACTTTCTCATCCTCTGCAGTGCAGAGCAGGATCGAAGCAAGACAGAAGAAATGAAGAGCAAATGATGGACTTGTAAGCATGGAGATGGTGTCAGCAGTGGCAAAAGACACACCTGAGGAACAGATGGGTTTTTCAAGCCACTGGTGACAGATGAAAGTAACCAAGAACATCAGAGAGGCCTGATGGCATCTTTCAGAGTAAATCAAAAAGTTTCTGATTAGTTTCCTACTTGGACTTCTCTCTTTTTTTTTTTTCTTTTTTTTTTTTTTTTAATAATTATTTTTTTTTTTTTTTAATAATAAAAACAATAATTAAAAACCAGGAATCCTTTTATTGATTTACTGTTCTCTCAGTCATTCCTTCAGAGCTGTCTGAAGTACAGCAGGAAAGGAATGAAGCCACATTCCATTCAGAACACCTGCATTCACAGAGAATGTTTTCACACAATTCTTATCTTGCTTTCAGGGTTTTTTTTAATGCCCCTGCCCAACCTGCCAATTTTAAGTGTGTTTACTGTTTGTCACTTTTTATTCTCAGTTCACAATTTTTGCTGGGGCAATGTTTCAGTTGATAATTATGCACTAAAACAAAATCCCTGGGCCCACAGCATGCCACTATTTACACAGAAAGATGCACATTCCCCTCAAAAAGATTATAATTTTCCATGGTAAATCAACCTCCCCTTCCTCTCATACCCATCAAAAGTGCCACTGACTTATCTCTAAACATGTTAATTCTATTAACCAATAAAATCCCTCCTTACTTTCCTCTCTCTCCTCTGAACTAACACAGGGGCACGAAATGGGGATTGCATCTTTGAAAGGAAAAGCAATCATTATTGACTGTCATGCTTTGCATTCTGCTCTGTGTTTTCCCTGCACATTATTAGAGATGAGAAGCTGGCAGGCCAAGTGGAATGGTTCTCTAGGCAAGATCCAACCCTGAAAGCTGAAATAAAACTGGACATTAGATAAAGAGATTGCACACCAACTGTGAATATCATGTTTGAATTTCCAGTTTATTTGGGGAATGAGAGGCAACTCATTTCACGGCAGAAGCTGCACACTTAGCAAGTAATTTAATATTATTTTTTATCTCTACATTTGGGACACTATTCAAAACCTTCCAAACTTACAGCTTCTATAAAACATGATGTCCTGGGGAAAGGACAGATGCATCAGATGATGTTCTAGAAGCAAAAGCAGATGGAACAGCAAAGTAATAAATGTATTTTCATGGATATCGTTCACACAGTCAGAAGGGGCAAAACTGCATGGATATTGGGAATATATAACCAGTTAATGGGTAGCATTTTCTCTAAACAGGATGTTTTCCAAAATTTTCCCAGGAAACAGGTATCCTCACTGAGAGTCACTGAGCAGGCTGTCACTGCAACAATATCATCAACAAGCATGTAAAACATAAAAAGAGAATGTCATAATTTATAGCATAAGAGCAATATTGCTACTGCTTATCTGGGATGCAAAGCCTGCTTCCTATAACCTTCAGTACCATCGTATCCAGCTCCATCCTTAGAGAGATAAAGTAGCAATGGGTGTAGGACAGATTTGGCACTTTAAAATAATCTTATTCTTTCAATTTTACAGTCCCATTTGCCTGGCAGAATGCCACCAGAGTATGCAATTTAATACAGTCACTGCTGTCACAAGACGTACAAGATTGCTCTATCCATGGACTGTCTTCTATATATAACTGATAAGAGCTTGCATAATTAAGGTTGCATTTAGAAGTCTCAGCTATGTAACTAACAGCTCTTCTCAGTGTGCTTTCATTATACATGAAACCCAAGCTTCCCTCACAACAGTAGTTTTTCTTCTCCAAGAATATTTTGTTGTTGTACTTACAATGATATTCAGTGTTAACAAGGCCTCTAGATTTAAAACCTGGTGTAATTTCTTTGAACTTTTAATATTAAACTGCAGATGTTTTCTTCGTATAGAAGAGAAATAGAATTTTATGTGAGTGTTGAACAAGGAAAAGCCTGGGTATTATTGTTATTACATCCAGGATTGTGAAGCAACTGGAGACTCCTCTGCCTGACACTCATCAAGGAGTCCATCTCACTTTCCACACAGCACAAAAAGAAGCTGTCAAAAGGAGGAATACCCAGAAAGCCACCAGTAAAAAGTAGATTTTGTGCACAGTTGTGGTACTTTTATTCCCAGAGGAAACCAAATGCATCTAAATGTGACAGAAGACTTTCTCTTCCCAGGCAGTAAGAAAGTACTTATAGGAACAAATTTTGAGACGACAAATACAGGAGATACAACTGCATCTTTTGCCTATAATTCAGAAGGCTTTCTCCATCAAAGGAACTCTGGTTTGTCTGCTTCAGATGTGCACTTGGGTAGTAATCCACAAAATGACACAAAGCTGTTTCAAACCATGAAAGCTAAACAGACTCAATTAACTTATAACCTCAACTTTAGAACAGTCCAATTTTCTTCTTCCTTGGCACAAGACAATGAAAACAAGTTAGGTATTAAACACTCAGTACATCTTTTACAATCAGTGTTGTACAATCAATTTCCAATCACAGTACCTTTGCAGGAGAAACAGGCCACTTATCAGGTGATTAAGTGATTCACTAAAGGTATCTGTTTAATTAGAAATAAGAGTTGCAGGATTTGAGGCATGCCACAGCTTTACCATTGCCCAAGACTCTCTTGAATTTCCATTCAGCAACATTTATTCTTCTGTTGTTTCCTAGAAGTTGGCAATAAGCACAAAAAATACCCTGAAAATGAGCACTGGATCTTCCAGCAAACTTCTGCAGCTACTGGAACAGAATTCAGCTCACTGGTTCTGCTTGATGGAGCATTAGAGTTATGCAAGGGCTTCACTTCGAGAGGCTTTCAGGACAAATTCTGGACAGGTTCTACTTTGCTCATTTTTAAATAATGTTAGGAATAGTCTATGAATCTCAGACAAGTGTGGCCATTTTGATGCTATACATATTCAAAGCAACTGGAATTCAAGTGAATTGAATTCTCCATTCTGCAACTCTATTTATTGTCCAAGAGTCAATAAGACAGAGTTCTTCTTTTGCTTCCTTCCCCTGTTCCCAGGGAAATATGCAGTTTAAATGTACAGTAATAACCCCTGTAAGAAATTTGTCCAATCACTTTGCTTTCACTTCCTATGGCATAAATTCCTACCACCACAGAAACTAAAATACTCAATACTTTGAATAATATTAGAAGAGCACACAACACACTGTACCTTACAGCTGACTTACCACTGACATGAGTACATGCTGAGACTTTAAAAAGATGTTACAATGGGACATCTGTGGTGAGTACCCAGGTAACTTCATCTGTAGGTAGTGTAATTTGCATTTATTTATCAATCTAGATACTTATATGGCTCCCTCACTGTGTTACTAAGGCATTTCACAGGTAGCAATGAATTTTCCCATTAAATACCCTTGCAAAAAAAAAAGCACAGTTATCTCCAGGTGGGAGATGAAGAATAGATATAACAAGGAACAGAGTGCACTGCTGAAGGTCAGTCTGAAAGTCTGAAACAACCACTGAAAGTCTACAGAACAACAATAATCAGACCAGAAGTCTCCTAAAATCACAGACTGGCTGCGACTCCTCTCATGCTTGTCCTTCCTCTCATGGTGTTTTGGTTGAGCAGAAGTCAAAAAGAAACAGTAACATGGCCTTTTGTGCCTCAAGCTAGGGACAAAATTATTCCCTCTGACTGAAATAAACATAAAATGTTAAGAACCCTGAGATTTTCTGTGTCATGCAACTGCAAATACCTTAGTGAGCATTTATCCCCAATATTCACAGCAAAATGCTTGTATGATAATTATCCTACCAGTCCCTACTGCTGCTAGTGGTAGCTGTGAGAGATGAGTAACAGAGGCTATTTTCATCATGCAGAAATAATTCTGCAGCAGCTCATACTGAGTTTATAGCATTTAGGAGCAAAGATGACATCAGTCTACAATTCAGGAGTTTGTTAAGAGTCCTTGCCCCGAATGATCAATTTTCATCAGCTTTAAATCCAGGCTGGGTGTATGTCAAACCTAGCTGCTTCCTAGCAAAATCTATGCAGATGATGTGAAGAAACATAGGGATGAGAGGAATTTAAATCTAACAAAGCAGTTGTACACCTAAAATAATTTTTTTTGAGGGGGTGGGGAATTAATTATAATAAAAGGAGTATGTTTTCCCACAAAGCATTACTTGCTTTTGCCCTCTGACCTTCACAGTAGCATAATGCTAATCCTTCCTGATTTTCATCATAGATCACTAGGATCACTAGGAAAAAACCCACTGCTCGTACTAGAAATTCCCCCACCACAAACAGCCTGATAACCCTAGGAATGACATTGGCAAACAAGAGTATTTATAGCTTGGTTTTGATGGGCCTCTCTTTGGGAGCATAAAACACAGACTTCATGGGTTTGTAGTGCTCCTAGCACTGCAAAACTACCAGGAAGCTTAGAGGTGTGAATTCACTATAAAAGCAAAGCAGACAGAAGCAGAGATTTAGGCTCAGAAAGGAGCTTCCTCAAAGCAGGAATTCTAGGACCTATGGGGGTAATTTGCTTTCTCTGTAATGCAGTCCACTCACAAGGAGCACATGGTCGTTTCTGAATAACAGTGCCCATACTTCTGTACAGACCTAGATGCCAAGCATTTTTCTAGAGAGTAGAAGAGCTTTTTTATATTTTTCACGCTTGGTACAAAAGACATTTAGTTTGATGCAACCTACCAGAATGTTTTATGACTTGCACATGAGGAGGGCAGGTCTACAAACGTGTGTTGAACAAGCCTTTCCGCACCGTAACACGTCACACGTTGCCTGCCTGAACAAGTCTAATGGACTTTTTCTGTCCTTAGTTCTTACCCCATCATCAAGCCTGAGAAAAAAGTGGGCTCACCCTGTCCTTACCAAATCTGTCATCAGAAGGACTGTAGAAACAGTGCAGATGTCCATACAACTTGGAGGATGAAGAAATAAGAATGTCAATTATCTGTGAGCTCCCAGCAACACACATGACAACTAGCTGCGAGCAGCACTTCTCAGGTGCACTGCTTCCCTTGAAGGAGCTCATTAATGATCAGAGGCACACTTAACGAGTTTGAAGCAGCACAGGTTGGGGATGACATAGCTCAGGTTGTCCTGGCCAAGACACAGATTCCAGCAGTAGCATTTAGTCTCCCTCTTTCCCCATCAGACAGAGCATCTTGAAAAAAGTTCTAATTCATAATGGCAAAAAATCATCAGGACACCTCCATTTCACACCAGAGAAATCAGCTAATGCAGAAGCTGCACCATAGCACTGTCACTGTGTGATCCTCTCACACCCTTGACAGTACTGTAACCAGCCATTAAGCCACCCAGCCAACCCTTCCTAATAGCCCATAAATCAGCACCACAATTCCAACATCTGTCGTTGAGACAGCACATGAAACTAACGGGAGCCCTGAGATTAGAACCTGGTACTTCTCTGGGTCTTTCCTGTGCCAGAGAAGGCTTAAAAGGACATACATAAACTCCCTGAATGAAAACTAGATAGGTCAAAAGAGGACTTTATCTTACAGAGATTACAAAAATAATTCAGCTTGAAAATATGGCAGCTGTACGGAAAACCAATACATCATCCCAGCAATCTTCCCATCAGGATATTGTAGCTTACTGAAGTACAGCATATTTAGCTATTTCTGAATGGGAACAGAGAGCAGCATTTGCTGATTCCCAGCATCAAATCCTGCAGCAAACAGCCTCCTCCCTTTAGGATTACCCAGTTGAGCCTCCACCATGCCCAACTCCAACACAGATGGCCAGACCAGCTCAGCCCACCATGGTGTGATATGAGATTCCACAATCTGGTGAGACAATAAGCCTTTTTTCATTAGAATTCTGTACATTTGCTTCAGTATGTATTTTTCCACTTCCTCTAGCAACTCTTCACCCTCATCTTCCCCTCTGCTAAGCATCTAGAACAGATGCCAGACAGGAAAGATCTTCTTTTCTCATCCTTGGACACTTTTCTACATGGTTAGGATGAGAGTTTTCACCCTTATTTATCAATTCAATGTCACCTTCAGCCCCTGTCCCTCCAACAGAAGAACCATTTACTGCATCCCTCTGGAGAGCTGAGCACCCTGGATCCATTTGTTTCTTTCCATCATCAGCTGTAGAGAAACATTCACAAGCAGTAAACATTTCAGGGGTTTTTTTTAATGTTCAAGAATTTACTACAAGAGTGATGGCACCAGGTAGAGACCCTGTCTTTGCATCCTTTTTTTGCCTCCTTTCTCATATACATGAACTCACATAAAAGATAAAAGTGCTTTCTTTCCCCTAAGTGCACCCTTTAATTAAGGAATGTTCCTCTAATTTCTTATAGTACTCTACACATCCTTTTGATGCACTAGTGGATCACTACTACCATTTTATTAGTACTCTCCAGCAAGCCTTAAAAGGCTGCAAAACAGAATGATGCCATGCTCTTGATGTAGATATTGAATGTTACAGTCCCTTCCTACACAAAGGTGGCTGCCTGCACACACTACATACTCCCATGAACTTGTTTATATCCTTTATCTTTCTCTTCCATAACGACAGGCTCATTGCATCTCTTTATTAAAGCCCTTCAGTTTTCCCAAGTGTAAAATATATTAAATGTAAAACTTCAGCAGGATAATAAGACTTTTAAACTAAGTTAGCTTCAAGTCAATACTTTTACCCTCAGCTTCTGGCTTTAATTCTCAAGTCTACCACTAAGTGTCAACACTTGTACCCAGCTCTGGTGCTGATATTCAATGGCCAGCAACTTGACCCTGGCCACATCATTTCAATTATGCTTCCCATCTTTCTTACTTGTACAGTGCTTGTAATTCTCCGGCAGGGGAAGCCATTCATTCCAAATATTCTTACAGTAAACATGTCACAGTATCATGATGAAAGGTATTATGGAAGAGCAAAGTGATAGTAAAATGTTATTAATGTGTGTATGAAGATACCATCACTTGAACTTCCAAGCACATTTTCAGCCCTGGAGAAGACATCAGAACCCTTGAAGAAACAGTGCTGCAAGAAAACTTGCAAGGGTAGTTTTGGTACAATGAAGCATACATTTGGTATAATGAAGGGTACAATAATAATAATAGATTTTTTTCTAAGATAATGACAGAAACCTTTTATTTTTTTCTTCAAGTCGTAATGCAAAACATCACTGGCATTTTTACAGTTCTTGGCATTCATCAGAACTAAGAGTAGTAATCAAAGTGTTTTCCCTCCAACTGAATGAGACCAAAGAGAGAAATAAATTCTCGCATTGAAAAAAAGATAGCAAAATACTGACATACTCAGCTCTAAGTTTATGCTTGACACTCGTATTATTAACTTCCTATTCATCTAGAAAGAAAATTCCTTTCTCTTTATAACAAAATAATTTAAGTTCTGTGCAGCAGCAAAACTTGAATCTAATACTGAAGTCATAACACACATACACGGCTGCACATCTGTACAGCCAAACTGAGCAATCACCTCTTGCAGCTATAAAGTAACTTCCATCTTTTACATTTTTGCAAAGTGGAGGTGTGTAGAAACATAGCTGGGCAAACTGATTTTGTAATCAGGCCAAACCTGAAATTAAATGGTTTGTGACAGCTGTCACTATTTGTCTGCCATGCATCAGAGAACATCAGGCCATACTACAACTTCAGCTGAAGAACATACATCCTGTTGTCTAAACTACTGACTAGTTCAGTGCTCTCATGACAACTCTTGTGCACATTTTCTTATACCTTTAATTGATATGCAGCAGGACATTATAAATGAAATTCTACTTGCTTCTTTCCTATTAGTAGTATAAATACTCATAGGGTCTCAGCCAACTTTAAGCCTTGCCAGTAAAATGCAACAGTACAACTCAGAATCAATCTCCAGACCCTCAGCAGCAGCTCTAGAGGCCTTCCACTACTTCTGTGAATTTGCAGTTACCATTGTTTGTTAGTCTACCAAAAGAAAACCCACAAACACCTTTGGATAAAATTACACATGACTGCACATTCCCATTGCTTGTACCACAAACTTTCTCCAATTTGCAAACCAGGCAAATAAAAAACCCTTTAGTCAAAAACTCTCCATCAGACTGAGCAACTTGCTTTGCTAGCAGGCAATGTGCCAGTTGTAGGGAGATCTTGGGAATATGTTGATGTACATATACCAAATACAACTGATCATATTTCTCCACAGTACACATTTGCTAAAATGGCAAATTCAAGGAAGATGAGACCAAATGTTAAAGTTATCACAGAATACAAAACATTACACCCTAAGGATTCTCAACATGACCAAATATTTTATTCCTTAAAACAAAAGAGGCAGCAGATCCTTGGAGACAGACATCTGAAGAACTGCATCTGGAGGACAGATAAACAGCATATGGGTCATAAGCAGAATGCTGTTGCAATATTGTTAATCAAGACAGCCCAGCCTGATGTTTTCATCCCTTTTTCCACAGGAACCAACTAAGAACTATACTGTAAAATTTTGTTGAAATTAGCTTGGAAATGGACATGGAATTTAGCTGTAATAGCTTGTGTTTGTGCCAAGTATTGCTGCTATAGCACATTTCTCTCGTTAACGTCTTTAAACTATGAGAATGCTGCAATTACTCTGCATTGATTTTAAACGTAGACTTAGCGCAGTAACGTCTCCAATTTGTAAGCAAAACATCAGCACCATAAATCAAACTGTTAAAGTCACTGTTTGAGCCAAACATGAGCAAATTAATAGAGAACAAGTTTAGAGATCTGTCTTTGGATTTCTGTAGGTTAAATCTGTGGACTCTGGCACCCACTGCTTTGTGCTTTATGTCGTCCATGTGGCGGAGGAAGAGAATTGCTGAATGACAGCAGATTTCTTGCTGTGTCCCTCACTGTTAGTCCACACACACAGAGCTGAAGATGACTTGCAGGTTCTTCCTACTGCAAGGCTAAGAAGTGCAGTCACAGGAAAGCCATTTGCTTGACATTACAAGCCTTCCACATAGAGCCTTACAGTGGAAATGGTGTCAGAATCTCTGAAGACTGTGCCATGAAAAAATGCCAGAAGAGCAGAATGTTGAATGAGCAAGTGATAATTACTTGATATAAGATTTGATTAGATCAATATCTCTGTGTAATGTAACAAAACACTTCATAACAGCACAGATGAAGCCTCCAGTGCACCGTCAGGGCAATGAAACTAGAGAAATTCATTATATACAGAATTTTCTTGCTCAGAAGACTAGAGATATTTTAAGGTTAAACTTGTGATGCATACAATAGCAACACCTTAGAAACAGGCAATGAAGTCAGAAAAAGATTCCAATTAAAATTAGGTTCTGACACCTTGTCATCCACACCTAAGCAAATGTGTCCAGCACAAAATGAAAGGCTTATTTTTAAATCTGCCAGCTTCCAAAATGACACTATGGTTCCAAGAGATGTGCTAGCTTCCTGATTTTTGCCTTATCCATAACAGAGGTGTCGAAAATTCTCTTGTCTGTCACAGCTGAAGAGAACCCCAGAACTGCATTGGATCTGCCTGGACACTCCATAGACACTGGAACATCTCAAAGGTGCCTCTGGTGCTCTCAAATGTGTGGCTAACACACAGCCATGGGTGGGGGCAAATGTAGTCACTCAGACAAATCTCTGCTCACAGGGAAGAAAGAAAATAAAGAAAAAAAGGAAAGCAGGGAGGGGGGGGAAACACATTTCTTCTGATGTCAGTACCAGAGAAAGAAGTTGTTGTTGCTGCACTCTAACCAGGCAATGACTGCAAGGCACTTAATTTTCCAATTAATTAGATCCTAACTCTAAATGTAGAAGTAATTGATGTGTCAACACAGACAAATGAAACAACTCTCAACATAAAAGCAAGGACGTTGCTCTATTCCTCAGTACAGGATGATGGATTCTATGATTTTTTGTAAAGAATTGTGTTGGGAGGCAATGCCACTGCAGCTCAGCAGTCATGTAGTGGCATATTTATTATATAAGGTGCCTCCACATCATTCCACATTTTTAGCAGGCAACACATCCCTACAAAACTCACCACCACTTTTCTTCAACTATAAAAATTCCTTTATCATTTTTTCAACATGTGGGTCACCTAAGTATTCACTGACACCATTATCTTCCAAACACTATTTGCTTTCTTTTGTCAAACACGCTGCCTGACATCAATTCAACACTTAAAATTGCAAAGAAATTTTCGCAAAGAAATCTTCTTTTAAAAGCTCTCTGAAAAATTGCAGCCATTTGCCCCCAGTTAGCTTGACTGTCACCAACCAAGACATAAAGCACTAAGAACTTAACAAACACCAGTGAACCTGCAACTTTCCCTTAATTTCCCTTTCGCCTGGGCATCATCCATTGCCCTTTAATCAAATTTCTTAACTACAGCTTTTTTGGGGCAATGGGGCAAGAGATGTTTTTTTTGCCTTCATCTATAATGACCATTAGAATGGGGAGTTTTACTGGGTTCTGCAGACCTTACTGAAGTAATAAAGCTGGCAGAAAGAGGCACAGGGAAGCCAACGCAGGCATTAGCTGGAAAGTTTACATAACATCAGAGCAATTCCTCCCTATCTTTTTTTTTTTGTTCTGTAAACACACACCCACACGTGTGCATACACAAACACAGAGTTAGCAAGCAGTATCAAGAATTGTTGTAAGCCTTTTTGTAATGCTAGTCTCTTTTTTTTTTCTTTTTAATCTAACTAAATTACTGGCTCCAGGTAGGAGCTTTTGACTAGCTTCTAAAATGCTTGATGAAAGTTGCAAACTCACTGGCAACCAGGGCATTAAAAACAAAAATACTCCCAAACCCTTCACTAAGCCAGGCAGCTGTTACAGGTCACTGTCAATGTGCTGTACAATACTTCAGAATACCTGAGTTCCTGCCATTCCACTACCTTGCTCATATATCACTACTAATCTCCCTTTGAAAGAAAAATGTATTAACAGGATACCAGAAATTCAGTAACAACTTGGGAAAGCAAGTTTCATCTAAGTTTAAATGAGGGTTTTAAGAAAGTCAATTAATAAATGCTTTTTTGCTTTATCGATTTAGTGTGTGCTGGCAGTAAAGCAAGGCATCATCCAGTCCTTCAGCATCTGAACTCTAAATGGTAGTGTGCAGGAATGGGAAAGAGACAGATGGCTCCAGGGATGACAGGCTGGTCAAGGGATATCCCATTTTTCACCTTATCTAGGTCAACAGTATGAAACACACTGAAAAAATTCCCCATTGACAGGAACGACCTGTTCACCCATCCCAGTCCCCACGTTGCTTATGGCAACTGGCAGCTTTTCTAACATATAATCAGCAACATGAACAAGGACAGGGATTACCTCAAACAGTTCCCTCTGGAACACCACCAGGATGTGACGCACAGGTGTAGAAAGCTTGATTCATAGAACCCAAACTCCTCTGTTCTGCAGCTAAAGGATATGTGCTTACACCACGGATAGCAGTTAACTTCTCACCAATTATGAAAGCTTCAGCACAGAGGAACAGAAAGGAATTTCCATTTCAACGAGGTAAAAAAATTAGCTCAGCCCATTCCCCTGGCAACACCATCTTACCCAAATGTTTTCCGAACTCTTAATACACACCACTCGAGACAGATGAAAGGCTGATTCAAGTGAGTTCTTACTTCAGCTCTTTCTGAAATTGTATAAAAGCTCATCCTCCTCTCAAGTTGTTTAAATACCAGGAAACATTACTTTAGCTCTGTGAAATGCTGGCTGAGGGACCACCACGCTTCCAGCTTCCATGACTTTGATTCCTCTTTGTGCATCATGTACAGGAGGGGTTACACAATGGTTATTACAAACCTCTGATTAGAAACCCCTTCTCTGGGCATACATCACAGCAGGCCTAAATGAGTATGAATGAGAGCAAATTCCGTAAGAATCCATTTCTACAACACCAGGGGAAAAGTTCCTTCCTTTATCTGCTTCACTACCAGTTTTGAGACACCCCTTGCTACAGAACCACCAGTCATGTGTCACAACCCCACAAGCAGCAAAATTGTGGTTTCTGACTTTATCAGAGCACTATAGAGCGAGCAGAAAACAAGAGAACAACAGCAGCATTCCAGAGCCCACTTCTCTAGCACACAGTGGGCTTGGCTTTGCCTGTTTATGGACCTCCTAACTTCCAGATGTCAGATTCAGCAGCACTACAAATATGCTTGCTTACTCCCTTCTGCAGGCAAGAACTAGATCAGCCAGCTTCTGGCTGCATGATTAAATCCAGGCACAGGCGGATCTCAAAGTATGTCAGAGCTACAGAGTAGCTGTCCTAAAGCATATGCTTTAGATACTGGGCAACTGAGTTCTTTCCTAATAATAGAAAGTCTTCCAGAGAGAGCAGTAACAGGCACATCTTATTTAGCAAAGTATACAGAGAACAGCTCTGGCTTGCAATAAATTTTATCTCCCTCTTAATTCAGATATAGTCAAACGTGCACACAATTGGAGACAGCAGTCGAAGGAGCTTATGATACAGCTGAACATATTCAGGAATGCATTTAAAATTTAATCTCTGTTTAGATAAAATCTGTGTTTTCACTTCAAGATGCTGCTAACGTGTGCAACAGACAAGCACTACACCTGGCATTCTCCATTTTGTACACCTCTAATCTCTATACATCTATCTCTACACATTATCTACTCTATACATCTTTGGTATTCTCTGTACATCTCTACTCCCTGGCATTCTTCTAGTCAGCATGAAAGGTGCTGACTAAGCATTTGCTCCTTTTGTGAAACAGCTTTCAAAAGTAACACGGCACAGGTGATGGTCTGTTTAAAAATCAAACCCAGATCCTTGTAGGCTTCTGCAAGAAATTTTGCTGTGTGGGGAAAAAGAAAGAACAAGTTCTACTTTACTGGCAATACTGTTTGTTTCCATGCAATGGCACCCCATGATGGGCAAAGCACTCCTCTAACTCATGAGGAAGCAGGACTCTTGCCCCCAAAACCTCCACATGAAACAGGATCTCATTTCACAGAAAAACTAATAAGAATTAGGAAGCATTTCAAGAGAGTGCTGCAGTTACTCAATAAAAATCTGCTTTGAAGTACATTGCCTTGCTCTCTCCTCCACAGCTAAAACTTGCTGCTTGCCATTACAAGCAGGAACAATGCTATTGACCCCTGGGGTTCTTAATTCTCTTTTTTGTGTTAACTCTCTCACTCTGAACGCCCCTTTCAGCTCTCTCAATAAATGGATCAATTGGAATAGAAGGCAGCAAAGTGCTGAGTCATCACTCATCTCCCACTGAGAATACAAGGAGCTGAGCACCATCAGTCAATGGAGGGACTTCTTCTTAGAAGTCTTCCAGTTCTTACTACAAGAGAAGTCTCTTTCACTTCCAACCTGTTATTAAAATGGCCCAACTACTTGCTTTCCAAATGGACTCTTAGCCTTGTACTCTTTATACCTTTGTTTACAGTAAAAATTAAAGTCAAGTGCCTCTGAAACTCTTATTTAAGAATGTAAACACCACACAAACACACTAAAAAAAATCCACAAACAAACAATCCCACAGGCAAAAAACCCACAATGGTATTTTGTATTAACTAATATATTCTGGATTATTTTCCTGTCTTCAGTTCCACCCTTACATTTTTCACTCCTGTTTTCAAGCTCTTCTGCCAGAGCTAATGCTCTGCCTAGTTTTTTAGTTTGCTTTCTCTTCAGGTAGTATTTTAATAATCACATTACTCTGGGATCAGGACTTTAAGGAAACTGGAGAATTAAGGTCACGATATTTGGGAATATTGAAATCTTTTCATTTCTAACTCCTACAGTGATGTCTTATCGTTTGCTGGTAAAATCATCCCATTACTGGTTTCAAATGGAGCTTAAATCTAGTCAAGGAAGGTAACATCAAGAGATGCCTCTTATCTACTCATACACTGCTAGCACACACTTAAAAAAAGAGGTAGGAATTTATTTCAGACCAAAAAAGCAGAACATCAAAACACTAATGCTGTTGAAACAAACAGCACAAAATGACAATTCGTTATTTTAAGGGTTTAATAGAAATTGATTTCTTTCATAACTTTGAGAGACTCTCCATTGTTTAATGTAATCAAAAGACTATAAGCAGGCTCAAACACCAACCAACCAAACTCCTTTGCTTATAAGGACTCATCTCTCCTGTTTTTCCCTTCTCCACATCTCTGCTCACTGAGCATTGTAAGCATTACAATACAAGACATTCTTCTAAAAGTTTAAAACCTAGTATTTCCAGAACACAGAGAAGTGGAGAGTTGTTCTCTTGGGTGGTCATGTTCAGCTGCTCAGTAATGGGGTAACTAAGGATTCAGAAATGAGGACAAGAATCATAAAAAAAAAAAAAAAATTAAAAACACTACAAAAACAAAATCAGAGCCCAGGTAGCCGAAGCAGTGAAAATATGCTGGTTTGCCTCTTATCCAAGGGAAATAAACCCATCATCTGCTAGGACGGTTCCTCTCTGCAAGAACACAGTTAAATAAAACATAAAACTTACTTCCGCTCAGCAGTCAAAAAGCAAACGTAGACCTGTGCATTTTGTCAGCAGACTGGGTTTTGACAAGTAGAAAAGAACACTAAGAAAATTGTGCTGAGCTCTACTAATTCAGAACAAGTACTGCAATGAGTAAGGAATTATTCTGTTCCTGAGGCTAGGCTATTTGAAATGCCACTTGTACTCACATTAGGTATGGGGGCCATGAGAAGCCAGTGGGGAAGAGATCTCACACCTCCCTCACTGCTGGGCCATGTGCAGGCCAGTTTCTGTAGTTTGCACAAAATGACAAAACATTTTGCTTTTTATATTTTGTTGCTCAGACAAGCAACCATCAAGTTATGCAGAGAACGACTGAATGAAAAATCCACTTTTGCAGGGATAGTTTACACAAAGTAGCATCGTAAAAAGTAACTATACCCTAGGACACTAACATAAACAGCAGATGTGTTTATGGCAAGTGTTCCCCAATACCACAAACAAATAGTGAGATCTCCACAGTAGCTGGAAGAGAGCCATTTGAGAGCCAGATGTTTTAAAGAACAGTCCAGGGTTCTCTTCTCAGGACTTTTTCAATCAGATTATATTCTTCCAAACACTAATCCAAAGTTGGCAACCCTCTTTTCTTTCATACACAGAGGAAAAGCTGTCCCACCTAAGCTACCTAAAAAACTCTGTCCCACTCTCAGTAGAGCAGGGTAGTTGAACTGACCACAGCAATCACTAGTGACATAAGCACCATTCCACCCAATGGATTCACATAGTGTCCAGAGGGAAATGTATGAAGACCTCAAGATCAGGGACTACCTGTATTCCCCATAGTATCTTAAACTCTCAAACAAAGTTGTATTCCCCCTCCTGTAACCACAGACACTGTCCCATGCTCACCCCAAGCCATGCAGAGCTGGACACCAGGAACTCTGACCCAGGGACCAAGCAAAGAGTATGAATCCCAGTTTGTTCCACAGCAGACAAAATGGTAGTGATGATCACAGAGATTTTGTCTGTTTCCATTGTTTCACTCAGCCACTCAAACACCAGCTTGGCCAACCTGCCAATCTCAGCTTTGCTCTACCAGCTTCCCAATCTTCTTTGTCCTAGAAGCTCGTGAGGTCCCACCTCTTCTACATTTCTTTTCCCTTCCTACACCTCGTGAATTAACTCACCATCTCTACAATGAATTCCACTCCTGTTTCGCCACCAAATGTCACCCCATCAATCACCCTACTTGCAGATTTTTAACCCTTTACCTGCCTCATCTTCCATGTGTGTAAACTCCCAAAACAGACCTTGCCTTTAACTCTGCATCTACACAAAGCCATGAACAACCAGGCCCAGATCTCTAGGAGTCTCTAGACATTCTACTGATACCTACATTAAGGTTTTTTTTCTCTAGGTGTATTACTTGGTCAGATAAAGGTATCATCTCTTCCTATAAACTTCAGCACAATAATAAGAGGACAGTAATTATCGTGGCAAAAGCAAGAGGCACAGCCTTGTGTGAGATCCATGTTACCAGCACAAGTTACAGCAGGGAAAATACCTAACTGTGACACCATATCTGAGACATGGGTTGAAGAATAATCTGCCCACTCGGAAACGATGTGGAATTTAAGAAGGCACAACATAATTACCCAAGCTGGTCTTGGCTAGGAGGCCAGGATTAGCACTCCAACACTTCTGAAAAGTGGCCAGGAAGGCTGTTTTGCCTCTCATCCAAAGGAAATAAACCCATCATCTGCTAGATGGCCCCCAAACACTGTTTGAGGCATCATTTTCACACAGATTTGAGAAAAGTGTCTTTACTGATATACCTGAGTGATTTGCAGCATCAGTGCATCCCTTAGCAGTGCATTGGACCAGTATCAACCCAGAAAACCAAGTGCTCTTCCCTGTCTCATAAATAACACACCCTTAGCTATCTTAGATTTTCTGTAGATTTTTCAGCCAGTTACACAGAGACATTAAAGAAAATAGTGACCTAATTCTGACACTGTGGTTTCATAATGTAAAGATAACCTAATTCTTCAGTAGTCCCAAAACTCTTCTTCCTGATAAATGACCTTCTCCCAAGAGTATTTAATATTACTTTTGGCAATTAGAGGACTGAACAGAATATGCAAACTGGAAATTAAAAAGCCTTGCTCTTCCTTTAGATCAGATAGGATGACGTGCACAAACACAGAAAAACAGTGTGAATTTTATTGATGTGCTGCTCTGCATCCTAAGATATGGGCAATCAAATCTCTTGCTTCAGTGAGTACTGAGATCAAGGGTCATGAAAGAAAGTTGTTTTCTCCCACAGTACAATGCTACTGCTTTGGTGCATAGAAGTTCCCTTCCATTTTCTTAAGCATCAACAGGTATGGGCTCTAAACAGATCAAGAAAGGTGTTGGTGCAACTGTTCCAATAAGAACTGTTGGTACAACAGTTCCACTTTCCATTAGCAAAGACCATGACCAAAGACATTCAGCAAACAGCAATATGACAGATTCCTACCATATTATTAATCTGATCAGAAAATAGTTTACATAATCAATTTAAAATATCTTAGCTGCCAATTCAACAGAAAACTGCATTGAAAAGCAGAAAATAGACAAATCAACCAGGATACAGATCAGCACAGCACAAGTTACCCTTATGCATGGCTTGAAAAAGTGGAGGAGGATAAGACAGGGAATGATCATGGACTTTTTGGGGTACAGGTTAACTGGATGGGGGCCATTAACAACAGTTAGTGCTGCAGAGAAGAGCTTCTCTGCAGCATCATGCCAGGCATGGAGAATCAGTGTCCTCAGAGGAATGCCTTTACTTCAGTGAGGAAGTGCAACAGATGAGGCAAAGTTTTACCTTCCATCACTCCTGCATTACTATTGGTGCAAGAAAGAAAGGTCTAACTTCTCTTAGAGCAACATCTTATAACGAGTACACCACTGCAGATGGAATCTTCGCATAGACACACAACCATGTTTGCTATTTGCACGCATCATTAAATAAACCCAATAATTAAATTTTCTTTCTTAAAAACACTAATGCTAACAAATATTTTATTAAAATTATGGCAATCTGCCTTTTTGGATTGCTTTCCAGATGAAATGCTTGCTGAGCACTCACTCTTCACTTCTGCAGTCTTCATCCCTTTTGAAGGCCACATGTGTGCATGACAGCCTCATGTTACATCATCTGTGAAATTCACTGCACAAAACTCAGTGCATTTGCTTTGATAAGTTGTGGTTTCCCAAGACTTCCTTCCAATGACACCAATTGCATAAACATCCATGGAGCATAAAAACAGAAAGTAAGTACTCCATCATGGCCTAAGAACCCCTAACGAAATGGTCATTAAAGTGACAGAACTGCATGAACTAAACAAAGTGCCAGGCTTCAGCACGAGGACTTGGGTCAGCTTGGACAGCACCTATCATTGGGAAGAATTTAGAGGGAAACTTCCTTTCATAAGGACAATTCAGTTATTAAGAGCAACAGGATGAAACTTCCAAAGCCCTCCTGGTTAACAACTATTAATATTTTATCAGTGAGCAGCATCCTCACTGAAAGGTACACACTATGTCCTTTTTCTCTCCTTCACAAGTACTCTCCTCTAACAGATGGTCAGTTTACATGTGGTAATGATCCACTGTAATTAAAAACTCTATTCTCATTAGCAATCCTCCAAGAATACGACAGCTCTGGCTCACTTTTTCTGATGAGTATGTGTTTTGTTTAATGATAAACAGCAGCCAGGAGAATAAAAAATACAGTAAATTTCTACACTGGGGCTGAGTGGAGGGGTTGGATTACAGATTCCTAAAAGACAGTCAAAGACAGTCACCATCCACCAAAGTTGAGAACGCCAAGTTTGAGGCTCAAGACAGACCCTAGTAATCAGCACATGAAGTTCAGCTGTCCTCTGGAAGGATTAACTAAGTGTAATTTATATTCCCTTCACCTTTCAAGTGTTTTTCTCATTTCAAGCGAAATCAACATTTACAACCAACTATTCTACCATAATTACAGAACAGAATAATCACAAATTCTGTTTTCTATAAAGACATAGATTTACAGCTTCCCCTTCCTGCAATTCCTCTCCTCCTCTCCACTTGGAAAAGCCGGAGGGCCGATGCAGACATATATTTTTCAAGAGTCATTACCTTCCCACCAATGGTACAGATCATTTTGGATTCAGTGTCACCCAGAAAGGAGACCTTGTGGACTACTGACAGTGTCTGTAGAATTACTGACTCAAAAAATCTGTAACACATGAGAAAGACCATCATCATCTAGAGGTCCTAAGGGGAGGAAGAACAGCCTTGCAGACAGGACCTCTAATCAAACCTCTGCAGATACGGGTTCAATTCTTAGTTCTTCCATAAATCACTCTCTAACACTCACCATCTGTAAATATATATGGAGAAACATTTCCCACTCCAGATCACAAACGCTCAGCTGCTGGGAGCACCTTTTACTGTTTTTTAATTTAGAAACTCATCAAGCAGAACCTCAGTTACTGAATGGTATCCCTGAGATGGTACTTCTGCATATAACAGCACAGGCAGAGCCCCACCATGCTCCACGCTAGGTTACCTGCAGGGTCCCAGGAGGAATAGCAGAGTCACAGAGACAGATAGAATAATACAAGTTAAAGCATCCTCCCAGGACTAATTTCTTGGCTGGCAGGTACATACTGGGTTTAAGAGAGGCTTTTTTAGTCTCTGCAGCTCCTCTATCAATTTTTCACTTACTTCAAACTTCCCACAAGCCTAGCAAAAACCTGACTGCAACTCAGTAAAAAGCAGGTATTTTCTAGTGCCAGATCTGACTACAAGATAGAAAATTAAAATTACCAAGACAAAATTATTTCTCGTGCCAATGATGACACACAATCCCTCTTACAGGGAGCTCTATTTTCCATTTCAAGCGAATAGATTTTCTGTCCAGAGCATCAAAAATTTAAACCACTCATACTCCCCAGTGTTTTGCATTGAGCATGGCTCATTTCCAAAAGTCAATGTCAAAAAGCAGTAGGGAGGTCCAGTGTTACATTACATCTCAATTTTTTCTGCATCAGTCATGTTTGGTTTGCAGTTTTCAAGCACAGTTTTATGTGGTGTTTTTTCTGCTGACTCCGAATCTTGAAGTATCAGCCCTGGGTTTTAGAGACAAACTGAGCTATTTTCTTCTGTCACACTTTCACTAATAGCAGTATTTTTGCAGACAAGTTCTGCTCTACTGTGCAGGGTCTCATTGACTTAACAAAGTCACTGTTTCTGTGAAATCTGCAGATCTGTTTCTGGACTGGAGAAGCACTAAAAGGAGAAAAAGTTAAAAGCTCTCCAAGCTACCTCAGTCAATAAAATCAATAGATGTGACAACGTGCATCACAGGTGGCCAATTTAGAACATTTCAGCCACATAGGGACTGCAGGTAATGCTCATGGGTCAACCCTATCTGACTACATTCCCAGGTTAGCCTCATGCAGTGACTAAGTACAGCGACCTGTAAGAAGCTGTGTCACCTCACTCTCCTGGATTATTTGTAGAAATCTCCTTCCCCATAGCTCTCCTAAACATGAGATATGTAGCCTGTGGCATTCCACTGCTGAGAAATTTAATGCAAGTCTCATAGGGTTGGGAGAGCTGGACATCTTACAAGATACAAATGGCTTCATTAAGTATCACTTTTATATAGCTTTTGAACTACATACAGCAAAGCTAATAAAATGTCATCTCATTTACTTGCCACTTCAGACCTCATTACCACTACATGAAAAAATAAACAAGGGCAAAAAAGCAGAGAGAGCATCTAGAGCAGACAGGAGGCCTGACTAGAAGAGAAGTGCTGATCTCAGGTCTGACACAGCCTGCTGCACAGCCCTGTTAAGACAGTCACACCCTCAGGTGCCTCAGGTGCCTTGTAACCCTTAATAAAAGACTTTGAAATTTGAAGAAGAATTGTGCCTTAATACCCCTTGTCCCTATCTTCATCTTGGATTTTTGTTAGTCTCCCTGTCAGGAGCACAGGGAAGTATTAGGCTTCTCATTGTAGCAGTATTCTCTGCTTAGAGTGAGGAAAATCAGCTTGAACATTTTTATTGTTGCAAAGCTATCAGTGGTGAATGGAGAAAGGGATGCCATGCTGGTTTTGGTGTTGAAGAATGCTGAAACCAGCCGGACTCATCTGCCCCAAATTGAAACATTCTGAGGAAGAAAAAAGTACCTGATGAAGTATCTGGTAAAGGATCCAAGAAGTGATACTACTTACAACTTAAATAAAGATGCCGAGCTGGCACAGCTGGCCTGGAGACATAGGACTGACAGTCAATCACCTTGTACTATAAAAATCCTTTCCCACTTTTTAAACTGTGGAGTGTTCTAAAACGCTCCTTCTCCAAGCGAGTGTGTGGAAATTCCTCCCTTGAGCGGGGATGCTCCTCAAGGTTACTCCTCAAGGATGAGCAAAAGAGATTTTCCCCACAGTCATCAGCACAGGTGAGTAACATCAATCTCTACTTAATAATTGATTTTGCTAGCTTTAATATAGTTGCTTGAATATTGCTCCAAAAATAGTACACTATACTAATACTTATAGCTACCTATCCTGATTAAGGTCTTTTAGTCTGATCATTATAATTATCACAGTAAGTTTAAATAAATAATTTATTTTATATCTAGAGAGAGAGAGAGCGTGAGAGAGAGCGAGAGAGATAGAGTGGGAGGGAGAGAGACAGAAAGATTTGGGTTGCCATCCTTAATCCTGCAGGACAAAGTTCTATAAACCTTCAACTACACCTATATAATCCTTTAGAGATAAACTGTTGGCAGAGTCTGGGGCCAAGATTGATTCCAGCTGCACTGAGACTCATCTTTGAGAAGGAGTTTAGAAAGCAGGAGGATCCTTTCTGCACCTCGTGACTCAACAGGAGGTCTTCTTTAATACATTTTGTCTGAAGCTCCCATTCTGCCTGCAACACTCACGAGTCTCAATTTGATGTATTTATTGAGTTATGCTCATGAAAGGCAGCAGTAAAAAGTGAATTGCACATAGCCAAAAAGTAAACACAGTATCTGCCAGGTCCTTGAGCTCTTCTCACTTTTGCCCCCCAGTTTTTTCTTAGGAAAACAAAAAAACTGCAAGGTTTTTCATCTGCAGCAGAGATAAGACGCTTTCATGCTCTGCCAGTGTATGCCAAACCTATTTGGAAGGCAGCATCACCAGGCATCTTTTTGTGAGCAAATCTATTAAAAGAAAGCTCTGTAAAGAAATTGCCTGAAGGCTCCAGTTCAGTGGTAGCTATGGCAGTGTTCCTGTGCTGCTGGCTTGCACTCACTGTGGAAAGTCCCCATGAAGTCATGAATAAACGGAGCTCTTTATGCTTTTGCCATGGGATCACATGGGCGTATCAGTCCAAAATGAGCAGGAATCTCTTTTACAAAACCCCACTATTCTGAAGGTAGAAGAATGGGCTCATTTAAGCAGGTCTTCCCAATTCAGTACCTTTGAATAAGAACTGTTAAATAAAAGCTCGTGTCATTTGTCAGCTGAAATGTATTTTCTATCTCCATGGCCATATTTGAGTGACTAGGCCTTGAAAACAGCTTTTAAAACTCTTCCTAATTAATACCTTAAACAGAGATAACATGGAGTCAGGTGACTTAACAGCAACTACATCAAGGTAACAGTTTTTGCTCAATGCCAAGGACATTTTAAATTAAGTCTCCCACTGCATGACAGACAAATCTATTCACAGAAAGGAGAAACAACAGAAAGAAAAAGAAAACTAGAACAGTAAAAAATGCTAAAACAATTCCATGTGCCCTATGAGTCTGCAAACGAAAAGATCATCATCCTAACTTGGGCACAGCAATGCTAAACTGAATATTCAAGCTTTGCTTAATATCACACTTTGCTTAAGTCATCTACAAAGTAGCAATTTAGAAGCTCTAATAATCACATTTACCTGTCTGATCTGCAGCACCTCTTTCATGAGTTTAGCCCTAATCTATCACCTCCAAAGGGAGCTTTTGGGGAATCTCTCAGTACAGCATCCGTAGCACACACCTCCACAGCATACATCTCTAAGGACAGATAGATTAGGATAGATTAGGATAGATTAGGATAGATAGATAGATAGATAGATAGATAGATAGATAGATAGATAGATAGATAGATAGATAGATAATTAAGCAAGATAACTCCTGTCCATGGGACTGGAAAGACAACGGAGTTTTCCTGACACAAAGGATTCTGTCACAAGCTGTTGAGAGCAAGCTCAATAAATCCTCAGGCAGTAGCATCTGGCCAGTCACTGAACAGAGTCCCAGGCACTTGAGTTTGAAAACTGGCCATCAACATTCTTCTTTCAGAGAGCTGACTTCATCAGCAGCAAAGCCCAGTAAGTGATGAAACCTTTCAAAAATCCTACTTTTGATTATGATGTTCAAGTTCAGGACTTCACTTGAAATTGTTGGGTTTTTTGGTTGCCTGTCTTCTTGTGGTTTTTTGCAACTGATGGCTCAGGTGCAATTTTCTAAAAATTGATTTCAGATAGGACTGTAGATCAAGGCTTGATTTTCCAAGAGCTTGCAGAAGTGTTACGAAATGAAAACTTTACTGAAAACAACAGTCTATTAAAAAGGCATTTTTAATGGGCTCAACTGCTGTCAAGAACTCAAAACCAATTCCAATTCATGACCAAGAGTACTCAGTCTTTCTCCAGTGCCCACTGTTTCACCCCGGAGAACCAAAAGTATTTGTAACCTCTTCTTCCTCCTCCTTCCTGGAGTGCCAGGCAAAAGGCTGCCTCTGCCCCTTCTCAAGGAGCTGAGCTGTGACTTATTAGAACAACCTCAAACTCAATTCCATGTAACGTCATGCTCTCTATCAGGGTTTCTTAGCCATTTCTAGATTAATAATCCTCCAGAGAAAAAATAATTTAGGGTCCATCCAGCACAGTGATGACACTTTCACGTCTCTGTGGCAAACTCTTGTGCTCCCAAGGTTTTTCCTTTCAAGCATATGCTCCTGAATCTTTACACTGCCTTTTGTCTCAGCATGGCAGTGCTCATTTCAGCCCTAAGACAGATCTTAAATCCATACAGTCTATATAATCTTAGGCAGACATAATTCAATAAGCCTGTTTTTCCTTTTCATGCCATTGGATTTGAACATTTTCTCTGCTGAACCTGCCCACAACACATCCTATAACACAGAAAACCTTGAGCTGACTACCCATAAAATATATTGCGTCAATGGCCAGACATAAATCTGCACTGATGCTGCAGCAAAAAGAAAACCACTGCTGAAGTGAATGTCACATCAGGTTGTGGTCTCGGAAGAACAGACAGAAGCAGGAGACACTACAGGGCAGAAACAATAAAGGAAGAAGCCTCCCTCTCTCCCCCAAGCTGCTATGAAGCAAAAAATTAGGCCAGAGACTGTCATTAAAGCGGTATTGTAATCACAGCTCCTAGAACCTTTTAGCAGTAAGTTGAGGACAGAAAGAAGTTTCTTTAGAAGGTGCTGAGCTTCTTTCAACAGAAAACAGAAAAACATCTCTCAATCATCCACTCAAAAATGTGAAGTCACGTCAGAGAACTGTGTGCATGCAGGCACAGTGCTATCAGATTTATAAAAGCGGTGCCTCACGCAAGTGCAAATGAGCCCTCTCAGCTTTCTCTGGTGGAGGCTGGGAAAGAAAGCAAGTAAGCTGGCAGCTGTTATTCCTCAGAAACCTGATCACAACCTCATCACGATCTTTGCTTCTCCACTCAGTTACTCAAATTCTGAACCACAAAAGAGCAGGTATGATATCAGTACCAGCAAGGCTGGGCATGGAGAACAGATCAGTAGGTGTACAGCTGAACGTCGAGCAGAAACAAATTGTGTGCTGTGGATCCTAGCAAAAGAAGGAAAGAAAGGAGGAAAGAGACTGTGGGAATACAGGGGAAGAGATTAAGGATGCTCTTATCCTCCCATTTCCCCCTCGTAATTCTTTATGAAGCACACAGCAAAGCTTTAAGAAGGCAAAAATACTTCTATGTCTATATTTCCCACAAATAAGCAAGTAGTGTTGTTTCCCTCCTTTCACATTCCTTTTATGCACATCTCTCTTGAATATGTTTGTTGGAGAACTCTTTCTAGATCCAGAGTCAGGATCTCCTAATTACAGTAGTAAAAGTTCCTGAATAATAAGGAAACAGAAACCATCCAGACACAAACTAGAAACTCTTCCTTCTTTCCAGTGCTCTGGCTCCACTCCCCTATCCTCCTGGAGTGCTGTAATGCTATCTGTTTCTGTGATCCTGAGAGTTTCTCAAGATACAGGAACTGGGAGAGCCAATTCCTACAAAGAGTTATACACAGAACCATAGAATGCGGTGGGACACCACCATCAGGGATGCAGGGAATAAGGACAGCCTTAAGGAAGAACGAATTTTATCCTACTTTTTGCATGTCACCTTCTGAGATTAAAAAAAAAGAAAAGGGGCGGGGGGGAATGCTGCAAAGAAATAATAGTTTCATTAGAAACACATTTCATGGTGGGAAGCACAGAGCAAAAAAAATCACTGGTTAAGAACCAGAAAAATTAGAAGGAAGTAACAATTTAAACATCGGTGACATTTCTGATAATGTGTCTAATGGCACAGCACAGAAGAAAATTAATCCTTAACTTTATAATTTGGATTTATGGGAGAAGTATATAATTCAGTGGATCTTCAGCATGTAACATACAGGGAGTATTTCAGCTTTCCAAAAGCATGTGCTGCTTCAATCAGGATATGTCATTGGAATAGGTTGGGGAGTACTCATTAAATCACTTGTTTATTATTCACACTACAGGAATGTGAGTTCTATTGGTAAAATGAATCAATCAGAGAGCAAAGAGCTATTCTCTGGAGTCTGCATTAATCAGCCCGACAAGCTGTCACTAAGGATTGGGTCAGGCTCATAGCACAGCATCCAACCAGTGGGGAAAAAAATCCCCGAGACGGCTGGAACAGGGAACAGTTCACCCATTTAAAGCTGTCCCCAGAGGCTTGTGTCAACCATTTATTACTGCTCACACACAGCTGCAGAAGCTTTTAAGTGAGAAACCTGCATTCTCGGACGTTCCAGAACTGTGTGGAAACATGCTTGATCCCAGCTAGTTCTGGGAGGACAAGCAAGATGAAGTATCCTGAAAGAAATACTGCTGAGCTTTAATACAGCCCTCTGAAGAAAAGGCATTCATGAACTTGGAAAAGGTCTAAAACTAGGACACATGTCAGAACAGATACACTGTGGGGAAACACTCAGAGCTGTCATGCAGCCTGCACTTCAATAAAACGTTTTTAAAAAAACAACACTATTTTTACAGACTGTTTTTCATACGAGCATATTGCTTTCAAGGTTGAGCTGTTGCTCAGACTCCCTCAATATAAGTCTAAAATATAAAGTATCATTTTAAAAAATGTCACTTATGAGAATGCACCAAAAAAATAGCTGTTTGGCTTTTTAAAAAACCCGAACAAAACAAAACCCCACAACCATTAACCTGCCCTACCCTCCTGGTAAAGATTACGAACTCCTAAAATTTCATTATTCTGAGATACACACTCTGTTAATGAGAATGAACATAACAGAGAATACAAGCACTAGCTGGGCTGCAGGAGTCCTAAACAGACCAGAAACGTGGAACAAGAAAAAAGCAGTCAGCAGTTCTGATAATACAGTGAAGCCATGTAACACATATAGCAACGCATAAAATCAATACACTGCACCAGAGAACACAATCACACACTGCGGCCACTTGGATGGAGGAGTGATAAGATCAATGTTTCTCTTCTTGTCAGCACTTGTGCCAACCGCACCTTCAAGCTGGATGGAGTGTAAAACAGAGCATGACCCACAGGGACAGAGCTGCAGGATGGGCTACAAAAATTGCTGAATAGCTCAGAGAAGGAGAAGTGGTTTAGCTGAAGTGTACTTCAGGGGAGGCTGCCAGGGAAGGCAGTCCGGAGGGAAAAACAATAAAAAGATGAGTATCTAATTGTAGAGATGTAATATGAGTGCAAATGCTCAGAAGTGAGGAAGAAAATCTTTCTGTCCTCACAACAGAGCTTCTCCATCTCACAGAGCTCTATACAGAGCGCTGTGCATGCTGCCACTCTAAATTTGATGTTAAAAGCTACGGCACAGAACTGTAGAAATATTAGTGTAAGCATTTAAATACAGCCTCAGGCAACATTGGCAAGACTGTATCCTGCAGATCATGAGATGCGATTGTTCCACTCTATCCAGCACTTGTCAGACCATACTTGGACTACTGTATCCAGGCTTGGCCATCCCAGCTCAAGAAACTGAACACCACCCTGTGCTGTTCCACCAAGGCAAATATTGAAGGCAGGTTGCTTCACGGAAAATTCTGGCATGGCTATAAGAAAAACTGAAAACAAACTGAACTAATTGAAAACAAACATTGGAATAGATTACCAAGAGAAATGGTGGCATTTCTCTTGCTATAAATACTCAGTGCTGCGCTTGACAGGGCCCTGGGTAACACAAACTAAGGATTTCCCTTCAACAGAAGGTTGGACCAGATGTTCTCTAGAGGTTCCTACCAACCTAGAGTTTTTTCTATGATTCCATGATCCGAACATATGTTATGCTATATGCCCTGCTAAATACTGCTTTTGCTGTAAACTCATTTTAAAATAGATTTTTTCTGATTTTTCTTTCCATTTCAGTAATAAAGTGAAAATAAAAAAAAATAGTAATGACAACAAATGGAGGATGGTTCACTGTTTTTCAGAATAATTGCAAGCATCAATTGAAATTAGCAAGCACAAGACATTAAAGGAAATGCCCTTTCACAGAATATTTAATTAAACAAGTAGACTTTCTGCCAGAGAATTTTGGATAAATGGCTGAAAAGAGTTCCATGAATTCATTCAATTCCTTTGGTTTCCATTAAACATTTTTTACCATGTACTTTAAAAGGCAAGATACACAAACTTTTGGTCTGATCCAGCATATCCAATTTTGCATTTGAGCCTCATGAATGGGAGATAAATCAATACACCAGAAGTCAAACATAGTAGTATTAAATTGTAACTCCACTATTTTATTTGGACAATGAATTTAAATACTCAAAACAGAACCATGGAAATCCTACCACTAATAAGGTGAACCTTACCACTAATACCTACTAAATCATGAAGCACAACAACTATTTATTTCAATTAATCTGTAAATGGACGAACAGACCAAGAGACAAAACAAGAACAAAATCCAGCAATCAGGTTCTACTTCTACCTTAAAGAAGAAAGATAAACTCTAATTTCCAAAGTAAAGGGGATTCCAACCTGCCAAAGTAACAGATAGCTCTATCACATCAAGATTGTACATCATAGCCACCTCCACAGGCATATTCTATTAAGAGAGAAGATAACACCTAAAAAAAAGCCTAAACAAACACAAAAATAACAAACTGAGAGCAAATCTAACTCCAGCCATCTGCATTTTAGACTGCATCCTGTAAGACACAAAACCAGTGTTGCACTGAAAGACATCCCAACATCCTCCCAGATGCTGAGAGTGCAAAGAAAGGTCCCACCTGAGAGCTCTCTCTACATTCCACATGCTGAAAAAGGTGTTAGAACAAACATCGCTCAGGCAGTAAACGACTAACATATGGCTTGAGGGGCTATGGAAAGTAGGAAGAAATCCTACTGCCAGCCATGCAACAAGTCTACCTTCTAGAAGTGTTAAATCCAATGTTGGGTTATTTATTAGTTATGGAATATATTTTATTTGCTGGTTTGGAGTAATAAAAAAATATTACTATGAAATCAATAAGGAGAGATATCCCACAGCCAAGTCTGCACCTTGACTGTCATCCATTGGATGACACTCTCAAGAAGAGACGTCCATTTTATTCTGTGACACTTTGCAGGTGGTGGGAAGGTTTAAGGTTTATGCTGTGTCATGAGAAACCTTCCACTCCTCTAGGTATTTCTGGATGTCAGTGGCTCGATGCCAGACCTCTGGAGTACACAGGCAAATAAAAGGATGCTGTGCCAGTTAGGAGTTTTGTGCCTGCAGACAATGCTGCACAAGCATGTCAAGCTCCGAGGTGGCTTGGCTCTGAAGCCTCTCCCAAGGCACAGGGCCCATAACAGATGGTCGGTTGCTTAAGACACTTACCAGGGATCCAGATTCAATTTCAGTTTAACTTTGTACAAGTCTCTCAGAAGGACACATCTACACCATGGATACAGACAGATTTAAGCTAATCTGGGAATGAAAGTGCAGGAGGACTGCTGCTTGAGGGAAGTGATCAGCAGGATTTCTGAGCTCGTGGGCATTGCCATGCAGATCTCAACACAAACCTCTCCATGCTGAAGTCTGCTGCATGTGGACTTCTGTCCTGGTTTTGGCTGGGATAGAGTTAGTTTTCTTCCTAGTAGCTGGTACAGTGCTGTGTTTTAGATTTGATGTAAGAATAACATTGGTAACAGAACCACAGAATGCCTTGGGTTGGAAGGGACCTTAAAGATCATCTAATTCCAATCACACTGCCATTGGCAGGAAACCTTCCACTAGACCAGGCTACTCAAAGCCCCATCCAACCTGGCCTCGAAAATCTCCAGGGATGAGGAATCCACAACTTCCCTGGGCAATCTGTGGCAGTGCCTCTCACCTGCTGCTGAGCAGTGCTTACCTTGAGTAAAGACTCTTCAGGGTCTCATGCTCTGCCAGTCAGGAGGTGCAGAAGGAGCTGGGAGGGAGCATGGGAAGGACTGACCAAAGGGATATTCCATGCTATAGAATGTCATGCTCAGTACATAAACTGCAGGGGGTCAACCAGGAGCCATCAATCACTGCTCAGGGATGGGCTGGGCATCAGTCAGTGGATGTACTGTACATGGAGGGTTGGGATAATTTATATCTCTCTCTTTGTTACTTCCCTTTTTATTACAATTATCATTATGCAGTTATTGTTGTTACTATATTTTATTTCTATTATTAAACTGCTTTTACCTCAACCCACTTACCTTTCCCGTGACTCTCCTCCCCATCCCACTGGGGTAGAAGGGGTGGGGAAATGAGCAAGCAGCTGTGTGGTGCTGAGTTGCTGGCTGGAGTTAAACCATTGACAACTTGCTAGTTCTGGTCTCTACTGGCTCTCAGCCCTCTATCCTGTGCACTAATGCAGACATTCTCTTTGTTTTGGTGTCTCAGCTTTCCATCTGTATCAGGAGGATAAAAGCACGGCCCATGCTTACAGGGTGTCAAGAGGATAAATACATTAAGTGGTCCTAAGGCACTCTGGGATTAGGGCAACAGATGTAACATCAATTCCTTAAGGCAGTGAAAATGGAGAAGACGGGGCAAATGAAACTTTAAGGAAGGAGCAATTGAGAACATGAAGTTTATTTTTTTCTAATTTAACTGTGTCTCTGCATTCAGAGGACACTGCAAAATAAAAAGAGAAACTACAGAACACAGCAATAGCTTGATGAAAGGCAGAAAGTGGGGGATGGGCACAGAAGTAAAGGATAATAAGATTCTTAACCATCAATTCAGTTTAAAACTACTATGAAATGAGACAAAAAGAGATGTTTACATTTCTGAATTACAATCTATTCATAGACACTTCTTTTACCTGCTTAAGAGCATAACTAATTGGAAACTCTCCAAGACAATACAGAAGAAAGGAGTCTTGTGAAGAATCCACGCTTCTCAGCAGTGACACAGCTACTAGCAAAATGTAAGTATTCAGCAGTACCATTTAAAACAAAGTGTGCATAATACATCAGTTAAAGAAGACTAAAAGAACAACCTCTGATTCAGAAGCAGCCCTTCTAGTAAATTCCAATTCTCTAAGACAGCAAATGGAGGAAATTTGATTGAATAGTAAGATGCAAATTCTTTTCCCTCAGTTTCATTTTTGCATCATTTTAGCCTCAGTGACTGTACATTGTGGTACAGAGAAATGACTGTATATGATGGAATTATCCCAGTTAACTGCATCCACTGTTAACCATTCCATACATTGTTTGCAGAGTAAACTGCATAGTTTAAGTTAATGTGCTCTGCAGCACATCCACAACATGGTAGAAATGTGCACACAAGCTACTAATGCATCTCTCTTAATGACTGGTAATTTGTTAAGCTGATGAACCCTACAGACTATAGTCATATGTTCATAATCTTATCTTCATCCACAGCCCATTATTGTCTTGCCTCAGTCTTCTTTATCATAAAAAAAATTAAAAACATCACACCCTGCTTATTTTAGTAAAAAGAAAGTACTTACCAGTCACAACTCAATGCAGTGTTAGAAATTAGTAATTCTTAACAGATGATTAGCATACCAGTTTCTGCTGGTTTTTATTCCTTGCAGCAACCCTCAATACATGTCATACACTTTTAAGAATCAACTATAATGTGATCATTTTGTACTGCAGACCTATAATTTGTACCTACAGCAGTACAAATTGCACCAGAATGCACATAAAACATAAGTATGGGGAAATCCACAAAAGAAATAAAAAAGAAACAAATGCAGTCTCTGATGCTTCATGACTTGCCAGTGCTGTATGGAAGAAAGACATGTAGAGACTAGTTTAATGTATTTTCAAAACTATCCCTGATGCACTGATTAGAAACAGTAACAAGGGGTTTTCACTCAGGAGTCAGAAAACAGGACTAGCAAAAGAAGCTGGAAATGAGGATCAAGCAGACTCAACAGAATCTATGAGTAAAGAGTTCTTTCCCTACTAAAACAAACAATATTTTTAAACATTACTAATTCTTTTGATTCTGAAAAGTTAATTCTCATCTCCTACATTCAACAACAAAAACATAGCAAACATAAGGAACCAAATAAAGAAATAAAAGAAACGGCAAACTAGTCTTCTTGTGCTTCAGCTTCCATCCCTTTCCAAGGGGTAGCCATCAGCTCTGTTCCCAGACAGCACAGAGGTTCTGGGTGAGAGAGAAGACACCCAGCATGTTAACTGCATAACCAAACACCTAAAGATGGCTTTGGGTTGCTTACTGAGACTGTAGGGCCCTGTCTGTGGCTTGATTACGGATAACAACAAACAGTGACTGGATGTTCTGTAACCCTGTGGAGCCCCAGCCCTAGCTGTGTTATCTGAGCAATGATAAAGTTGCTGGCCAGGGTGCCAAGTTTCAGGAGACAATATTGAAGATGAGCTGTAGATGACTTCTAAAATTCAAAGTGGCAGCAAGTCCCATGAGTATTCACAATCCTTGCTATACAGGGTGCAGTAATTAAATGAAGAAAGTTTGGATAGCCATGTGAACTTTAGCCCAGCTCAATAAAGGCAGCAGGAAAGAGCAATCATTTCAGTCAAATTTCCAAACAACTGGAAGTTCAATTATCTCTGTGGAATAGATTCAGCAATTTAAGTTGCTCCTAAGCAGCAAGGGACCGAGCTAAATGGAGATCTGAGCTGATTTAAAGCTAATTTGTGTCAGAAAGTTCTGAAATGGCTTTCAGTTCAGTGTCTGCAGTCATTTCTATAAAGTGGTATTAAAACTAGTAAGTTTTATGCAACAAGTCCCCAGTAGGTTCAGCAAACATTCACCATCTAATAACACACCTTCAGCTATATGAGGTCCTTTCTCTTTGTTTGGGAAGTGTGATTTATTTATTTCTGCAAGGTATTTAAAGCAAAGCCCAACACAAACAGCAGAATTCTTCCTTTTGTTCACAGTTTTTGTAAGCTACAGAAAGGCTGGGTAACTTTACACATTATAAACACAGAGGACCTATAGTATTCCATAATATCTGTGGTGACCTTGCTACCCCATTAGGAACATCACAAATATGTGTACAGCAAAACCCTAATAAAACACACTTTACTTTCCAGAAACCAGAATGCATCCTCCCATCTTTTCTACCCAAGTCTCCTTCTGTGTCAGCAGTGTTTAAATAAACAAATTAGATGCCTTCTTGGACAGCCAGATAATGGAGTTACAAGCTCATCCTCTACTCACACAAGAAAGATTATACCCCTTTGGATGGGCCTCTTGCAGACCTACTTACCTGGGGGGGTATGAGAAGCAGACAAAAAGGGACCCTGCTAACAACGGCCCTACCAAGTGGCTTACTGAAATGAGTCTAGGAATGCAGAATTAAGTAGGAAACATTACAGTTATTACCCTTATTCAAAACTGACAATAAGTCATCACTTTATGGAAATTTGATACATTCTTGTTTTTAAAGTTAGGGGAGTTGAGACATAGAAGGCTGAAGAAATTAGTTAAATGTCACGCATAGATTTGTTTAATGTCATCCTCATGTCCTCAAAGGATATAAGGAACAGAACCTGAGTCATATATTTTAAAGAAAGATTAACTTTGGGAGTACAAGGGTGCAGGGAGAACTGGAGGGCAGGAATTTGTTTTCCAACTGGAAATTCTTATTGCACTTCTCACCTTCAATGACCATAAACCTCCTCATGTACATATGAACAAACTGTCCAACAGGCCACATTACAACAGTTGTGTACAACAAGTCTGCTTGAGTGATGAACCAACTCGTTGTTTATCCAAAATAACAGACACAAATGGCTCTGACACCTACCTACAGCTAGAATTAAAATGCTTCCACACTGAAGGAAAACCAAAATAATTTAAAAATCCCCCACACCTAAAAAAAAACCCCAAAACAACCCAAATAAAATATAGTGTTAGCAAAGAGCAGTTAGTGAGAGGACCACTGCAAAAAATGCTGCATGTCTTGCCTATCAGGTTCAAACAGCTTAGACTCTGAAATGAGGTATGAGGCCCTCACCACCCAGGTTAACCAGTGTAACTCAGCTCTCATGCAAATCTCAATATTTTAAATTAAAACTAGTCTCAGGTCTCCAATAATGTTTTAATATTATTCTGTAATGTCATCATGCTGGTTACGAATAGATTTCATTTACCTCACATTCATTAGGATACCACACTGAACTCAGTATTACCTTTCCTTCTCCTCCCAGCCAAAACATTGTCATGCTAAAACATTTATCTAATAGTTCTCCCCCACCGAGGTGCTTGTTTCCATAGGGACACCAACAGTGCTATACCATTTGGAGAGGAAACTAAGACTAATAGCTGGGATCTTTTCACAGCTTCTCAAATCCCTATCAAAAAAAAAAAAAAAAAAAAAGAATTCTCCTGCTAATGTCACTGAAAACATTAGCTTTTCAAGAATTGAATTCACTGTCTTGTTGGTTTCTCTTGGGTATTTGATGTGGGTTTGTTTTTGTTGGGGGAAGGGTTGTTTGTTTGGGATTTTTCTGTTTGCTTTTCGTTGGTTGGTTGGTTTTGGATAGTCTTATTTACACAGGATTGTACCGCAACTGTCACACGCTTATGTCATTAGAGTGAAAATACAACAGAAGTAAATATCACTATTATGTCAAGAGAGAAGCATCCCAGGGTTACTCACTGTCTCTCCTTGTCATTATCCCCTGTGTAAGAAAATGGGGAATATCAGATAATGCAGCCAGAGGGAGGGCAACAAAAGAGAGAGAAATTTAATATGTGTCCTTTCCAAAGCTGTGTGTTGTTAGCAATTTTGTTCTGATTTAAGGGACAAACTGTCCACCCCTTTTAAACCTCAGAGAATAATTTTCAGTTATTGGTAGGGACAAAGCCTGTTCACTTGATTTAACTGTCTGTCCAACAGGTTCAGTTAGACCTTAAAATTTCGTACTTCAAATTAAACAGTGCACTATACTATTTATTCCAGTTTGGCATAAATAAGTATGGATTACCTCATGCAAAACATTCCAAAGTTGAAGTTGTGAGCTGCTTTACAGTACCAAGAGCTTTGACTTCAGCAAGACCCAGAGAATGGACATGCTCTCACTCTTTTAGTATGATCTGAGACTAGTAAAAATGACCTGCATGGCTGCTATACTACTGTCTTTATGCTCATTCATAAATGCACAATACTGATTTCAATCTACAGAAAAAATATTAATTACTCCTGCTATAAGATTAAATTGTACAAATAATTAATGCAGAAAAAATATTCTCCAGGAGCAACAGTTTTTATCCATTATTATTATTATTACAGACCATCAGGGAAAAATTTGCTGTATTTGACTTTCTGCTGCTCCAGCTGGACCAGCAAGCTTCCAGCCCATGTTCCTCTCTTCTAAACTTATGTTTCAGTAAATGAAAATGCTAGTACAAAATTTACTTTGAAAGTAAATATTAAATAATAGAACTTGTATAGTTGACGCCACTTAAATTAGATAGATTATAACTTCTGCTTATAATTTCTGCTTTTAACTATAACATTATACACCGGTATTATGCTTATCAGATTTTTTTTAGAAGTTCAAAATCAAATATCTTTAATAAATAAACCCCATTAAGAATTTTCTTGACTATGCTTAGCTTTTCCTTAGCTCTTCTTGAAACACAGAAGATCAGACTTAATAATCTTGCCATATAGCTCCTAATAAAATGCATTTTATATTAAAATTAAGCAACAGTAAAAACTATCAAGATGTCTATTATGAATGCTTCATTGTATGCAGACTCATTAACCTAAGTTAAATTAATAGAACAAGACAAAATGTAACTATGACCACTGACTGCTTGCAAAGTTCCCTAGTGAATTTTGGTAACTTATGCCAGTCATTTCAAAATTTCCCTTTTAAGACCATATGAAATTCTCATTTCATCAGTGAATTTTTTTAAAAAAATTCATGTTCCGTAGAACTTCTTTTTTATAACCAGTAATATTTTCTGATACATTTTGTGAAAATAATTATTCTAATTCTTTTCTTTAATAACAATAAAGTGAAATCTCCCATAGAAAGACATATACTCTAATGTTTTTATATTTAGTGATTACCTTCCTTGACAATTTAGCTGCTATCTGTAGAAGCAAAAATCAATACTTTATTTCTTCTGCAGAGCAGCATCTGCTGCTTTGCAATCTCCGCATGTTTGCACATAAATATTCTTGAAGGCAAACTAAATCAATTAACATTTGTAGTTGTCCATCCAGTCCCTTTGCAAAACTTATTATGCACTTAGGATGAATTCAGTGTAAATCATCATCCTAGCCACACAATTAAATACTATAAGCTTCCTTAACCCTCAGCTCAGACTTTCCTAATCTCTGAAAGAAAGCAATGCCAGATGGCCATGAACAACTGTTAAGAATCAGAGGGACACAGAGAAATACCTGAAGCTCTCAGTAATTCAGTGGAGAAACACCTTCTGTTCCAACTTACTGCTAGGCCCCACTTAGACAAATTTGCTTTGTACAACTGGTAGGTGATCCTTCGAGGTTAACTGATACACATGCTAGTAATTTTCAAAAGCTGTATTTTGTCATTAGTTGAATTCACAGACACTGAATTTTTGCTACAACTCTTGCTTGCAGTTATCACAGCAACAGTAGGTTGGCTACAAAGTGCAAAGAGAATCCACTGACTACTGCATTTCTCCGTCTCTTTAGAACATACCATTGTGTGTAAGTATCTGTGGATACACATTAAAATAAGTATAATACAATGTATGTAAAAATAATGTGTGTAATATATAATATTCACATATAATTATTTGTCAAATCTATGAGTTGTATCAGTTAGCTGCAAGGCTGAAAGAGTAGTAGAGCTCATTGGCCCATGAGGCACAGATTAGGCCCCATTTCTCTGCCTCAAGAAGAAATAATGGAAAAAGTTTCCTCTTTTCCTACAGAAGAACATTCTCCTCCGAGCCAACACTAAGAATCATTCCAGACCATTGTGCCCAGCATGCTGGGATGCCAAAGGGCAGCTCCTGTGCTCATTTTCAGAGGAAGCATCTCACAAGCACCATTTTATACAGTAACAGTGTGGCAGCAGTCTCCTCATCTCTGAAGACCAGGAGCCTCATTCTGCTTAAAATTACAGTTCAGGAAATTTCATGTTTAAAAATGAAGCTTCTCTTTTTAAAAATGGATCACCTTGCATTACGAAAGATGACAGTCACTGCTCAAGAGCAGGCCACAGCTTCATGTTTTTGGGCTTGGGTTTCTTAACAGAAATTCAGAAGGAAGCAGTGAGAACAGGCAAACCTAGGAATGGAAAAAGCAGGTTAAGAAAGACAGGACTGAAATAGCAGGGAGTGTTTCAGGGCAGGGCAGGAGCAGAGGGCACTGGCAGAGCTGTGAGGGGGATCCAGTGCTGGGCTAGCAGGAGAGTTCAGGGCAGGAGTGAGAGATGCTGCAGGTGCACAACATCAGCAAGGAGCACATACAGAGCCAAACATTCACAACCTCTCAGATGATCATGGTGGAACTAGTGTAGGTTCCAGGTATGAAGCCAGATGCAGCAAACTGCAGAACACATTTAGTGTAGTATGTTTCACTCCAGTTCCATTTCCATGAGTCAAAGGATAATGTTATTCATTTGAATGTCTCAAACAATAAGATAGCCCAGTCAAAAAAAAAGACCAAAAAAACCAGCAAAACTGGAAGAATGCACAGGAACATCATTCTGGCTTGCAAAATTGAGTATAAGACAGCTACAGTGAAAAAGGGGGAATTTCTGAGCAATTTAAACCAGGTTGAAGGATCACATGTCTGTTGTAAACTACTTTGAAAAGTACCTGACATCTTGCATTTAGCATTTTTTCAATAATCTCTCAGATTCGCCAGGCCAGAGCATTATTTTCACTCCAAATAGTATAGTTCACACATAGAAAAAAGGGCATTTTTAGAAGATTGGATAGAGATGTGGTGACAAAGTTTAGTAACAGAAAGAAAAGTGATATAAGCCTCACAACAAAATACATGGTAAGGAGAACGTGAAGGGGATTAAGAGTTAAGAGTAAAAACTGAAGAAGCACAGGACACTAGAGAACTGTTCCAGATGGTAGGCTAGTTTTAACCTAAGCAGCAATGTGTTTGTATAGAAGTCCAGTGGGAGCTGAGCAGACAGAGATGAGCACACAGATGAAGTCTGAAATGTTCTTGCAAGTTCGAGGGATGGAAAAAATGGACTCAAGGTCTGATGCAGAGTCAAGAAAATTGCTGCTTGGGAAGAAGAAAAAAATCAAAGAAAGATGTTGCATCTAAGGAGGTGAGGAGTAAAAGACACCTACATAACAGATCACAGAGGACATAAGTATTGAGACCAAATAAAAGCTTTTCTAAAACTAGTCACCACACATAGATATGAAAAAAAAATAGTTTAAGGTGTCAAAGTAATGCAGCATTGAGTCAAATAGCCAGTTTGATATAAATATGGTGTGTTTAAAATCATTTATTCCAAAAATAGTTATGGTAGCTTTCTAGTAGGGTATGTGTACAGAAAAAAAAAAAATTAACATCATAAGTGAACTTTGTTCAGATGTTCTTCAGTGATCAGTTCTATCTTTCTGATTCAGTAAGATGCCCACAAGTTCAGTAATTGTAGGATTTCAGTCTATTACTGATAAAAGCTCACTGTTGCGTGAGCGGTTCAACACTGTACCAAATCTCCCATTAACTCTTGCTCTTAGAGGTTATTTCAGTAAGTGGGTCAAGATAAACAGAGAACCTGCTAGTAAGGCTCCTAATTTGAACAATGATATCTGTACACCAGAGGTAGCTATTTGAATTAGACTACTAATGCCCCTTTTTCCAAAATAAATCTTGGGGTGGTGTTTTCTTTCATTTATGAAATGTACTGTATCTTTCTGGATCACAACCATGAACGGTTTTGTTCACGTGCCCAAGCTTTGTAACCACCAGGAAACCAGTGACCTTTGCTTTCAAACAAAGCAAACCGTTTCATATTGGGTTATATTCATGAACACTCAGTATTTCAATTAGCCTGTGATTTCCTTAAAAATACTGTACTGAAGGATGCCTAGCTGGCAGATGACTTAACTTTTCCTCCCTCCCTTGTACGTGACAATACTTTGCTCAAAGTAGCCATTATCCTTTTAACTTGCTGGCTGAAACATTCATTGTTACAACTCCTCACGCCTCTTGGCTGATGGAGGAAAATCAATTTTGATCCCTGAGAAGCAAGTGCAAGTCTCCAACTTCACACACCAATGTGTACAATTGCAGCTGAAACTGAATTCAGATTAATTTACCATTCCAGGCATTTTACATTTATGCTGAGACTTTAAGAGATTAAAGCATACATGATTTACTGTTTTTAACTGGAGAAATGGGACAGAACTTCCTTCAAATGAAAAAGCAGTTTGTCAAATGCAGTTTACACAAAGCAAATGAGATTTATGGTGGCAATGAAAATATACTTTAAAAATTAACCTTCAGCTTTTTGCAAAACAAATATTAGAACAGAATGCAACAATCCAGCCACTGCAGGATTTTAATGCTACAATAATTCTGGTCTTCCTTAAAGGGTAACAATTCTGCCCTTTCTCAGATAACCCAGTTCAAAGCACAATAGAATAGCAAGTCTGAGCAATTAGAAGCCAAACTACAGTAACCAGGTAGCAATAAAGATATAGAAAGCATGTGCATTTCCCAATAGACACAAGTTTAACAGGAAAATATTCCAAGCAGGTATGAGAGAGAGGGAGGGGAGGAGAGAACTTACTGTACTGCTTCAGAGATGCACTACACACATAATGCAGCAGTACAGGATACACTAACAGAAGAAGGCAACTGAAAAGGCAGTACTCACCCAAAATATTAAATTGAAAAGGAACATCATGTATTTCAAACAACACAGGCAGCCTCTTGCCATGTTGCACTTCTTAAATTCTAAAAGGAAAACAAAGGATAGATCCAGGTAAAAGACCACGTATTTGCTGCCTTTGGGTGCACTGTATTTTTCACTTTTTACGCCAGTTCCAGTCCCAGCGCCGGTCCCGGTTCCGACCCCAGTGTGGCTCTGTGTGCGTGATCCAGCTGTACCATAGAAAGCTCCTGCAGTAAAACCTCGACCAAATTGCCTCCCTGAGGTAGAAGGTTTGGCAAAATCTGAGTCTTTGCTATCCAAAGATGGACTCCGGTGAATTGAAGAATCCTCACTACTTGACTTCTCCATGATCTCTCTTTTCACAGTTGTCAGATTTAATGTATAGCATCTCTCAGCATTAAATGCAGTGCCTTGCAAATGCCACAGTGCGCTAAGAGCTGTCTGTGTTTTGCTTCTCTTTTTCTTCGTACATAAATCAGATAATCACTGCAGAATTTATTCACTGCATTGTTGCTGGGTTTATTTTTTATAGCAATGTAGGCTGTACTCTGTCTGTCTGAAGCATGGATTTATACATTAATATCCCATGCAAGAGCACACTCATGATTTATCTTGATGAATCAGTTATGCAGAACTTTGATTTTTATTAAAAAGAGCCATAAGCTCTTTCTCTGCACTCCTAGTCTACAGTCCTCTAATCTATAGGCAGCAGATGGTCCTTGCATCCATTTCCAAAAAGCTTCTGCAGTACACCTGGGAGACTCTCCGAGCCGGAGCACTTTCCTTGCTCTCAGCTTCCCTCTCTGTGTCTCTCTGACTCTCTCTCACACGCTGTCTTTTTTCTTTCCACCCATTTGCAGTGTCTCATTCAGTAACCAGCTACTGGAGCGCACTCTGTGTTTCACTGCTGTTGCCGTGAAATCATCAGCAACTGCAACCACTGGGCATTTCCCACAGAAATCCCTGACCTAACTATCGAGTAATAAATCCGCCCTCCTGCTCGCCCCTCCCCTCTGCTTTCCATCGGGCCAGTTAGCAGAAGCCTTCTCCTCCAGGACACGCCTCCATGACATAATATCTTTAATAGGATTAGAATTACTCTTGACTATACAAGTGCACAACAGAAAATCTCTTTAAATGTCAAGTACTGTTTAGCTGTTGATGTGCTAGAACTGTTAGGCAGTGATATTCCTTCGATGCAATGAAATACGGAAAAAGTACGGATTAGACAGACAGGTGCTAACCTCTCTCTGCTCATTAACAGTGACTTACATTTTTTTCTGGCTTAAACAAGTCCCACGGGACAAGCAATGGGAATAGGCTAGCACCCAGCATACACTGCTTAGGCACACATCTCAGTTGTACATGCACATAACACGACACCGTCACCTGTGACATAATTAACCCGAACCGGAAAAGCAGAGCTGCTGCCTCTTACGAGGTCATCGTTCAATTCTTAAAACTCCTGATATGCAAGGGGATCTGAGCCTGCAGCTATTTACATGCTATTTAACAAGCACATCAGAGATTCTTGTTATGTACAGCAATAAGCCATCTTACATCACAGGTCGTCTGTGAACTAGAAACACTGACCCAAATGCCACATTTCTTTTCCACAGAGGAGTGCAACATGCCTGCTAGGACTCCGAAACAGGGTGGGCACCGTGCACGTGTGCCTGCACATATGCATGCAAGTGCCTGGAGGGGGGGGAAGAGAAACACTTCAGGTCACTACTGCCCCTACTTTCTAATCCGTCAAATTTGTCATAAGTGCAAAAGCAGTGCACCAACGGTGAGAAGTGCTACAGCATATTTAAAATGCAGGTTATTCTTTTCTTCTGTAAAGAAAGAAACCACATTAGGAGGCCACTGTGAAGGAAATACAGCTATCAGGAAAAGCAAAATTCTATGCAGTTTTCAACTGACCCCTCCACATGCTCATTAAAATGAACTGTTAATGGTTATATCAAGTATCTTTGAAAAAAGAAAATATAACATTTATTCAATCTTTCACATCTATGGCCAAAAGCCTCCAAAGATTCTGTAATTTTTATGTAACAACATCAGAATCAACACCCTAAAGCAGTGCTGTACCTTTCTTGTCAGGCTTTTTTCTGCTATAAGATCTCTCCACCAATAAAGTACATGAAATACCCAGTATCTGAATGTGTAATATCTCTCTCTCACCTTTTCTGCTCTAAAATAAGATTTGAACAACAGGCAGGTCCAAACCCATATCAACAATGTTTGTCCATGTTGCTTTTCAAAAGTAATTTCACAGCTCCCTGCATCAAATGCATCCATCAGAAAGATGACTGCAGGATGACTGCTCAACACTGTGTGTGACAGCAGAAAAAGTTACACAAAAAACACCCAAGTAAAAAAAGATAAATTAGCATTGACCAAAGTAGAATGGGCATTTCTATACATGTCTATGGTGCACATACCAACTTCACCATAAGCAGCTATCAAGAAGCAACATTCTCAGCACAAAACATGGAAGCAACTTGCAGGTCACGGCCAGGTACCTGCCTCAAACACCAGAGCCTGCAGGACAACTCACAGTGAAACACAAGGCAAAAGTCTGAGTATGGATTTAGAAGACTGAAAAACCTCTTCTGTTTGAAATTCACTTACTGGAAGTGTAAAGTTGTACCACTGCAAAGCAATTCTACAGCTAGACATTTTCAGTGGTTTTCACTTGTCATACAAAACTGAGCTCTCAGCCAAAAAATTGTGAGAACACACAAGCACTTTAAAGCATTTTTAGGTTTTTAGTTTTTGTACCCTTTGGTTTGCCATAAAATTACACTGACTTAGACTAGCTACAGAAAAAAAAAATTGCTGTGCACTTGTGAAAATTAATGCAATATAAATATTTGCCTTCCCATTGAAAGTACATGACAAAAATAATTAATCTGCCCTCCTCAAGGTCAAAAAATTAAAAGAATATTCTGTAATAAGCAAAAAATTTTCACAAATACTCTAACAGTTTGTAAATAGTGGAAACCTTCTACTGGTGGTAAAAAAAAAAAGGCAAAACAACTATACCGCCAACCTTTTTTTTTCAAGTTTTCATTATTAGACCTTATTGAAGTTTTCCAGTTTTCTATTTTTACCTCCAAATACTACAAAATAGTGGTTTTATGCACCATTTCCTCTAATGTAGCTTCCATGAAGAGATCTCAATGACTGTCTACAGCACAGTTTGTACTTCAGAACAGTCCCAACCAAAGACACACGTAAAGTCAACAGACAGTTTAAAAATCCAGACCTGAGCAGCGGGGAAAACAAGGTTCCAGATCAGCCTCTCCTCCTGCTGTGTAGCAAGAAAACATACAACTCTCTTATGGTTATGCTGTGGCCACCAGGGAGACTTTACAAGCCTCAGTAACCTTGAGCCACTTGAATTTGCAGCCACGGAGTGTCTTTACGCATTAGAAGCCACTTCCTGCTGCTGCAACTCTAACTCAGTGCTCAGGTAGCTCAGTTAATAAACCACACGGGGCTGCTTACTTGCTGAAAAAATAAATGGTGAAAAAGTTGCAAGCAGTCTGTCCAGCTGTGTTTTGACCAGCCATTGCACTCAACTCTGCCTCTGACTGAGACTTGAGCACAAGGTGTTGCTGCGTGGCAACAGCACCTTTCAGGGTCCCACTCAATAGCGTAACCTCAGCATGAGGACAAACACATTTTGCTTCACTACAGATCTTACCTCTGTTTAGTAATCAGGGCATGAAAAACATTCAAAAGCTCACTCTGTACTTCATCAATGTTTGATTACTGAATCACAGAATTTTGTTGCTGAGTGATGCCTTCGCATCAAGAAAATAATTTCAGTCCCACGTGTATATGCCTGGGACAAGGCAATAAACATCAATCCATTGCATTTAAATGGCTCTTTCAAATATTAAGGGTAAAAATTTAGGCCACTTTCAGATAGCAGGTATGAAAATCAATGTCTCAGTGGGTGTAGCCAAAAAATGGAAAGGAAGGGTATTAGTAATACCGTCAAAAAGCACAGGCTGGCTCTGGTACTGAATCTGATTTATTTGGTTCCCTCCTAGGAACAGTCCACTATACCCCCCAAGCACACATCCCAGCATCTTCACTTCCTAGTGAATTTCACAAATTATTTAATCTTTTTTCTCATCCTGTAGTTTAATCCCACCAGAACTTCAGTGCCAATTACACCCAGCTAGAGTGCTCCTAAACCCCTCTGGCTCACGGAATTGTGCTGCAAAATAGCAAAAGCTGACCAAGTTTATAAACATATTTATAAACATGGATTTTAAAAAACATAAGATATATGAGCAATAAAGAAAAAAATAAATTTCTTTTCCTGTTTTAGAAATTTCAAATCAATAGCTTGCTGACCCAGTGAGAGGGAGAGGGACTACAACAGGCAAGAACAGGAAAAAATACTGAAGGCTGAGCAAAAATATCTTAAGCTTTTTTTATGTCTCCCATGATCCCTGAAAATGAAATATGAAACTCCAGGGGTTTTTAAAAAAGGAAAAATAAAAACTCCAGTCACCATGGTACACAAGCCATTTTACACCTTATATTTTATCTTGTAATTTCTATTAGGTAGGATAATGCTACTGTCACTATTTTAAATATGGAAAACTGAAAACTCAATGACCAAAATTTGCTGGGGAAGAATAGAAAACTGCTGGCAGAGGAGCAACCCAAATCTGTGCCTCACACGTTCCTCAGCTAGTTCACTAACTACTGCACCATTCTCAAATTCATTCTTTTCAGAATCACGAGTTTTAGTAACCCTGCCGCATGACTTCAGGATAATACTGAGCCCTGCAGAGACATGTACAAATGCATATGCTACCAAGTGTTCAAAGGATATGGTTCTTAAATTCAGCCTCTTCTTTCAAATTATACTGACCAGGAACTCAATTTTACAGGCCTTCCTCAGGGTACATTAGATAGGCAAAGAACAGAGATTGCTGGGTATAAACTCAGTGACTACATCTTTCCAGTCACTGCTCTGAATCCTGGAATTCCATGAGAAGGAGGTAAGGAACAAGAGTTGAAAATAATAGCTTACAACTGCATACAGTTGCATACAGCTGAAAGCTCAGATTAAAATAAACCAACACTGATTTTGGAATAAGCTTAAAGGGAAAAGTATGTCCAAACAATAGAACTGAATTTAGGATCACATGAGAGACAAAACCATGGGGTTCTCAGGTCTTCCACGCTCTTGGTTCCATGCCAAAAAGTTTACAGACTCCAGCAAGTTAAAATGCCTGGAGTTCTCAAGTCTTCCAAGGCTGCAGAATTTATAACCAAAAACCTGGATGTTCTGACAGTTGTAATGCACATCCTGGGGCCTTCCAAGCTCCAGCTCAGATGTTGTAAAACCAAAGTATTCTGCTGATCACGGCATTGGACAAAAACAAGGTGGATTTCAAGGACAACTTTGTGTGGTAGACAAGTTTTGAAATCTGCCTGTGTTTTTCAGAACCAAACTGCCCAAGTCATATTTAACCTCTGACACACTTCCATTTTCTACTAAGTATTCCATTAGAAACAGACAGAACTACTGTAACTTCAGTTTTGGAGTCTCCAATCACTGATCATAGCTTCACACAATATTTAGAGCCTACATGAACAGCTAGTTTGATACAAATGTTTAAAAAAAATCACTACCAAGTGTTCGGAGAAGAGTGGAATGCACACTTAGTTTCCCTACTAGCATGAGGAGCAGCCATTTCTCTTATGGTCAGAAAACCACCATTTCCTTTGGTGCTTAGTGGACACTGATGTAAGGAGAGATTGGATTCATTAAGAAACAGGCTTACTCACAGCTGGTGCCTGTGATCTGACCAGCAAACAATCCCAAAGTTTTGAGAGAGACAACAACCTCACACCCTTCTCTCTTCACCTTCTAGCACAACCAAAAGCATCCGAAAAGCATCATCTGATCCTCAATTCCTCCTGCAGAAGAAAGCCAGCTCCAGAGGCCAGGTAAAAAGATCTGGGATAGGTAAATATGCATACAGCATAAGCTGGAAGGAAAATCAGGATTCTCAGATGGATTTTTGGAGGCTGAACTCCATGTTCTGCAATTCCACCTAGCACTGGCTTGGCTGAAGAGAAAGGAGGCCTTGCAGAGAGACAGGAGTGGGACAGCACTCCAGGATGCAGGAACTGTGTGAAGCAGCACCCCTGAGGAGGCACTGAGTATGACATCTGTGCATAAAGAATCTTTTCTTACACATACAGGAATTGAGTGTCTAGGCACCTCAATCCAACACCCACCTCCATTAGTCCTGAATTCACCAAGAGAAATTATACTTCTTGACATTATTACTGGAAAGGAAATGAATTAATCTGTTTCTACAACAAAAAAAAAAAGAGCACAGCAGCTCATGCTTGCCTCTGATGAGTAACACTCCTTGCCTCCCCAGGGTAAAGAAGTAAAAAAAGAAGTAAAATCTCTTTGCATGGCCTAAATTAATACTTACTAGTTTATAATAACATATACCAATGAGATGAGTTAATCTGTCCAATACAGGGTCCTCACTGGACCCAGAAAACAAGATCCTGTTGTAAGACTTTCCACTGTGCCAAACATTCTGTGTCATTTGGTCCCTGGGATTTCCAGTAAAAATCATTTACTGCTAACAATGTGCATGTGGTGGAGACTTCTTATTTCACACCAGAGACAGAATGAGATTCTGCCTCCAAATTGTATAGGAATTAGCTGTAAATCATGTCAGGAACCTCAACCCACTGTGGTCAATTGCAGATGATGAGGTGATATGCTAATGCGCAGGAGATTTGGGGCATGCAGATTAAAGTGCAGGACAAGGTCCAAAAGGTAAGAAATTTTGATTATGTCACACCTTCACACCAGCTGTCCCTCGGGGGCCCTCAAACTGAGCACAAAGAATGTCTGAGTTTCCAAAGCGACAGAAAAACAGAACAGAAAATGGAAATCCTGTTACCACCATTTAAGCTTTTAAATCAAAACATTTGCACTATATACAGCGATCTTTTGGGGTTTGGTGTTCACTTCACAAACATCCTGAAATATGCTAGATCTGAAAGAAGCATTGTAAATACTATGTAACAATACAATTCATCTTTAAGAACTAAAATTCAGGGAGTCCATTTATTGTTTGTTTCTAAGAATGCTCGAAATCAGAGTCTTCTTGGGCTTGGCAGTGTACATATGTAGAGCAAGTCAACCCATATCACAGTCAGTCTAATATCCAAACAGAAAAACAGACATTAACAGCTGGCTCTAAAAAAAAAAAAAGGAAAAATAAAAAAATAAAAAAAGTCCCAAAACTACCCTACCAATTCTCCCCCGAGCAGGTGAGAGAAAATAGGAAATACGAGGGCAAAGAGAACAGCACGTGCCCAAGCAGATAGGCCTATCCTACCAGGCAGCAGAGCTTAACAGATGCTTTGGAACAGTCTGTTTACGACTTTTAGCTTAAGAATCTGTATCCCTTTTAATTACAGGGTGTTTATCTCATTTCCATAACAATGAATACATTTTTTCATCTTCATCAACAGCTAATCCTTAAATTCTGCTGAGAACTTAGTCTCAGTATTTTAGGGCAGTGAGTTCCACAGATATGCATTATGTTAAAAAAACCTAGCATCTTCCTCTTATTCATTATCATTATTAAGCTTTCCAGCTCTATCCTCTGTCTGGATATTCATCCTCATCCCATAATTCATTAGTTTGTAATCCTCTATTACATCCTATGTTATTGTCTTTCATTAAACTAAGCACTTTTCAGCATGTCCTGTTACTGAAAACTCTCTGACTCCCTAGTAATTTCAGTTAACCATCTTAGGGCTTCTTTCTAATAGAGCTATGCTTCTGCCACAGTCTTTCCCAATCTGCTGATGAGATCTTCTTATTATAAGAGTTAATGGTCAGATTCAAAATAAATTTAATCAATTCTGTTTGTATCAACACCTTATCTCTATGAAAGTGAAGTTACTCAAATTCAACAGACATTTTTCCATCATCCCCATTCTGCTTTTCTATTTCAGATTCAAAATTTGGCTCTGAAAAGGTTGAACTTTTCAGAGCTTAACAGGAAAATCCTTGTAATTTAAATTTGTATCTTACCTGTAGTAGGAAAGGGAGTTTTCTCATTACCGTGACATGAGTCTGATACTGATTCCCTGTAAAGTCACCAGAAAGACCACCCTAAAGAGAGGGACTCCTTGTAAAGATGCTGACATAAATGAAATCAACCCTTGGCTGTCCATTAATGTGTGGTACAAACTGGTGTCTCCATCCAGTACACACACAAAAAAAGAAGGTGTATGCAGGGAAGTGGTTTTTACTTCACGTACAGAGAAAAGAAGATCAAGGGACCAGAAAGCTGCCAGCCAGAGGCAGGAAGGCAGCAGCATCACATTCCCAACACCACTGTGTGAGGAAACATCACAAATCAGATCTCCAAAACCATGCTTTAAAAATTAACGACCAAAAAAAGAAAGCAGGGGCGAGGAAGTGAGAAGGCTTCTTATTATTTCACACCTATTTTTTGTGGAGGTAAAGTACATGATCTGAGCACTTCTCTTCCACTCCCACTTTAAATGACAGTTTAGGTTTTTACATCTCCTATATTGACTACAGATTAAAGAAAGCCAGCAAATAGGCAAAGGCTTTTGCCTATCATGAGTGATAATACCCCTTCCTCCCCTTGGATGGTGCAGCAGGATTTCATTAATACAATAACTCTTCTAACTGTGTCCAACGTGTACAAGTTTCTTGAACAAAATCAGGTGGATTTTCTCTAACATCTGTTCCAAAGAGGCTGTCTTTCACCAGCAGTCTGCTGTTTTGAATTAACTGACAGCTGGTGTCTATGTATTAGCAGAACTATTAAACTTAAAAACCAACAAATTGAAAAAACCCTCATACAAATGGCTCCATGTGAAGAAAGAACCAAGAGAATGATGTAAGCATTCATTTTTGAAAGGCAGCACACATCTCTGAAACCTGCTCAGTTATGCCACGAAGGAACATTTCTAAGCACATTCCTTTCACAATTGAATGAACTCCTTCATTGCTAAAATATTCATTTTTTGGCACTTAAACACGAACAGGTGTCATTCCATGAATGGAGACATTTAAAACCACTGTGTCAGGGCTGGCAGAGACCCAGATGTCTTCAATGGGCAGCTACTCATCACCAGCCCCAGCCTCCAACCTAAGACTCACTGGAAGTGGCAGGCTGAATGCCTTACTGGAGCATCATCACCTCAAATGTCTGTGACTTATCAAAAGGCTGATTTCCAGCAGCATTTCTAAGCAAAACCAAACCCCAGGTCCCACCTTCAGCTCAAAGAGGCACAGCTCTCAGAGAGGAGTCACACCACCAAATGAATTAAGTACCTGCCCAGAGCCAGTGGCCTCACAGATGAAGTTGCCATCAGAGAGGGCTGGCTTCAAGTCACAGTACCAGGTTCCCCTCTGCTGGGCCCCCAGTGTGACTCTGGGCAGAAATGTCTGGAAATAAGGGTGGGGCCTAGTCTCCACAGCCATTCAGTCCTCAGTCTACTCCTGGCCCTCCCTGACCACAGTCTCTCAACTGTGACACCAAGCCACATCACCTAACAATGCCCAGCACATACCTCCTTTTGTTTTTGAAGGCAGATGTTTCTGAATTCATAAGAAACAGTTTTTGAGTAATTCAAGGTAACTGGAATGTATCTTCACTGCCATTAACAGCACTTCTCATGTTCTGATCAAAGCACTGCAGAACAGCCCCATTCCATCCTGCTGATTTGGGCTGGATTCGTTTCTATGGCTTTCAACCAGCTTCCACAACACCTAGCCTGAGCAAAGTCCACAGAATCCTTCCTCTCTTGTAGCTCTTTAAATTTATAAAAATAATCTTATTTGACCATCTGCATCTATCCTGGCAATAAAGCTTATTTATCTTCACAATAATAAGCTTTATTGGACAAAAAAATTATTGTTGTGTGGTAACACTGTTGTATGGGGTCAACTTCAACATTTAAAATAGGATGTGCCTGTAACGTAGCAGTCATGCAATTAATGCTTTTTGCTTTGCCAACAACAGAGTCAGATTTAAATCCCAAGAGGAGGCAGATATTTTAGCCACCCTACTCATCTCACAAGAACGAGCCTAAATGGTTCTCATCTATTCTGCATGAGATACAAGAAAGGGTGTAATAATGAAAACAAGGTAACCCTCTTACTATAATCCTGCAGGTTTATGTAACGGTGCTGCTGTTCATGAGCTTTGTGATCGGCGTCAGCTCTTGTTACAAGGCGGGGAGAGATTTAAAATGACAAAGGAGCAAAGAAGAGGGGGGAAAAAAGCAGTCTGATGTGACCCTGCCTGTCAAGTCACAAAAAGCTATCCAGCACTTCAATTCCCTGACTTACAGTAGGAGCCATGAAACTTTTTACAGTATGTTCACTAACAAGCTTTTGTAAAGGCAGAAGTATAATGGGAAAACATAATTTTTAATGACCTTATCTGTATTATGGAAGACTCATTTACACTTGGAGAGAATGCTGTGTGCTAGCTGCAATACCAGGCATTCAGAGCCTAATATGGGGTGTAAAGAATGGATGCAAGCATGTTTGACTCTTTCCCAAAAGCCAAGCCCACATTCACTTCATTTTGAAAAAGTTTAATTGTACAATCAGCGTCTCTCAGAGATGAGAAAACCAAGATAGATACCCTTGATCAGCAGTCAGAAATGAAGACCATTGCAAAAATTCCTCATAGAGGCATCTGAAAGGCAGGGGAAAAAAAAAAAAAAAAAAAAAAAGAAAAGACGTCTTTTGTAGGGGAAAACTATTTATGTCATTCAATCTGCTCTGATCTACTTAGGTGTGTCACAAGTATGCAAGTAGCTATTGTATGAAATATCAATTGGCCTTTAGAAGCTGCACTTCATAAATTCATCACAGGCAGATATCTTCCATTTACAAATTAATTGGGATGATGGCATTTTATTTCAGAAACAACCAACGTGATGTTTCACACTCTGCTCTGCAGACTGGTTCAGGGGAATCTATCAAAAACACATGGCCATAAACGCTTAGCAAATGGTGTGCATCCAGATGGGGTTTTAAACAACATGAATGAAACTAAAGGCTTGCAAAATGCAGTATCATGTAAGGGTAAGACAGTGATAGTTTGGGTCCAAACATGCCTTGTAGGAGTCATACTCGATGTCCATAGCAAGAATATGTATGTGGTCTTTCTCTCTTCTCTCCTAAATATCCAAGTCCAGAGTAATTTTAAATGTAAACTAATTTATTGAAAAGGCTTTCCAGACTTCTTCCCTTCAGGAGAGCAAGCTAATAGTAAATCTGCAATAACATAATCCATTGGTAATGCTCTGTTTGCTTTTGTTGTTGTTTTAAATCTACAATCCCCATGTCTATAAAACAGATACATGCAGGTGTGGACATTAATGCCCCCAAAATGAAAAATTCCCTGGATTTTATCCACCTGATGGGTTCTCCTCCTGAGTTATTTTTCTCATATACTTATTTCTTATGTTGCACTTGTCCCTTTCCAGCCAATCATTTGCTCAGAAGTAACAGAAATTTTCTCAAGCCACCCAGACACTTTTTAGAAGTTTTATGAACTCATCATCTCACCCCCTATCTGAGACACAACTTTTCTAAATTGACCATACCTCACTCCTCTCCTCCCCCACTTCTGTGCCAGTGGTTTTATTACAGGCCTGTCTTGTATAATACTTAGTGTTTCTATTCCAACAGCATGGAAGTTGTTATATTAAACGTTTATCAGTAATGGGGTTACTCCCTTCTACAAGCTGAAGCAAAGTAATTTGGCAGATACAATCATGAGAAGATTCTGAAGCTTTGTCACTTCCAGAAGAAACACAGTACTTGAAATACACAAGATTCCAACCAAACCTGACTGCATGAACTGCACTCTGAAATCCTAGGTTTCTTGTATTCCAAGGATTGCTAAATTAAGTAATCTCAGTTTCCTGTGTTTCTTTTAAATCAACTTGAATGCTTTCTGTCCTGTACACTCAAAACTAGGTTCTGAAACTGCAATATGGTAAGTTAAAAAGAAGAAAAAAATTCTTCTCACTCCCTGAGAAGCGTACCACTGGAAATGAGGTTGAAAGGAAACAAAAAGTAACAAAACCTTAATCAACAGAATCAGGACTTACGGGTCTCTGAACATACAAAAGGAACAGAGTTGATTAGTTGCAAGGTGCAGTTTCTCTTTACAGGTAATATTTTTCCAAACAGAATGATGCTTGGCAGCTGTCCTGTAATCAGATGCCAGGCTTATGCTGAAAGAAAAAAAAGACTAAGAAAGTGTCTTGATCATTTCAAAGTTCAGTGCCTCCCAAAGTGTGCCTTTAGCTGTTCTATAGCCCTTTTGGCTCCATTTATACAGGTATCTCACTTGTGTCCTTACCTACTCCATCTGCTGTGTTTATCTCTATCAAATATCGATGATATTTGAGTCTAAAAGACTACATCAATACCAAGCTGTAGGCAGGAAGCGGGGAGGGGGGAATAATGAATTCTTCCTTTAAAACTGTTCCCTAATAAATTGTTCCCAGGCACCAGAGCCTTCAAAATGTCTATCACAGAACCATCTTCATGCATTTTAAACATCCTTCATATTAAGGATCCAGTTATTTTTATTTTAATATAAAGAACAAATGCTCAGAAGCCAAATAATCTGAAACAGATTTCTACAGTGTCCTGCATTCTCAAGCACTGAAAAGAAAACCCTCAGATGACTGAAGGCCTGACATGGTAGACTGTTACAAAGTTCTGTCAACCAGATTCCCTCTCAGATTTCACAGGCTGGTCACCAGTAGCTCTTATGCAAAACCTGTAAACCACATTTCTAAAGCAACCAGGGACCCTTCAAAATGAAAAAACAGATACACATTTTTGACACACATCTCTCAATACTGGGAAAACTTAAGGCATTGACTTCTATTATAGAAGAGAACAGATACGTGCTTAGGGACAGAATTCCAAATTAAGATACCCTCAAGAGATGCTATATGCTGTTTTGAAATAAAACTTCCACCTCATAAAACATTAATATTAGGACTTTAGGCAGACATTAAGGTCAGGACAGATGTGCTGCCTAACATGTAAAAGACTCTCACTTTTCAGAAGGCCAATAAATGCCTTTCAGTAACTAAAAAGCAGTTACAGAAGATGGTGGCAGTTTGTTCACAAGTATGCATGTTGGCAAGTCAAGCAATAGAAATAAGTTGCTCAGGAGAGAAGTTGACCTGGATATAAGTGAAAAAAAAATTTAGTGGGAGAACAATTAAACACTGGAACAGACTGCTTAGAGAGATGTTAGAATCTCCCTTACTGTAAATGTTCAAGACTCAGCTTGACAGGGGCCTGCATAACTTGAACTGGGGTCCTGCTTTCAATAGAAGGTTGGACCACATGGTCTTCAGCATCTCCTTTCATCCTCAACTTTGCTGAGATTCTAACATTTTGTTCTAAGATCCGAAACTCAGGCTGTGAAAGAGTGACACTGAACTTCTTGGAGTAGCCGTGACTTGAGCTACAGTTGCACTCACTGAAAAACTGGCAAATTGAAATTGCTATCCCACTGATGAGGAGGGGAAAAAGATGCTTCTTCTCAGTAGCTAGATTTGACAAATTAGGAACATCCTCATCCTATCAATTGAGTATCTGCAGATCATAAAGCCTGTCTGATCTGTGTAACTTAATTTGGTAGTTATCCCTTCTAATCTGTTAACTACTCTCTTCTTTTAACAGCAGAAATTTCTTCTTTAACAGAAGAAACAACACAACAAATTCCAGTCTTTCCCATTACCATGCCCTGCTTTTTTTTCTTTCCTACTGGAGTGTGAATTCCATACAAGAGTGCATTTGTCAGAATGAAGGAACTTCCCCAAGGAAAGGAATGTAATTCATTTGCAAAAAGCAGGGATTAGTAATCATTTAAAGGCAATCCATCTGCCCTTAGAGATGTACCGGCTGCACACAGACGAAGGGCTGGTTTAATCTCTTCAAGAGTAAATTTCTGAAAGATCCCAAATTAAATTATTTACATGGGAGAAGAAAGCTTGACCCTCGAGCACAGAGATGGTGGAGTTTCCTTTGGTGTTGTCACTATGTCATTGACAGAAGAAAGTCCTTTAAAGACACTGACCTGACAAGCTGGTACAGTTTTAGATGCATCCATCTAAACTGAAAAAAAAAAAGGCAAAATGGTGCTACATCTGGCCATATAACCCAATAACTGCTTTATTGTTAGAGCTTTCAACAGTTGTGGACAGTCTTGCCATAGGGCTGAACCCCCCAAGGTGTTTCATTCTGCATCAGACATACATGGTGTATTATTTTCCTCAGGATTTTTGAAGGAGTATTAGTCATATTGTCTCTAACCTTTTGAAATGAACTGCTCTAATGGCAAACATTAGCATATGGAAACATTTCCTTGCAGTGTTTTGTTTTCTTTGCTGTGCAATACCACAAGGAGCATAATACATGAAGAAGGAAAACAAATATGGTTTTGATCCTTGGGTGTTAATAATGCTAAAAAGCTATTTTGATGGAACTGCTGAAAGAGCTAAAATATTTTTAACTTCCCTACTTCCAGTACTCATGTGACTATAAAATACAACTAATTTTGATGATGAAGTTAATGAATCCTAGGCACATACTTCCAAGGTGTTGTACATTCCTTTCATTCTTACAGAATCTTAAGATTTTTTATACCCTGATATGATTTATCTTTTTGAAGCTCATCTGGGTTGCCATGCACATTGACAACAGGGTTTCTTCCCATAGCGAGTGACCATATCCTATGTTAAAGTAGCACTGTCTGCTGTAACTGCAAGGAAAACACTTGCTAGAGTCCGAAATACCCAGGATATCATTCCTGTGGATTTAAAAAGTAATAAGCAATTCTACAGCTCTTAACAGCATCAGATGTCCTTGAGATTTTTAGAAGTGTTATTTCAGTATGTCTGTACAGTTAAGTAGACACATAAGGCTGCTACAAGAGTAAATGGATGAACATACAGAAAATTAGATGAATTTTCTTTTTAAGCTCCAAAAGAAATAGGGACACTGATAAACTTAAGTAATTTAGGGGTCAATTCTAGTTTATCCAGGTGGCCTCTCTGTCTCCACACTTAATAAAAAAAAAATTCTCCCTCTTAGCTATAAATGAAGTTGCAATATGGCAACAGTAACAGATCCTGGCAACTCTCCCTTCCCCAAATCATGTAACTCATTCTCACTCTGGATTTCTAAGGAAGTAAGATTTATGCATCCAGACTGTCTCCAGTGAAACCCGAGGGAAGGGAGCAGGCAGGGTGCTGTACAAGGCCTGGAAACCCAAGCCAATGCTCAGCAGCATGTGTTTGGAGTATCAATAGCAGCAAGGCAGAACAGTGTGAGAGGCTGACCTGGAGCCTGTATGAAGAATGGGCACACACATGACTGGGCTCACATTCTGCACACTGAACTTTCACCCTGCACAGCCCTGTCACCGGGGCCGAGGGGAGAGCCTGCAGAATGGACAGGGTGGAAGGTGAGGAAGAGAGAGATCTGTAATGAGCTCAACCATCCAAAAGAAAATGAGAACCCATTCATTCTGCTCTTGGCAGAATTTTAAACAGTAACAGACAGAACTGGAGCTGGGCAGTCACACCTTCAGCTCTAGCAGTGTGTGGAGTAGGCTCAAGCACACATCACAACAGCAGCAGAAAGTGAATTTCTGCACAGTGTACTCTGCCCTTCAAGCCCCATGACCTGGGTAAGGGCTTTAAAGTGGCCCTGCAAAGAGGCAGGAGCAAGGCTGAGTGCCCTGCTTGAAAGGGGTTCTAGGACCACAGCTGCCAGTTTCAGCACCACTCTTTCAATACTTCTCTCTCCACTTTGGTCTACAATATATGCTCCAGATAGCAGAGATTCTCCTGATTTAACAGTTCTCCAACTTTAATCTCATTTTATTTTCTCTTCATGTGTCTAAACCCATCGCCCCCTTATTTTTCTGCTCTGAGGCTCACAATTCCCAGTTTGTTTTCAAAGCTCATTAAGAGAATTTTCTCTCTCCCTCTGTCATATCATTAACAAAGTGTTACACAACTGCAGTCTAACTCCCAACCTACATAACCACTGCACTACTGCTGATAATCAGCTCCTGTTTATCTTTCACCCAACTTTTTCTCCTTACCCAAGTGAATTTCAATTAATCTTCATGTTAGAAAGTAAACATATACCTACTTCCCTCCTGATTCCCTAAAATCATTAATTTTGCAATTCTATCAAAATAAACCAATTACATTGTCTGGCAAGATTTATTCTTTATGGACTCATGTTGTTATTGCTTACAATTCTGTCACCCTGCAGACTGAGTTTGCATCCTCTTTTAATATCAGGCCCATTATTTTACCAGTGGTTATACTTTCAGGACAGTAATTGCTAAGAAAAACCTTGGCTTTCTTTTGAAGGTCAACATTATAGTTTCCAGTGCTCACTCATACTAACACCTCATTTTAGCTACTGGCTCACAAAAACAATAATCACACAATAGTGGCACAGCAAAAGGCTCACCAAACACAAACTACTTAAACTGAGGGGTAAGAAAGAGGGAAAAATCAACCTTTTTTTTTTTTTTTCATACTCCCTTCATCGCTCTTTAACATTAAATGAAATTTTAACAGTCCTTCTGCTACAATAAAACATTCAGGGATCCTGTTTGGACTTGCAGATTGATGCAGGGTAAAAGGGACCCCTTGAGATCACCTAGTCCAACCCCATGGTCAAAGCAGAGCAAGCTTCAAAGCTGTATCATATTACTTAAGACCTTGTCCAGCAGAATTTGGAGAACTTCCAAGGTAGGTGATTCCACAGCTTCCTAGAGCAACCTCTTCCCACAGCAGCACCCCCAGGAAAAACTTTTTTCCTCACCTCCATCTGGGACTTACAGAGGCACCAACTGTGACCACTGCCTCTTGTCCTCTCTGAGCATTTCTGAGAAGAACCTGACTGTCTTCTCTACCACACTCCCTAAGTAAAGTAAGGCTATGAAAATCAGCCTGTTCTTCAGGCTACATCAATCCAGCTACCTACATCTTGTAAATGGTATGAGCTCCAGATCCTTCAGAATCTCACGGCCCTTCACTGCATTTGCTTGTCAGCATCAACCTGGTACTGGGAAGACCAACCCTGGGTACAGCCTGGTGTGGGCTCATGAGCACTGAGCATAAAGAAACAGAGATAATCCCTTCCCCATTGCTATTGTAAGGCATCTGACTGCATTTTCTCAATTTCAGTTTTCCAGGTTTTCTCATAGTGGTAGCTTTTGACTGCCCTTGCACTCTACGCAGAGGATTTCTAATTGCACTGAAAACCCAGCCTTTGCACTGATGCATTCAGGGAAGCTGGTGTATAATAAAGCAAATTACAGAGTTTGCACTTGATCTCTACAAGCCTTTTAACCAGTTTTCTGCCATCAACCAAGCAGGCCAGGTAAGAGAAGATAGACAGGAATTCAGACCTGGAATTTCCTAGAAATGCAAGTACGAGCAACAGGACAAAACCCAATAGTGTAAGGTGCAAAGAGCGTTGTTATGCCTGAGGGAAAGCAGCACAAGAGGGAGAAAAGGGCAGGGCAGACAGCTGCATGCAGCTGCAGCAGTCCAGTCAGTTCAGAAGGTTCATATTTTACTAAGCCAGGAAGTGGTAAAAACAGACAAAACTGGAAGATCTTCTCATATGTATCCTTAAAGCTCAGCAAGATCAAGCTTTACCTTGGCTGAACTCTTAAACATTTTCTGTGCTGCTGTTCATATTAGATTGGGAAAGAGATTTCTCAGTACTGGCCATATCACAAAGGACCATGGAAGGTAGAGAAGACAAATGAGTGAAGATGGTTTGTTTTTTCTGTTTTTTTACGCTCTTTCACAAACCAAGAAAAAACAAGGTTAATGCTCTCCTAGTACACAGCACAGACCAATGGCTCCAGTGGCAACAAAAAATAATAAATAAAGGGGCAGTGCTGGCCAGGAGACCATAGAGAGACATGCACTGTACAGATCTTCTGCTTTTCAATTTTAGTTCAGGGATTTGTCTTAAGATGTATCTATCAGCCTCTGCTTTCCATTCTACTTTAATAGTGATGTCCAGGTGAACACAGAATAGTTCCATTATAGCTTAGGAGTAACATGGACTAATCTTACTCCCAGGATATTTATTGCATTAATCCAGTGGCTTAATAGAGAAGCTGAAAAAACAAACAGTAAGAAAATAGGATAGCTCAAAACAATGTCTCTTTGCAAACATCTGAGGGCTATTATGAAACAAAAGTCTATATGCTACACATATTACAAGTTAAAGAAGTTCCTCTCTTGCAGTAGGCCAGCTGGTTGGAGCAGTGTCTTGGGAAGCTGGGCAGAATGCCGGTTCTGGCTCCAGGAGAAACAGAAATACAGAGTCTGACAGCTGAGAGGGGAGTTCTTTGAGACCAGGAAGCAAAGAAAGTGGTATCTAGCCCTGTGACTATCTCATCAAAAAAAACCCTAATGTAGTTTTGATTTTCTTCGCTTCCGTTACTTTCAAAGTTCTTGGAAAAGGAAAAGGGCTCAGGCACTAAGGGACATCTGCAAATACTTCAAAAACATTTCCAGCATGGTTACACAATACAAGAAGTGCACTTCTGTGGCCAGAGACACACTGAGTTATTATTTTGGAAAAACTGTGCAAGGAACGTTTCTGTGCCAAACTTCACGTGGTGTGTCATCCATTGTTTTACATTCCAGCTTTACAGTTCAAGATCACCAGGTGAGTCACAATGTAAGTGGATGACACAAAATCCACTAGAAGCTATTTTCAGATAAATACACTTTTATTACTTTTCAGCATTTGTAACAGCATCCTGCATGCTCAGCAGAACCAGCTGTGTACTTCTCTGCAGCCTGCATTCATAATTAGATTAGCCACGCCATTTTATTAGGATGGAGTTCAGCCATCCACCCTAGAGTTCAGGCATCCTGTATCCTGGAAAAGTTTAGTGGGGACAGACCAAAGCTCTTATTCAAGAGCAAGATGTCAGAGATGGAGAAAGGCCAATGAGAAGTGCCAAAAGAAGACCAGGACATGTAACTAGCAGCCTAGTCCCAGTTGCAAGCACTGGCAAACCTCCAAGAAAATTGTGCTAATACTCATTTGTGTAAAAGATACCAAATTATTTGTGAAGTTCTTTGTTCTTAAATGTCTAACACCAAAAAAAAAAAAACCCATACATGCCAAACCAACCCCATTTTCACCCCTCCTCCCATCAACAATATTTAAACTTCAGATTTCCAGCTATTCAGCCAGAAAGAATAACTAGAACTTGCTAAGAGCTGCCAAATCTGATAGCCCCATGAAGGCAAGACAATACAGGTTCATGTCCCCCACATCCAGCCAGTAGCAAGGCCATGCACATATTTCAAAGACACACACATACATATGTAGAATATCACAGAATCACAGAATTGTTGAGATGGAAAAAGACCCTGAAGACCATTAAGTCCAACCGTTAACCTGCCACTGCCAAGTTCACCACTAAACCATGTCCCGAAGTGCCACATCTACATATCTTTTAGTTACCTTCAGGGATGGTGACTCAACTACTTTCCTGGGCAGCCTGTTCTCATGCTTGACAACCCTTCCAGTGAAGAATTTTTTCTTCAAATCCAATCTAAACCCCATCAGGTGCAACTTCACATAGATATAGACAGTAGGCTTGATCCTGTGCAGCTCGCTGGCTGATCAGGAAGAAAGCTCATCAGAGTGAAATTTGTGCTATTTGCCTCATCTGTTTGCTAAGAGATGCCTCTGATTGCTGGCCTTGGATGCTTGGTCTGCCCAGTATCAGGGCCATGGTTTCCACTGTTGCTGACACAGGTGATAACCCATGAGGCCTGCAAAACCCTTCCTGTGGTTTGTGATCCCTGTGATCCCTGGCCTTGGCTCTACTTGTTGGCCATGACTTAGACTCAATGCATCCACAGGGAAAAAGGAGGACCTCACCCAGAGAAACGATCAGAAATAGAATAAGAACATAAGATGAATTGCAGTGATTAGACACAGAGCATGGGAATGGAATGGAATGGAATGGAATGGAATGGAATGGAATGGAATGGAATGGAATGGAATGGAATGGAATGGAATGGAATGGAATGGAATGGAATGGAATGGAAAGGAATGGAAAGGAATGGAAAGGAATGGAAAGGAATGGAATGGAATGGAATAGAGTATTTCAGTCAGAAGGGACCTTTGGCAATCACCTAATCCAACTGCCTGACCTCTTCAGGGCAGACTGAAAGTTAAAGCATGTTATTAAGGTCATGGTCCAAATGCCCCTTAAACACTGAGAGGCTTAGGATATTGACTCTCTCTTGAGGAAACCTGTTCCAGTGTCTGACCACCCCCCTGGGGAAGCAATGCTTCCTGATGTCAAGTCTAAACCTTCTCTAATGTAGCTTTGAAACCTTCCCTCTAGTACTATCACAGGATGCCAGGGAGTCTGGGATCAGCACCTCCCCCTCCATTCCTCCTCCTCCTCAGGGAGCTGCAGAGAGCAAGGCTGAGCAACCCCTCACCCTCTCCTTTCTCCAAACTGGATAAACCCAGAGCCCTCAGCCACTCCTTGCAGGACACACCTTCCAGCCCTTCCACCAGCTTTGTTTCCCCCTCTGCACACATCCAAAGACTTTCCCACCTCTCTGAAGTGGTGGTGCCCAGCACTGCTCCCGGCACTCCGGGTGGGGCCGCAGCCGCAGTGAGCACAGCGGATGACCCCCGCTCTGCTCTGCCCGGCTGTGCTGCCGTGTTTGATCCCCCAGGACACAGTTTGTGCCCTCTGGGCTGCCCGGGCACACCCTGCTGACTCTCACTGAGCTGCTGCCACCAGCACCCCCAGGGCCTTCCCTGCAGGGCGCTCCCCAGACACTCCTGTCACGGTTTGTAATTGTGCCCGCAGTTACTCCGTCCCAGATGCAGGATCTGGCACTTGTTCCTGAGGAATTTCATGCCAGGGACGATTGCAAATGGACTGACCGGCCTCTCATGTTGACTCATCTTGACAGGTTTTCACCCACCCCATAGGCTGACCCCTCTCCTGTGACAGTCTGGGAGAAGTCAGGTCTTTGGGTCTTTGCACTACTTCGGGTTAGTTGGGTTCTCTCATCTTCTGCACCTTTATGTTTATGACCCTTTTATCACATAACCTAACAGTACCCTCTGAAATTTGGCATGAATGAATCCAAGGCTGCACTGTGCTTAACCAGTGCACTTACTTCTCCCACAGAATCAATCAAGGCAAACAGGGGCAGGGCATACAGGTTATTATGAACATCTTGCAACGTAATAAAAGCAATCTAAGTCTTTTGTTAAACACAGACTTTAGAATTTAGGACTTGCTCATAAAAATTCATATCCCGTCCGACACTGAAGTTATGGTGTGTATATATATATACACACATATATTACATATAAATGAATAACATTAGATATGAATGAAAAGTATTTTGCTGTCTGCTGCCAGCAGGGACACTAAAGAAATAAACGTACAACCCCAGAGTTATTTTTACCAGTGATTTGTTCCTTATGAGATATATTTTGGAACTATGTACTCTTCAGTGAGGCACTGCTTTATCAACACACTTTCCCATGCTTTTAGAAAGACTTGCTACAAAGTTTCAAAAACCAAGTCAAATCAAGTATTTTTAATTCCTCCCTTCCTGTTGGGATTTTTTTGATTGGTGGTGGGAGTTGCACTTCATATAATGACAAAATGGTTTGGGTTGGAAGGGACATTAAAGATCATCTAGTTTCTCCCCCTTTTCACAGGCAGGAACACCTTGCACTAGACCAGGTTGCTCCAAGCCCCATCCAACCTGCCCTTGAACAATTCCAAGGATGAGGCTTCCACAGCTTCTCCTGGCAAAGTGCGCCAGTGCCTCATCATCCGCACAGTAAAGAATATCTTCTTTATACCTAACTTAAACCTACCCTCCTGTATTACCTTGGAAAAGAAGGAGAGAGGGGGAAGTGACTCCTACATACTGAGAACAACATGAAAGAGAATTGGGTTTGCCCTGCAAGAGAAAAGGCCTAAGGCGAGGGAAGAACCACTCTGGAGATCAGCGACAAACACCATCAACTGAAGAGCAGAGCAACTGGAGGAGACTTAGCTCAGGGAGGTACACTCAAGAACAAGAAACACTGGGACTGAGTGAAGCATAGATTGTGTGTGGAGGATGAGCATTTCTCAACATAATCAGGGTAGACTGGAGAAAACTCTAGAATCTTATTTTAAGATACCACTCTGTACCAGCTTGGACCCACATACCAAGCCTGTGGGGAACAAGGTGTCTCTGTCCTGTCCTGTACATAGCTATTTATTCCACATCTTAGGTCTGCAGTCTCTTTCTAGGTTGCAGTGTTTTGGCAACTTAAAGCCATTGTAAATCTGAAGTCCTGAGTTCCTCTGGTCTCCCCACTCCCTGCAGCATCCTACCCTTCCCAGGTGTTGGTATTTGTCAATATTCAATGAGACCCTTCAAGAAAATGAATTGACCACAAACTATCCCTGTGAAATAAAACACACCAGGGCAGCTCCAGAAAGTACTAACCCACAGTAGTGGGCTCAGGGAACGCTCAGAGAAAAAGGGCTGGATCACAGCAATCCCAATTTGAGGTCAGTTTCAAAAGCTGTGCAACCACAACCTAAATGTGTCCATTCTGGAAGATGCACCTCCTGGATATTTTTGTGCAGCATGACACTGCCTATTATCCCTCCCATTTCATGGGTAGCAAAGAGATGTCAAGTAAATTGCCAGAGCTCTCACAGGAAATTTTGGCAGGAGCAGGAAGCTGAATTTAGGTTTGTCAAGATTCAAGTAGAGCCTCATCCAACAACTGGACCCTGTCACTTGAAGCTGTCCCTGCAGCAAAGAGCTGGAATGCTAAGAGACAAAGGAAGTGCTATTTTAAAGACTGGAAGAAGATACTCATATGAGAAAAATGACTTTCCCAAAGTCATTTGTAGCTGTTGACAGAACCACAGGCAAAAATGAACTCAGAACTACAGAAATTTGTGTTTACAAGACAGTTCTTGCCTAATAAAGAGAATCCTGAAATTGAGAGCAATCTTCTATCAGAAATATTAACTCTTTAAGTTTCTTCATTTTTCTGATGAGGAAGAAAACAACAGTTCAAGAGACAACTGATGATTCTTATATTCTGAGCAATATTTCAGTTTTACTGTTCAGGTCTTGAGAAGACATCTTTTGGCAAAATCAGAAGCAGAACTTACTGAATAATTTCCTCTTAAGGGCACAGAGGAGAATAAAGTGATTATAAGTGCTTGTGCATTAAGTCACTCTCATAGTGTATTTGGGGTTTTTCTATATCTATATCTAATAAGAAAAAAGATGGGTTCTGTTATTTAGTTTAAATAAAAATAATAATACAGTGAAGTTATCTCACAACCAACAGACGTTCTGAACTTCCACCCCCTAGAACCCTAACAGCTTTGCCATTCTCCCCGTCACCTTTCTCAGCTTCTGATGATTCCCTTGCTGCTCCATCTATGGTAGTGGAGACAGTGCTTCACCAGAGGCCTTAGATGCTAAAGGGTATAAGGAAGCAGGTTATGCAAAAAGCATCTATTTCCAGCACAGGAATGCAGCCTGTAACTATCCCATGACAGGGAGCTCAGCTCAAATAGAAAGTGTAAGCCCAAGCATATCAAAGCTCCAGGAGCACTGCATCCTGAGATAGCAGTGGGAAACCGGGGCAGTGGGGGCGGGGAGGAAGGGGACAGAATGAACAAGCACTTTAGTCTAAAAGAGGAAAGGAAACACTAAGGCAGGTCCTGAAATTTTATAAGGGAGTCTGGAAAGCATCTCACAGCCTTAGACTGAAAGACCCAGCATATAAAATATCAGAAAAAAAGGTCACAGAGAAAACTAGTTTTTAAAAAAATTGCTACAATGGAGAACGTCCATTAATTTTTCAAGATAGAAGAGCAAATAACACTAAAGCTCCTGGTTTAGCCTCAGATTCTTAAGAGATCTCAGAGCTGAACACCATTACTTCCAGTATGCAAAGGCAATCAGCACTCCACAACTCTTTCTCAAAGAGAACTTATCTCAATATACATTGACAGCAGTTACAGATTCTGAGGCAATCACATTTTAAAAAACTTATTTCTACATGTAGCCCTCCTGCAAAACTGTCCTAGGGTGACGTTATGATGCTTTATGTTGGATATTTTGTTCTGTACCTTCAAGAGTGGTTCCAACAGCAAAGCAGGGACAAAGAGAAGCGCCGAGTTTGTTTCCACAGACTGCACTCACTCCTTCACATCCTGCTCCTGGACAGTGTTGTCTGCAGCAAGGACAGACAGTGGGACAGAGATCTCCTTTGCTTTTCGTTGGTTTTTAGCCAGCTGAGGCAGAGAAGTTCCTTGGACTGGCTTTTTCCTTTTTCTTGTTTAAACCTGTTTGGGACTGAAAACCCAGAAAAGCATCCAGAGCTCATGTCTGCAGCCCACTGGGGCCAGGACAGCATTTTCCAGCACCGGAGGAACTGATAAGAGACTGGGAGAGCTGAGCTACACCCATGGCAAGGACTTTCTTAATTCTGCTATCTCTCTTCAGAATGGCAAGTAGTTTTGCTGTTTCATATTATTCATTTTTTTGTGCTTGTGAACACTTTGCTTGTTGAATAAACAGCTTTTTCCACTTTTCTCTAAGGAAACTTTTTTCCCAGACTAGTTTGAGGAGGGGCCACTTGGATTTGCTTTCTGAAGGGACCCCATTTGGCGGTTTCCTCCCAGATTTGTCCTAAAACAGGACAAAAACTAAAATGAAGCAAAACAAACCTTGCATAGTCAAGTTTTGAAGGTCACACCCTTGAATGAGTTATGATCATTCAGGCTGTACATGCATCATAGGAACACTGATATATCTTCAACCCAGTTCTCCCACTCTACTGACAACAGAATTGCAGCTTTCCATTTCCATTTGCAGAAAATGGGAATCATGCTGCCCATGTAAGGACCTGTTGTTCTCATCATTTGACATGATCTTTCACATTTGAAGCCTAGAGAACTCAGCTCTGATCAGAACAGGATGTTAGAACATCAATGAATAACTTTCACTTTCTCCATATACTCTTGCTCACGTGCGTGCAAGAACACAAGTCCAGGTGAACACCACCATGAAAAATGGGAAGTATATAAGGAAATAATTCACAGCTAGAGGTTGCTTCCTTTATGGAAGGACCTAATCATTTAACACTTGAGGATACAGGTCCCGCAAGAGAGGAGGCCAGGAACAATGCTTTGAATGTCAAGCCAGTCAACTCCTGTCCTTCAAATCCAACATGATCCTTGCATTTACCACAGAGTTTTCTATTGCAATGCATAGCAAAATTCCTCACAGAGTCATCTTCCTACTAATCACATTCCTTGGATCTTAGTTGTTTTTCTTCAGACCAAGGTTGCTCTGCTGGCAGAATAGCCATGTACCTAAAATTACAGTGGGACCTGCACCATGAACACAGGCTGTTATTTTACTCAAAGTGTCCTGAAAAAATACAGGGTCTAAAACTGGGCAGCCAGAAATGAAAAGCTTTCTGAACTTCACTGTGTGCAACTCCCATGCATCCTAATGGAGAAATGGCAACCCTTCACTTTCCCTCAACCAGGTGCTCTGAAAAATAAAGTCCTAAAATTTTATGAAGCACTCCAATATCATCACAGTAATGTCACCGCAGGCTGTCCTCAGAGTAGTGTTTGAACAGCACACATTAATTGCAAGTGAACAATGAGGAGAAAGCAAAATAGGTGCTCCTTGGTTGCATGGTGCAGCACACTCCCCTTGAAGACGACGGAATGGCACATTAGGGAACGGGAAAAGTTGCTTCACACTGAATCCACATAAGGCAATCGACCAGTCATGCATCTTAATCCCATTGTTCCCTTAACTTTCACAGCATCAGACTCATACTCAAGCAAAGCTCAACCACTCACTTAGTACACCCATCCCTCCAAAAGCAGTATCAACATATACAGACATCTGCTCAGCAGGAAGCTGTATCCCAGTTCCAGTTCTGCCAGATGCTTCACGCCACAGCCACAGCTGGGAAACAAAAGAGATGGCCTGTAACTGCTTCCCAAGTGACCAGCAGAGAAAAAAAAATAAAGAATACCTCTCACAGTTCTGTGGGAAACATTTCATGTCTGCCAGACCTCACAATAATTGCAGAAACATCTACTCACTGTCCAGGGCTGTGCTTTCTAAGTAGTTTGCACAACACACGTTCCCAAAAGCCTCCACGGCTGGAGGCTCTGCACCTATCTCAGGCAGCCTGTGCCAAGGCTCTCTTTTCCCTGGTGTCACAGCAGCCACCACAAGCTCCCTGTGCTTTTAGCTTCTTGTCAGTGCTAAAATCTGGCAGCCTCAGCATTACTCTTTCTTTCCTACTTAATAAGTAAACCCAGTATAGTTTATTCTTATTGCAATATTTGCTTTTAACACCTTGTTATATGAAAACAAAATTGTAGCGTATATACAAAGTCTATTTGTAACCCATTACAGTCCTCTCTGGAACACACACGGTTATTTTTGGGCCAAGTAAGTCCAAAGGAATTCAATCTCCTGGGTCTGTTTCTGCACCAGCACCTCTGCTGACACTGCAAATAGGTACCAGGCAGCAAAACTGCATTTCTCCTCCACAGTGAGTCTCTACTCCCTAAGTCCTGGTTGGGAGCACACTTCTCACAGCCCACCAGAAAGTTATCAGCTGGCAGCAGCTTTCAGACCTTATCACCTGGGCTGGGTGCAAACAGTAATATGGACATAGAGAAACTGTTATAGATTATTATTACATACATGTCATCTGTCCTCCTGGAATTTTTTCCCTTGAACACTGTGGAAGGATGGGTTTAAGGGGAAGGTCAAAAGGCAAGATGAATTGCTCTACAACTTGAAGCGTTTAAGAGCAATTCAGAGCACTATCTTTAAGGTTCTGTGTGTGGAATCTTCTCTTGGGCAGGGATGACTCAAAGAGGCTCTTTCAACCACCATGATTCAGTGTTGCAGTTCAGTCAGCATCACTTCCACATCTATTTTATCACAGCAGTTTCTTACTTCAGTACACGACCAACAAGATCACACGAGATACAGCTGAAGCAAGCTTTAAACACAACAATCTTACCACAAAATATATTAAAATAGAAAGTTGGTTTATCCCATAGGAGCTCATCTAAATGCTCAGCAGACTGCTTGCATGAGCAAGGGATGGGGAGAGGGGGGGAGAGACTGAAAGAGAGATTCCCTGATGGAGAGACCACCCATCCAGTATTCCCTTTCACAGCTGCTCTTGTGCAGAGGTTCCTTAGGTTTATTTCATGATGACAAAGTTTTGGGTTTACTTCAATTTTTTTTTTCCAGAAGACAGATAGATGATATTTATGTTTTTAGCTACAGCTTCTTACAAAATGATGTAATAAAAATCTCCCCAACCATGATTTGTATCATGTAACAATGAAAATTAAGTTCCACATTCAGAAACTATACTGACTGCTGCTGAAAAAAAGCCACATTGACTCCAAAGATGGGATATCATAGCAATTGTAACTGAGATGGATCAAAGCTGCTTGTCCTTTATGGTCTCCATTTGCAAAGACCGAACATAACCGGATTACTGGGAATGCAGTACAGCTCAGTGTAGAAGGACATTAATTTTCTTTGCCTGGAAAAGGCTCCTAGTATTTTTCATGTAATTACACCAAAGAGCAAGTCAACTTTAGGGCTAAGAGGGAGCAAATGTGAGGAGAAAACCAGGAACAAACCTTCAGTGGGACTTGAACTTGGGAAAACAATCCCAGCATGTTCAGAATGAGCAACACCACTTTCACCTCCTCTGATGAAAGTTCACACTGCTCAGCTCTATGAAAGCATTTGAAACAGGAGGGAGGAAGGGAATCACAGCAGGATTGAGAGGGAATGTGTATTGCCTCTGATGAATGGCACAATGCCCAGGCAGCTGCTGCACAAATGCCAAAAGTGGGACCTTTGTTGCTTCAGCTGGATCCCGCCTGAAGTTTTGAATTACAGGCAGATACCTCACGTTATGGGATTCTGCTGCAGCACGGCAATGCAGAGACTGCTTGCTTCACGTGTCTTTTCCATTCTGAAACTGAAACCCTAATGGGAAACCAGCCTCTCTAAAAGCCTCACAGAGCAGCTAAAAAGTACATTTCAACACTTTTACATCAGAACTTGCAGGAGTTAACATTATCCTGAATTTTTGTTCATCTTTCAAATGCAAAAGGCTGAATGCAGTCACATTTTAAAATCAAAACCCGAAAAAAGCAAAGGTGTGCACAGTAACAAAAGGCAAATGCATAAAATTCTGTGAACAATTTGGCAGGTGGTTGCTGCCTTTTAAATAAGAGCCTTGTAATTTTCCACACAGTAGGTAAAAGAATGAGCCACAGAAACACAGAATATGTCAAGCTGGAAGGGACATATAAGGATCAGCAAGTCCAACACCCTGCTCCTCACAGGACTGCCTAAAACTAGACCCTATGATTAAGAGCTTTGGCCAGACACTCCTTAACTCTGACAGGCCTGATGCTGTGATCACTTCCCTGGGGAGCCTGTTCCTGTGACTGACCACCTTCTCCATGAAGGACCTGTTCCTACCATACAAGCTGAACTTCCCCTGATGTAGCTCCATTTCATTTCATTTCATTTCATTTCATTTCATTTCATTTCATTTCATTTCATTTCATTTCTGTCCTGTCACTGGTGACCAGAAAGACAATCAGGATTGTTCCATCCCAGGTGGAGAATGTGGCACTTTTCCTTGCTAAATTTCATATGGCTGCTGACTGTCCAGCTATCCAGATCTCTCTATAAGGCTTCTCTGCTCTTGAGGGTGCCCACAGCTCCTCCTTGTCAGTAAACTTTCTTAAGGTATATTTGATTTCAATGTCCAGATAATTTATGAAGATATTAAAGAGCACTGGCCCTAAAACTGCCATGGGGAACTCTACTGGTGAGTGACTGCCAGGCTGATGGAACCCCATTTACTATAAGCTCTTGAGCCCCACCCAACAGCCCTTTGCTCACTCCAGGTCCTATGAATTTGTCTAGATGTGTGATGAACAGTTTATCCAGAAAGACACTGTGAGAAACAGTACCTAAAGCTTTGATAAAATTACAAAAAAAAAAAAAAAGCTTCCTTTGGTCAACTAGGTGAGTGACCTTGTAATAAGAGGAAGTTCAGTTGGTTAAGCAGGACTTTCCCCATGTGAACCCATGCTGCTTATGAACAACGACAGCCTTGTCTCTCAATGCTTTAAGTAAATTAGATAACCAGATATATCAGCAAGTTTAAGATGCATTTTCACCTCAAATGAAATTACTAAAAATTCCAAGTTATGACAACTTCTAAGATGTAAAAATTGCCACACTATTTAAATATTTTAATTAGACAGACATGTTCAAGTATTCCAGGTTTGCGGTTAAATAAAGTGTAGAATAGAACTAGTGGGTGATATCACCTTTGACAGCAGCAGTATTTTCTGAGAAGCTACTGTTCTCACTGCAGCTTAAACAACTAGTTCTATTTCATCACCACCTGTGCTGGTTTTGGCTGGGGTACAGTTAATTTTCTTCACAGTGGCTGGTGTGGGGCTGGTATGGGATTTGTGCTGGAAACAGTGCTGATAACAGAGTTTTTTGTTGTTTTTTTTTAATTGCTTGCACAGCATTAAGGCTCCTTCTGCTCCTCACCGACCCCAGCACTGAGGAGGCTGTGGGTGCACAAGAAGTTGGGAGGGGACACAGCCAGGACAGCTGACCCCAACTGACCCAAGGAATCTCCCAGACCATATGGTGTCCTGCTTAGTATGTAGAGCTCAGGGAAGAAGAAAGAAGAGGGGAATATTCAGAGTGATGGCATTTGTCTTCCCAGGTCATTGTTTCTTGCGATGGAGCCTCACTGTCCTGGGGATGGCTGAAGACCTGCCCACCCATGGGAAATGGTGAATGATTCCTTGTTTTGCTTTGTTTGAGTGCTCAGATTTTGCTTTCCCTATTAAACTGCCTTTATCTCAACCCGTAAGTTTTCTGTCTTTTACACTTCCCTCCCTCTTCATCATCCCACATGGAGGAAGCTGCTGCATGGGACTTAGTTAATGGTTGGGGCTTAAACCTCAACACAACCTCACATGAAGCTGTAGGCTAACAAAGAAAAAAAAAAAAACAAAAAAGGTTTCCTCCTAACTAAAAATACCCCAAACCTTGAAACACAGTGACAAGTTCCATTTTTATACTTCAACACAGTGACTAACAAACTTCGACATATAACAGATTCTTTGCCCTAATGCTAATTTTAAATGCAAAGCATGTTTTTAGAAACATTATTCTTGAAGCCTCCAGCACAATTAATGTAGCCTTATATAACCATATAACAAATTTTTACAGTTTTAACTCATTTCCAGATTTCAAACCACATCCAATTTTACATAATCCTAAATTAAATATTACACCAGCTAATAAGTAGTTTTGAGGTTTTAACATAATGCAAAATACATGGAAATTGAAATTCTTGATCAGTGGACCATTCATTATATGATGAGAAGCAGTAAAACCATTTTCCTATTTCCCACTCTCCCAGCCAAAACTAACATCTAAGCTAGCACCAAATCTATTTTTCCCCAGAGAATAACAACTAAATTAATGATGGGGGAAAAAATATTAATCCAGATAAGTTCCATTTTATTTAACTTATCATAAAATTGGGAATTTAAAACTGCACTATAAAAAAAAAAAAGCATTTTTCTCAACATGTTTTGGGCATTTGGATGTGTTTAATATAGCAGAATGATAAAGTTTGCTTTTCACTGTATTCTGAAAATAGGCTATTCTACTGTAGACTTGTGGTTCTTCCATCCTTAAAAATTCTCAATGAATTCAGAAAGTACTTGAATAACATTAAAAAAAAGATATGGATCTTCAAGTAATAATTTATTTCAAAATTCATTTGAAAGCTGTGATGCCACTACTCTCCAATTACTGAAAACATCTTTTGATGTTTAGCCAGATCTGAGTTTCTATTGTTAAAAGTGGCAAAACATGGAAACAATCTTCCAAGCTTTATTTAAGCAATACAGATGAGAGAAAAAAAAGTGCTCATTCTTTGTTCTTTAGAGGTCACTCCACTATAGGTCACTCTCTTGCAACTGTCAAGCTTTTTGCAGTTCTTTCACTTGTTTTACCAGAGTTGGAATTAAATTTATCTTAGAAAAATCTAACACAGTTCCACAAAAGCCTTTAAGTCCACACACCTCACTTATATCACCTGAAGACTATATATTTCACAGTAGGTATTGCTGACCAGCAATTTTCTGGAAGGCTGGGAAAACAGCACCAGTGTATCAGTTTATATCAACACCACTCTGTTCTGGCAGATAAATACTGCTACAGATAAATACTTTAGGTTTACTTAAAGAAAAAAAAAGAAAATATTAGAGTGCTCAGAATTGGAAATATGATAAATAAAACCATAGGATTGATGAGAAGCAAAAAAAAAACACGTTGTTATGATACACCTATCACAACTTAAACTAGGAAGGTCACCTCAAATATTAAATGTCTGAGCTCTTATCAAAAATTTCTAGCACAACTAGGACTTGGATTGTCAGTGTCACACTGAGCTGGAAAGAACTGCTAGCAAATAGCATCAGCTATTTATCTATTATTCCTCTCCCACTGCACTTTTTCCTATTTCAGTGTTGATGGTGAGTGAGAAGCAGCTGAAGCAGCAACTGCTTGTGATGCACTGTAGACTTGTCTTGTTAACACTGAATTTGCTCTCAGAGTCCTTATGTAAGGGAGTTGTACAGGGGGTCAAGAAATGGTACAACAAAACATCTGTACATCCATCCATCCTTCCCTACACTTCCTCCTCTCCAGCTCCACTGCTTCCACTTGGGACTCCAAACCCAGCCTTACATCAGTGCCACACAGGAGTAGGCTACTAATAGGTAACTGATGAGGATTAGGACCTGACAAGCCACAGCATTGCACGAGGAAGAACTGCTGAGTGATGGCTGCTGCTTCTCAGTTTGTCACATCTGAGCTTGACATGGGCCATCTCTCAGCATCATTTCTTTGTCCTGTCACTGCCTGGCCAAGCTCTTTGGTTCAGTTACCTCTTCAGCCTTTTCTTAACAGCAGATGTAACTTGGTGGGGAATTTTTTATCTTTTTTTCCTCAAGTCTTTTTCATAGTTAACTCATATTTTTCATCTGGTCAGTCACATAAGGAAAGCCAAGCACTCTGCTGGAAAAACCAATCTGTTTGTAAAGGTGAGGACAAGAGAAGTGACTGTTTCTGTGCCAACAGCCTGTCAAGTTCCTCCCTCCCCTGCAGGCCTCACAAACCCCATGCCCCAGTGGACGGACAAGCTCTCCTACAGCCTACCAGAAGATAGTCTGGATTCTTACAGCACAAACAATGCCCACACACACAGAGGAAGCTGGTTTCCAAACAGGACATGGGCAAGCAGACAGTCTTGGGTTCAGCTTGATGCTGTAGGTGCTCACACCCAAGTGCCAACCACCAGGCGGTACCACTGTGGTACTATGTGTACACACAAAACCTAGTAATTTTCTACTTCTGAGCATCTTTCTGCCAGAAATAATGATATCCCCACCCCCACTCACAGACAATGATTATAAATAATTATAGCAGGTTAAGCAGTGAGTCAGCTCATATCCAACTGCTGGCCATACTCTTAGACAGTAAATATGAAAGGTTAACAGCAATGGAGGTCTCACCAAATTTTAACATTTGTATGAACTGTTTGATCATGTAAAGACACTTTAAAATAAAGGATGTAAAACCAATACAACTCCTCCACAGAGAGCAACTCCCAGTTGCAGTGTTATGATCTGTGACTTGACAGCACTTCATCATCTTGTGCAGGGCTTTTCTTTTCTTTTTTTTTAATACAGTAGCATAGTTTTATCTTTAACAATAGACTTAAGTAAAATTAAGTCATTCATTTTCTTAAATGGTGCTGCATCGTCAGCACCCTATAATTATTTTAGTGTATGAATGCAATAGTTGAGAATAAAAGTCTTAAATTTATGCAATCTTACAGCACCTTTGGCATAAATCATATGCTCTCAAACATTTTGCAAGATAATTTGGCCTGTACAAAGCCTGCCAGCTCTTGAAAATGCCTTGTATTATAGACTACCAGCAGAAGATTTGCTACATTTAATATACTCCTATCAGCCAGCACGATGCATTTAAATTCAATATAAATTATCAGAATAATAAAATAAGTTCCAATTAAGTCCAAACTGCCAGCCAACCAGAGCAACAAGATCTTACCTTAAAACAGCTCGTGCTTGTAGTTCCTTTTACTGTGTCATTCTTGCACATAATTGCCTACCTGCTACAGGAGAATGTACAATTATAACACGTTCCCCTCCACACAGAGCTGACTAACCTTCAGGCTTGTCTAGTGAGAGCAGAAGACCTAAAGATCCTGAAATTCCTGAGGTGGTGTTTGTAAGAAGACCACAGCTTTCCATGCTCGGGGCTTCCAGCAGCTACAGGTATTCCACCCTTCCAACGCAGAAAGTTCCACTCTTAAGAGCTGAGGAATGTGGTAAAGATTTCATCCAGCTCAGGCACTCAGCTGTGGGGAAAGAGGAGACTCCTCACATGCTCAGAGCACAGATAATGCACAGCTTCCTACACTCATGCTCCAACCACACTCCTGACACAAGCCAGAAGGCTGCCACACTGCAGCTAAAACCTGGAGCAACAGACCTCTCTCAAACCAAGGCACTGTTTAATCCTTTTTAACCCATTTTGCCTCTGCCCCAGCACAGTGCTGGAGAAGATCCTCATGAGGCTGCTGACTGACTCCCACAGCAATCCTTAGAAGGACTGAAAAGTCACAAAAAGACAGCGCATATTCAGTGTAATGACCCTGATGAATGTGAACTACCTAGCCCTTCTCAGATGTTCTGTCGAGTTTTTGAAACTGGACAGCAAATAGATGATTTGGGGCTTTGTGAGAGAAAAGTGTCAAAAGAACTCTTCAGAAAAACATAGAAACCTCACCTCCCAAGTGCCACAAGGATTGGTGGTGGTCCAGAGAATACTGACTAACTTTTGAAATTTGACTGCTTTAAAGTTCTGAAATTCACACTTCAGGTTAATTTGTAAAACTGCCAATTATCCACAATCTTCTTACAAAACCTTTTAATATAATAAAAGGGAAATATATTCAAGTCTTTATTTTGTAAGTGCAAAAGTTCAAAAATGTTGGCCTAAACGTAGCTCTGTTGAAAGAGTTCATTAGTGCATCTATTCTGAGTCAAAAGAAACTACAGAGTGATTTTGCGAATGAGATTGAAAGACTTGAAATGAGACTGAATAAATTTGTGCAATTGTCTTGAAGGGGAAGAAAACTTAAGTCTTCAATTTCAAGACTACAGCTAGCTTTTATACTCAGTAACAGCTCTGCAATTTCTTTTGCTAGTTAAACTGGACTCCTTGTTCTTGATACAATAAATGTAATTTTTGATACTGGCTTTTGTGGCTGAAAACTTCAAAATTGGGGGGTGGGGGGGAAAAGGCTTTTGGGTGAGATTCAATCACTAAACCTTAATACAACCAATGACTCATGCAGGAAACAAAGGAAGAAACTAGTGTTACAATAATCCTACTTTAAGATTAAAACCTAGAAATAAAAATCTCCCTTAATACATGCAAGGATAAAGTGATACTATGTACCTTTAAAACAAGGTAGGAAAAGCACATTTCAACATATGCTTCTTTACCCAAATGGCACTGATCCATCATCATACCCTCAGTTGGTTATTCCTGGAGATATACTAACACTCAAAATAAAGAAGGCACTAAAGTTCCTGAGAGTGACAGGAAACCCAGCAGAGTAAAAAATTTTAGACAGAGTTATTTACAGATATTTTCCTGTGAGAAAAGAATGGTAAGAATGTAGCTTGAACATTAACAAATCCACTAAAACATCAGTCTGCCTGGCGGAGTCAGCAGATTTGGAGGGGGATTCAGTGGGGCTGGAAATTTAAACTTTAGCTTGTAATCAGAAAAATCCTACTTTAGAAATTTGAACCAGCAGCTAGTAACATGTAATATAATATAGAGCTCTCCTAAAATGGTACCCAGCTAGAGGACCCTTATACTATGTGAAGCCTGTGACTATTTAGCTAAAAAAAAAGAAAAAATTCAATGACACTGAAGCTCTTTATTATTCTGCAGGGACATATTTGTAAATGAGTGACATGGACAAAATCTGCAAATGTGCATTTCCTTCCTTTTCTTTCCTTGGGAAAGGTGCTGCAGATCATGTGTGCAATTCCTCCATTAGGATGCTGACAGTGCAGAAGTTTATCTGAAATAAATTTCCAGCTGAAATAGTCTATTCTATTCTAAAGACACACTCATGGAAAATAAATTCGATCAACTGAATTTTAAAATAACATCCTTCAAAATGTTTATTCACATTGTTTATGAAGCAATTATGCAGAATGCTTAGGTAACAGTTAAAATGAATCAGTTACCAGTTGCTTATGTCTTACTCTCAAGCAGGAAGGCACCTGCAGTGTGGGGCTGGTTCTACAGGAGATCCAGCCCATAATCCTGCAAATGCCCAAGAAGATCCCTATCTTTGGGAGTTGTTTTTTTTTTTTTTTTTTAATGTAATCCAAACATTTTCTGAATTCATTGAGAATTTTTAAGGATGGAAGAAGAGAAGCTCAGTACAACACTGGAAGCCCAGAACTAACTGCTTCCTGTTGCTTTAGCATAGCAGAGACATGCAAGACCTGTTTCATTATTATTCTCCCAGGCACCTCCACATGCCTCAGGAACATCACTGTGTAGCCCTGATTTTCTGGAGTACCAGCAGTTTTTCAGAGGACACTGACAAATACAGCACACCATACAGCAATTGCTATGTGGTTCAGCCAAGGAGCAGCTCACAAGTAAGCCAGTTTAGGCTTCTGGGAGAAAAAAAAATATATTTATTAAACAAGCAAATAAATAATGAAGATGAAGGAAGAGATTTGGGGATTATTAAGGAATATTTATTTGGCAGGAGAAAGCAAAGCAGACTTGATGAGACTTGTAAGAGATAAGTCTATTAAAAACACTGTTAGCAGAATGAACCAATTAAGTCCACGTCCCCAAAGCAAGCTGGCAATCAGTTTTCAACACCTGTTTTCAGACCAGGGTTTGAGGAGTTTAAACGTGTTGTTTAAAGTGATCTCCCCAGAACCTCCAGGTCAATAAACACAAGGTAAAAAGGCACTTTCAGAACTGCTTACTGTGAGCATTAGCCATAGCAGATGCGAATTTCAACCAGCAGCATTCAACACCAGGTGGAGGAGAGCTGGGCATTCTGTCCTGCATGGAGCATATCAAAGCCACGGGGCCAGCAAGCCGCAGACTGCTGAAGAGAGCAGGTCCCTCCTGACTAGTAAAAGTAAGAAACAGAAAGGTCCATCCAAGACAGTCATGAATCTGTATTTATTTACCAAAAAATCACATTAACTCAAAGCGTGCTGAGCATTACTTATGTACTGGGAAATAACACCTGCAGCACCTCAGGGCTTCCTAGAGTCTCATAAGGATTTCCAACTAGGATCTCCTTGACTTACGGGATCTAAAGAACACATCAAAAGTAGTCATTTGAAGCATTTATTTCAGACTTTATTAGCAGGCAGTCTCTAGTGTAGGACATCCTTCCTGAATAATTAAAACATAGAAAGGTCACATACAGTCCTCATCAGCAGAGAAATCCAAGAGCCCTGAGGTAGAGGAAAACTTTTTTAAGCTTCACACAATGGAGTTAAACTGTATCCAGTTCTTTCTCCCTAGGCCACCTGACAAGAGCCTGCTTTCACTGTGAGCAACCAAAGTAAGCGAGAATTTTGTGAAGATGTATTTGCCACTGTCACTGTCTCCCCTTGACAAATTTGCAGATGATACAAAATCAAGAAGATTGGCTGATACACCAGATGGTTATGCTACCATCCACAGGGACCTTGACAGGCTGAAAATATGGGCTCATGGGAACCTCATGAAAAGTGACAAAATGAAATGCAAAGTTTTGCACCTGAAGAGGAACAACCCCATGCACCAGGATATGCTGGGGGCAGATGGACTAGAAAGTGTCCTAAGACCATGCATTATACAGAGAACACTGCAAAAGGAGTTGCATCTACTATCTCTTTACAAAGGATTTAATGAAACAACCATGACAGAAAAAAAGAAAAATTTCTAGAATTGTCAAAGTATTGTGCAAATGCCCTTGACATTTTTTTGAGAAGGAAGAACAGAAGATGACAAGTCCAGTCAGAAGTATTTTGCTTTAAACTGTCTTAGACTGCACAAAATAAGGTTGTATTTGCACAACAGAATTCACAATATGCATCCAATGTAGAAATGAGGCAATATACAATGGCATGATGCTTTCAGTGCTCAGGTGTGCAAACAGAAGCTTTGCAGCAGTGAGCACAGATGTCCCATGATTTCATCCTATACATCCCTGCTCATATGGTTTATTTTGGCACATAGATACACACATGTGAACTACATGTGCAGGTACAAACCAATTTGGACTTGAAGGCCTATTCTATTCCCTGGAATAAGTTTCTCCTCCCAGTGGTCCAGTAAGTTAAATCTACAGGCATTGTAGCCTGAGGAGAGTTAAGAGCTCTCTTGAAGAGAACCAGAGGATAGCAAAGAAACACTGTAATTAACATCTATTTTAGGCTGTTTTGTGGGAGCAAGATAGGGCCTTGCTATGAGTAACTTAGAACTCCAAGCTGACCCCCACGTCCAAATTAAGATGCCCTGCCATGCCCTGCAGGAATCCATCAGAGACTAATCATGGAGGACTGTAAGGAAAGAGCAAGGGCACTACCCAGAGATTTTGTGCAAAGCCAAGTAAATGCAAAATGGGTATCAGGCAGAAATTAAGAGAGCGAGCAGAAAGAAAATTCACAAAAGCCACTGATTCAAAATGCACACAAACCTAAAAATCTGCTGAAACACTCCCCGCCCCCACCCCTCCCCCCAGATATACAGATAAAGCATATTAGAATGAGCAGTGGTTTCATACCTGAAATGGTTTTTTTAGGATAAGCCATCTAATATATGATACAACTGTGACAGTCAGTGAGTGACATGGCACTAAAACTGCCAAAAGGAATAAATACCCTGGTGTCTAGTATTAAATCAAATGCTGATAAGGCTAACTACAGTGCAAGCATCTGAAAAGCAGAGCATGAGAACAAAAAGGCTTAACCACTTTCTACCAGCAAGTCTGCAAACCTCATCCTTCAATATTTATGCATCTTATGTGTGCCTCTTACCAAGAAATTGACCCTTGCTGCAATCAAAGGTGTAAGTACTGCTTTGGATCCAGACCATCTAACAATAATACACATGCAAAGCACACAAATGACATTCCCCTTAGCACAGAGGGGGCTGTGCTGCTAATGGGAAACGTGGTATTTGGAGACAATGATGAAATTCTAACAGCTGCAGCAGATTGAAGGGTGGAGGGGAGAAAAAAAAAAGAGAGAAAAGCGGATAGAGATGGGAGAAACCGAAGGACTGGAGCCAAACTAACAGCTGGGTAAAAACAGCCTGAGAGAGGTATTTTTGGAGTTCCCACATCCTTTTCATCCCCCTTATATTTTACCAGTTACAGCAAAAAAAGTAGTAGCTCATAAATAAATTAATCAGAATTGTTATCATCAACCCTGTCAGGTTGGAGGTTACATTCATCACACCATGAATCTTCTTTATATAAGCACACAAATACGCTGATGATAAGCACTATAGAAAACACCTTAAGAGAAAAATAAATGCGAAGATGACCAGAAAGCCAAGCATCCATCACTGTCATAACCTCACAAAGAGGTTTTGCAGCTACCTAATAGTTTAAAATTCTTGAATAAGAGTCATTAAAGTATATAAATGATAAAAAATAATTTTTTTCCGCTCTGTGTGGGAATGATTGGTACCCAAAGGTCAGTGGGCCTACTTATTCACTTTTCTGTAGATGGTGATGATTTTAGAGTGGGACTACAGGTCTCGAAGTCCATGTATGCATGGTGTCAGCAACTGCAGAGGATGTGTAATTGCTAGGAACTATAAAGCCAGCAGCTACTTGCTGGCTAAACAGGTAGCTAAGCTAGGTGGCTTGGCAGAGAGGTATCCATGTGTTCCTGACAGTCAGGCAACTAGTGGAATTGGATTCTGGACAGATCACAGTGGTCCTGGCCACCTTTTGGAGAGACTCAAATCTGGAGTCACCTGAAAGACCTGCTAGTGGACGGACTCTACATCTAAGGCTAACAACTGGAGGATCCACAATGCAGGGGATGCAGGAGTGGGGGGCTGTCCATGTTTGTCCGGGAGTGACGGAGTCTCTACCAGAAACAGGAGTGGGGATGCAGCCCTGGGGACTCATATGTTTAGGTCACTGAGAAACTCCAGGCAAATGGCAATTTTCTCTCTTTCTGCCTCAGGAAAACAAAAACAAAAGCAGCTCTTACCTTGACAAGGAAACAATTTAAATGCTCATGTCACCTACAAATTCCAGCATGTTCCTACTATGTCAGTTATTTGTGTATGAACAGAGGAAACCATCATCTACTGACGGGAGGGTAGGAATGGGTAGAAGAAGATGGAGGAGTTAACTCCATGGCTACTTCCATGCAATCAAGTGTTCAATACTGACTAGCATCAGTGGAATTACCTCAGTTCCTTAGATGCACCAGTAGACGTACCCAGTGTTGGCAACTTCAGTTTGGCTGTACATTCTGAAACTGCTGGTTGGTTTTTCTTAATTCTAGTTTGTACTAGTAAACTTAGAGAGGTGGGAAGGGAGTGGAGATTCTGATTCTGGTCTCCAGAGCTGTGAAAAATAAGCTTGAAAGACTGAGCTTTAATGGGAAATAAAAAAAAAGGCAAAATAGCTTTAAAATCAAAAAGGATGAGTGGCAGAGCGAAAGGACAAAGCTTTACCGTGCCCCCATCCCCTTACTTCTTATCTCTGTTTCCCTCATTTCATCCAAACACCAATCTTTCTTCCACCATACTGCCGGTGCATCTAAATTTCTAGCACAGAGGAACAAATAATCTAAGTAAACAACATACATGTATTTTGAAGAAACCTCTCAAGGCATTCTTCACATGGCTCAAAAGCAAAAAAGAGACTGGCTTGGGTTTTTCCTCCACCCCTTATTTTCACATTATACTTTTTATGTGAGCTTTGGAGCAGACAAAGAAAGAGCAAAAAAAGCAAGCTTAGAGGAAGGAGGTCATCCTTAAACACATTACTGGTAATTATTATGTGATTTTACATTTACTTTGAGTTGATTCTCCTCATGCATGCTTATAGGCTAAGAAGAACAGGCTGCAACTAGAGTAGCAGCAGCCACATTTGTTCTTTGTTCTGAAGGCAGCAGGATTAGAATAATCCATGCATGTTTTTCACAGCCACTCCTTTTTTTTTATTACATTTAATTACATTTTCAGACAATGCTGCCCTGTCCTACATATATACTTATGCTACATGAACAGACACAACATCTCTTTGTGCTGCCCCACATCTTGGGCACTTGCATGCTCCTGATCAAACAATGAGCTGGCGGGAAAGGGAGCTGATCTTAACTCACTGAAGAAAGAGTTCAGTGAGACATGAAGAAGCACAGTAGGATTTTTTTCCCAATCTAAGGTTATCAAAACAAGGCTCCAAAAGAGCCACTGTCTCACACAACACAGGTTTTTTTTTCAGTGCTTGTTTGTGTTTTTGTGGGCCAATTTCTGTTTTCATCTTATTAATGCAAATTGTACACCAAAATGCTTTATTGTCATTAGTTAGAAGGAGACAAAAGCAGGAGGCACAGGCAGAGGGTACCTCTCAGCTGAGCCTGGAAATGAGAGAGAAACTCGCAGGAACAGACAGACACAGATTTCAGCAGTGCAGAGGCAGCAGCTGTTGCACTGACAGTAATTAGATTGAGGACCTGAGGAAGGGAAATGATAGAGCCATGAAGGAACACGATGCCAAGGGACACACTCGTTTCTGAATCAGCAGGTTGTTACAAGTTTTAAAGGTGGGGGAAATAGAGTAATTCCCACAGGAATGACAGCATCTCACTTGTAGAGATAAAAACTTGTTCAAAAGCTTTTCAATAAGTAGTGGTGATGATGTATTATGTGAAACAAAAGCACAAAATGTCGACGTTACTGTCTTTCACTTCTTTTTTCATGCCAACGCCCTTTTTCTGCATACAGGCTACACAAAGTTACAACAGAAAAATACAATCCCTGGTAACTGGCTGCATGAGAAGAACTTCATTTTGTCGAGTTGAATATGTCTCACAAGCAGCATCCCATCTAGCAGATGGAAATGCTGAAACAGAGGCTGACATAACTACTGTACCATCATCACCAAGCAGTTTCAAGAACTAGGAATAGACTTCCCCACCCCTGAATATAACCTTTTGTATTAACTGCTGCCTTAGACAGCCAACACACTCCTCCTGGTAAAATGCTCTTCCAAGACTGCTGACTATTTCTCTCCCTCTTCGTCACTCCCAGTTCCTGAAGCTTCCTGATTTAACAGACACTTCTCAAGACACCCAGGCAAGACTCAGTTGACCACCATCTGGAAGGCAATCAGAAGCTCCCTCTAGCAAATGAATATGAATCAGAACATGAATCCCACTCCTGTTCTGCAGCGGGATAGGAATGCACAGCTGTTACTACATCTCATTTCAGAGAGGCATCAGAAACTTGACATTCATGACCACCCCATGCACATTCTGAAACTCTGCCCTGCTCAGGTCCTCACTGGCAAGCAGCCAGGCCTTGGTGGTTGGGACCACTGTGCATGAAATGTATCAGATGGCACATTGCCTTTTGTCATTTCTGGGAACTGGATTAAGCAAGAGGACTTCTGTGACACTTCATCTTGCTCCCACTGCCCTCCTACCTCAAATGGAGATGGAGCATTAGTCTGTGGTCTTACAGAGATGTGGCCAACAGATAAAACACAGCCCAGTCTGCCCTGTAGCTCTCTGATGCAAGCGACACTGAGTTATGGAATATGTGATGACATTCCACAGCAGGCATATAAATGCAGTGCAGCATGCTCACTATAAAGAAGCACCCCTAAACTATAATTCCTTGCTGCCTCATCTTTCAAAGCAAGGAAGTGTTTAGCACTTAGGCATTAGTAAAAGTCTTGGGAGAAGCTGCAATAACCCAGGTTATTAAAAACAAGACTACAAAAAACTCCAGGAAGACAAGAGTAGCAGGGTGAATAGCAAGTAAGCTTTTAATTAGAAGTTATACCTTCAAATGAAGGTTTGTGGTTTCACAGGTCAAGTCAAAAATGGTGGCATATTGGCTGCAGGAGATTTTTGGCTTCTCTATTGCAACAGGGACTTCACAGATACCTACATCAGGTCACTCAGTGGTACCAACACTTTGTGATCCCACAACTAGACAGGGAATGGTAATAAACACCCTTCTTTATGACACACTTCAGTTCTACACACCAGCAAAGCTTCTGTCCTTGCTGCATCTATGAATTACAGCTCAGGTAGTCTACAGGAAAAAGTGAGAAAAGAAAGAAGAAAATGGCAAAAGAAGGTCGAAAGAAAGGTTTAGGTGTTTTTTTCATTCTTAGCTGTTTGACCACCACATTTGCATTGGCCTTTTGGTTTTTATTTTCAATAATGTTTTGGCAGTTCCCTGCTCAGCTGTAGTGAGCAGGAAGCTGATGCAGCATCTTTGTTGAAGACAAACACTGGGAAATTGCCAGCCGATGAAAACAGCAATGTTCATGTACACTGCATGTTGGAGAACAAACCACACAGTGACTATGGAAATGATCCCTTTGGCCAGAGGCAGGATTTACATAAGGAAGAGAAACACTACAGTTTCAGTCAAAAGCTCAACAGTTTCCCCAGTTGAATGCTGGAGACTATTCTAACTAAAGACTTTTTCCATTTCTGCAGCTACCTCATCTCAACTGAGCCTGAGTTCAGTTCTGATTACAGTTCAAAAGAAAATTCATTTATGGTATGTATCTTGAAGACCTTAGCATCAACAATTTAATTCTTTTTTGTTTTGCTTTTTTTTTAAATGATGAAAGTCTCACAAGGATGTAAGGGTATCTCCTGCAGATCTGCATTTTGACACAGGATTGGAATGCTGGACTGTAGCTGACACACATCAAAGCAACCAAGCCACACCATGTCACACAGTCTGAAGCTCCAGTCTCTATTATTGCCCCAAGATCTCCACTTAGAGCTGTACTCTGCAGCACAGATGCAGCCTCACACATACCAACAGTTTCCAAGCCACAGCCTTTGCCTGCAATGCCCTTCAACAATGCTTACAGAAAGAAATCCAAGAAGCTGAAAGCAAGGCTAGAGCTCTAATGAGCCCTAGTGACTGCATGGGCAGAGCACACCGACCACAAAGCACTACTTAGGCAAGTACTGCCATCAATAGGCCAATGAAGACATGGGGTCATTTGTCTACACCTTGGTTTTGCCAAGGCAGACATGCTGTCTGCCTCAAGCCCACACTTAAATTGGAACAGATTGGAAATTTATACTGTATCATCACATCAGCAAAATTCAGTTTGCCACTGTATATCTTTCCACTTAAAGAACTGATTTAAACTGCAGCTCCAACAGGAAACTTGCTGATATACCTCTGCAAATAAAAAGGGTTACAGTATAATAAATAAGCTGCAATACTGAGCTCCTGTATGGCTGTTACTGCATATCCACAGTGCACTTACTGCATTATGCTTTTTTCTCCCCCAACTCTTACAGTTCCAATTTGTTTTCCATGATACTGAATGGCTCCTATTCCCGAGTTTGCTTTTTGCAAAGCAGCTCCTGAAATATAATTCACTTGGTTGACACAGTTACACTGAAGTAGCTTACTGACATTCCAACAAATTACTTATTCAACAGTCTGCACAAGCCTCCTGTCTTTTTCATGTTTACCTGTGGAAATATCAAGTTGTTCTACCACAAAGAAATTCCTTTTTTTTACAATCTCATCTCTCCTGAGAAGTTCCAGCTTTGAATTTTCTCCCAGGCTACCTTATACAGTTGAACCATTAGTATCTCCCATCTTCTTTCATCATCTACACAACCCTCAGTGTTACTTGTCTGCTTTAAAGTTACTTTATCTACCCCATGAACTTTAAAAATGTAACCTTTGTACATTCAAGAAAGCAAATGGTGAAGAATGGCAAGACTGCAATTTAGTTTTGAAGAAAATCCAAGGAAACTACTATTACTTACATGGAACATCTGTGATAAGATCTGGGCCATCCACAGAAAATCTTGCAAACACTCAGCCTCTCCTTTTCCCCGACCCAGACATGGCAGTATTAAGAAGCTTAGTTAATGGCTTTCAATTTGATACTGAAAAAGCTGATGTTCAGTCAGTGCAGAGTCACTCTAAATAAAACCACTGGCAAAATAAACCAGCACTGGGTATGACAGCTGGCCATCAGCAGGGCCAGGGGGCAAAAATCGAACCCTTCCAGCAGAAATGAGGACTTTTCATGTCCCTGTTAAAAGGGTTAAACATGTCTCCAGGCATTCTGCTTTTCCCATGTCTGATGGAGTTTAGAAGTCTCAGCTGCAGCTCACTGGCCCACCTTCAGATCCTGGTTGTTCGTGGGGCAACTTTATTTGTTTTATATTAATAGCAGTAATTGCCATTAAGGCTGTATAGGCAGAAGTGAAGCAGCAACTCCCACACTACCTGCTGACTGCTTAAATTAATTTTTCCTGAGGTCTATTCTTCCCACAAACTAGTCCTGGTTCTTGTGTTGGCTCTCAAATCCAGCTGAGCTTGTATGCTGTGACTCAGAAGTGCTTTTATCTGCTGAGCACTTCCCTCACTCTTCTGTTACACCTAAAAGCCTGCAAGCTTTCGCAGCCTTTCTATTTAGACAAGCTACTACAGCCCTGACCATTGACAAAAAAAACTTTTCTTGCATACTGCATTATGATGCGATTAGAAAGGGTCCTGATACACCAACAGGCAGGAAATAGAAGGACAAAAATTAATTTATGGGCTCGCTCCAGAAGATGTCAAGACACTGATCAAATATCAGTAGTAAAGGCAGGCATCTTCTTATCATTTGGGAAGCTCACCAAACACAATGGCTGCAGGTTTAATATTTCTCATGCAGATGTCTGTGTTACTGTTGAGGAGGACATTAGCCACAGTCCCTAAATGCAGGGCTTTAAAATTGGGAATACATCCACCTTAAATCTCTAATAAAGGAAAAAAAGTAACAGAATTTTCACTAATCTGCTTTCACCAGCTTTTCATCCAGAAAATCAAGACTTCCACAAAGCTGTTGCATTTTACCTTAATGTTTACCTTCTCTCTCTAATTGTTCTCAAGCTCTTAGGGCTTGCCTAGCTGGATACAATAATTCTCAATGAGCTACCTATCTGATTTGAAGTACAAGAATTCTGGATTCCCTCTTTCTGATTTTGGAGTTGGTAAAGGGTTTAAATCTATACAAATCAGGGTGCCACAGTTCTGCATATGTACACAGTTTAAGAAAAAGATTCCCAGAAGACAGGGGAGAGGAAAGAAGAGGGACAAAGCAAGGTATGCTTTGGGTTCAGTTTACATTTGCTCTAGGTGAATAATGCAGAGATCACTGAGAAGCAGAGGGAAAAGTGTCTACACTGAACCTGCTATTCCTCTGCATGCTTTTGATAATGAGGCACAAAAAAAAAATTTTTGTAAAATCCCCCTTAGATAATCAGTCTCTTTCTCATCAAAAGTCAAAATCATCCTGCTGCCAAGAACACACCTTTTTGTTAAGACTCAAGTTTAGTTTTCTATAAATTTATCTATGAATACAGAGTAACTATTTGGGATCTGAGGAATTTCTATACTGTCAGTCTTCATGACTGCACTGAAATATCATTATTTCTCCTCAAGGCTCAGCTCATGCAGTCCTGCAGTGGCCTAAGTTCAGATATGTTTTTCCAAGATATGTTTCAGAATCAAGACATTGTTTCAAAGCCCTCTCTGTGAGCTGAAACTTCAACAGAAAATAACCCCCAGTGATCTCACCACAGAAACAAAAAGAAACACTAATTTTAAGTTGTTCCATCACATCAGGGAGGGATGACATGCTTTAAAAAATAGGTAGCAGAGAGTATTAAAAAACCATTTCCATCTTCCAAGCAAAGACATGTTTTATGTGAGAAAATCTATTCTCTAGATGATAAATTGAAGAGTAATATAAAGTGAGTCTGAACTGTTGTCCAGACAAAACCTATTTCCTGACCAACCCTTCCAACCTATATTTCAAATACATGCAGCCTCACAGGATGGTCAGGGAACACACTGATGAGACTGTATGTCCCAGAGCATTACAATTACTGTGGCTGGAAGCTGCACTGGATTTCTTAATGAGCTGAAATCAGACTGTTAACAAATTATGGCTGAAGCTGTGGATGCTCTGTTATGCTCTGACAGCCAGTACACACTCTCTCTCAGTAGGGACTATAAAAAAATGTGGGAACTGGGTGGAAATTTATTCTATTAGCTCCAGCATCTCTGCTCTGTACCTGCCTCCAAATATGCTATGAAGCTACAAACTATTGGAATTATAGATACCACCAATTACTGCTACTTGTCTTGACCCAGTAAAAAGCCAGATGGAGGTCTAAGCAAGCAACAAACAAAAGATAAGAACAGGTGAAAGTGAGATTATTCCCAGCAATGTGCAATTTAGGTGAAGCCTATGAGTTCCTGGCAAACTGCCCATGAGAATACTGCTTAATCCAAATTGAATACCTCTGGCCTATGGATCTTTACAGAAAGGCAGCAGTCATAGAGCACTGCAGAAATAAACAAAAGCTAACTGTACTTACAAAAAGCTTTTTTTTTTCTTTTGTGTCCTTTCTTTTTTTTTTCCACTCTCATTTTTTTTCCCTTCCTATCCAATGGCCATACTGCTGAGAGGGTCAGAGACTCTATGATCTGTATCCAATGACAGAAAAAAAGTATGTACAGCTTGTGAGAGACTCTGTCTAGGTCTCAGCACAGTTTAGTCTTAATAGCTTCTACATGAACACTGTGGGGTGTTAATCCAATGGTGTGTTAAGTTTTTCAGGATTTTAGTAAGGCTTTGGACACCCTCCCTCACAGCATCCTCCTGGACAATCCTGCTGGGATCTGAGCAGTTCACACTGTGCTGGGTAAAGAACTGTCTGAAGAGCAGGGCTCAAAGGGGTGTAGTGAATCAGGGGCCTACATCTGGTGACTGGTCACCAGTGGTGTTTTGCAGGGCTCAGTTCTAGGGACAGTTCTGTGCAATGTGTTTATCGGTGATCTGGATGCAGGAGCTGAATGCACCATCAGCAAGTTTGCCGTTGATGCCAAACCAGGAGGTGCTGTTGATTCTCTGGAGGGACCAGAGGCCTTGAAGAAGAATCTGCATAGAGCATTGGGCAATCATCCCTGGCGTGATGAAACTTAACAACAGCAAGTGCCAGATCCTGCCCCTGGGATGGAGTAACTGCAGGCACAATTACAAACCGTGGACAGGAGTGTCTGGGGGGCGCCCTGCAGGGAAGGCCCTGGGGGTGCTGGTGGCAGCAGCTCAGTGAGAGTCAGCAGGGTGTGCCCGGGCAGCCCAGAGGGCACAAACCGTGTCCTGGGGGATCAAACACGGCAGCACAGCCGGGCAGAGCAGAGCGGGGATCATCCACTGTGCTCAGCGCGGCTGCGGCCTCACCTGGAGTGCCGGGAGCAGGGCTGGACACCACAATGGAAGTGGGGTGGGATGGGAGAAGAAATGCACCCAGAGGAGGGCAACCAAACTGGAAATGGTTCAAAGCTGCACAAGGGAAGGCTCAGACTTGATCATGGGAAGCACATCTTTACTGAGAGAGTGGTCAGAACCTCCAGACTTCCTGGGTAAGGGATCGACGTCCCATCCCTGTCTGTTTAAGAAGCATTTGGGAAATGCCCTTATTAACATGCTTTAACTTTTGGTCAGCCCTCAAGCTGTTACACAGTTTGGCTAGGTTTAGGTCCCTTTCAACTGAAACATTCTATTCTATTCTGTTTCTTTTTTAACTTTTGTCTTCTAAGTTTCTCCCAAGCTCCTGAAATCCTACATCCCTGTCCAGTTATAATTAATACAGCATAAAGCTGTACTATCCTCATTTCAGATCCTTGCCACACCATTAGCTAGAACTCCTCATAGGCTGTTAGCTCCAGAGTAATTTTCAGATCAACCAGTTCTGTAAGAATGCTATTAGTACAATATATTGGATACTTAAGCAAAACCAAAGTAAGAATTTGTCAGGAACATGTGTCAACTGGAGGCTACAGCGAACAGAGCTATTTTTCATTTTCATCTCATTGTACTGCACTGCCTGTCATTGCTGGCCCCAGCCACATCTTGCCACAATGATGCATAAACTTGTCACCTCAAAATTGGACTGCTGCGACCTACGTGGAGTGATGCTGTGCGGGCCCTGCAGCTGGCACCGAATGCTGAGACTCCTGAGAAAACACAGTGCCACTTCAGCAGACTGGGCTCATGTTTCAATGGCCTATACTTCTAAGTTTAAAAATTCAAGGTTCTGATTTCAATAATTACAGCCAAACTACATGAGAGAGAATTATCCAGGAAACTGAGCCCTGCTGACAACAGCTTCTGTAACAACTTGGCATTGGATATAAACTAAACTACCAAAGAGGGGAGTCTTAAAGACAGGTTCTAGATTGGGTTTGTTCATGTCCACTGAGAATTCAGCAGAGTTCAAAGTCATTTTGGCATGTTTTCTTATTCAAGCCAACCTTTACCAAACTCTAGCAAAAGGAGGGGTTGGAGATAAGGGGTGACAGACTTATAAACAGTCCTTTTATCTGCATTTCATTTGCAGATAAAGGAACTATACCACAAAATATGCTCTTATAGGCTTTCAGTAAACACATTGCTTTAATAACAAAATCAACCAACCGACCAAAAAAACTCCCCAAAACCCAACAAATAAAAAATGCCTATGAAGCAAAACTTTTTTAACAAATCCCTTTACTGTGCAGATGTTCTGGGCATCTCACTTGACCACTGAAGTAACTGAGAGCACAGGATTTCACTTTGTAGTTTCTCTCTGACAATCATCATTTGTAGTTCTGTTTTCTTGGAAATGTGTTTTGCAAAGGCTTGCCAATTTTGCTTTAGTAATTTCCAGTTAAGAATGTTCAAATCCATTTAGAACCAATGTGCTCACCAGAAATTCACAAAATCACTAAAGGAATCACTAGGACATAAATGCCCATCTCTGTCACATATGTGTCTTGGTTTATATATAAGAACATAGTGGCCTCTTTCAACACAAAATCTAATTTACATATCCAGAAAAAAAAACAGAGGTGCCAGTGCCACTCTGCCACCACCACTGTTCTGTTTCTCTAAAAACATGCAATTTATGTGTACTGCCAAAATGCAATAACCTACCTCCTGATAAATCTTCAAATGTTATTACACTCAAAGTTTCTAGTACCATCTTTTAAGGAACCACTGAAAACAGCTTCCATTATTAAAAAAAATGAATTAAAAACTATCCCAGGTATTTCTTGAAGTCTAAGGTACCTCCTACAACTCAGAAGACATGCAAGTCGGACTTTAAGCAATTGAAAATATACATTTCAAGCAGGTTTATCTTCAAACAGAAGGAAGAAGTTATAGGATTACTTTAGGAACACAGTAGCATAGTTCAGATGTGCTGATCCACAGCACCCTATGTCACTGAGAAGTAGGTAATATCTGAGCAACTTAGATACTGGCATTCCTACTAAAGATTTCCCCTATGATTATGATGAACTCATCTGTGAGAAGTTCATGAACTGTATGACTCATGTAAGAAATAAATCTTACAAACACATTCCTTCTTAGGGTTTTTTGTTGTTTTTATTTCAATACAGTTTACAATAACTGTTTATGACCCAGAATAAAAACTGCTATGACAGCATTGGTTGTGGGAAGCTGTAACTAATCACAAGTCAAAGCTGATCAAAAATAAAACACTTGTAGTTTTGCCTCATTCTTAAAGAATGACCTTATCATGTAACAAATAAACTTTTTGTGCACTGTTCCCTCTGCCCTGCAAAATCCTCTATAAAAATGAAACAAAATGTTATGCCACTTGGCAATGTATCAGGACTTCTGGCCTATAAAGGGAGAGCTAAAGGCCGTACCAGATGCTTCTTCATCAGAAAACTAAAGAGAAACTGGAGCAAGACAGAAGAGGCTTTTGTTACTGCTAATGCTTCCATGCTTGTTCTCAGGAGCTTTCCACCCTCAGGGAGGAAGAGACCATTACATTAGTACCTCACAGACTTAACTAATTTACAAGGAGAATTTAAGCTATTTAGACCACCAGCCAAACCAATGCAGTGATGCTGTTGCAGAGAGCAGTCTCCAATTAATTTCATATTGAAAGCACAGGAAAATAAACAGTACCTACTGGCTGCTGAAGCTCTTCCACTGGAGAGTATTTCTCAACTGATCTTCCAGAGGCAGCAGGATTATGCAGGAAAGCTCTTCTGTTTTCCTCCTGTGACTTCCTCGTACACAGGAGCAGCACATTGCATAAAAGAGGAAAAATCACTACACTGTCCTCTTCCCACCCAGACAGATTGCAGTGGAGAACAGAAAGATACCCAACATCTTCCCCACACTGCACAGAGAAGAGATTTGAGGTGGAAGAGAACAAGAATTATGTCCTACCACATGATTTTTTCACCACCTTGATTTATTTCACTCTGTCTGCAGTGTGCTGGTCAGCACAGCTCAGACAAGATCAAAATGAAAGCTGATGGTGCAGGAAAGATAAATGGTAATGAATAGTAGCATAATTTTATGTCAAAAATATCAAAGCTTTATATTTTTGTAAAAGGACTGTTTCCTTTAAATTCTCACACACACTAGAGGAAGCTGTAATGGACTAGCAAAATCTAAACTTGTGTAAGAAATTTTCTCCTGAGAGCATAAAGTAACTGCTGCCAGGACATTGCATAACCAGGCATAAAATGAAGCAAGCTACTGAAAAAGGCTAGTCTTCCAATCATTCATATCTAAAATAGGAAAGCAGAAAGGGGAAAATACCAAAGCAAAGCTTAGTTATCTACTAGGACCTTTGAATATGAAACCTTAATACTAAAATATAGAGAGTGCCTACTACAAAGCAATTTCTTTTATGAGAGCCACATCCAAAGAAGGATGGCCTATTAAGCAGTCAAGCTCAAACAGAATCCACTCTCAAATGTCATCAGAAGAGCAGTGTCTTTCCATCAGGAAAGACATATTCCCTAACACGCAGCCACAGTTTCATCTATTAAATATAATGATAAAAATAGCCAACGAAGGTTCATTGGTCCTTTTTGTCCTGTGAAGGAAATGCAGTTCAGAGAGAGGGAACAGACATTTACCCTTGACTGTAAATCATTAAAGCAATTTACAGCTGGTTTAATGTCTGCACACCTCCAAACAATGAGATTGCACAGTGACAGATTGGGGCATAACCACACACAACTCCAAACTAAACCTCACACGGAGGAAATTTGGCCCTTGGCAATTTCTCTTCAGTTTTTTTTTTTGTAAGTGAAGCCTACGTATAACCTCTCAATTTGCAGGACTGGCAGCTAGGGACAGAATAAAAATGCTACGGTTTGGCTCCTTCTTGTGATCCAGAACCAATAACAGAAAGAAAAATGGTTTACTACTGCATTTGTTTTAACCCCTCCTACAGAAATCCAGCTTTTACTACAGCAGTTATCTAACACTGCTCAAAAGCCAAGCAGTTCTGCACTTTGCAGAATTCTGTATGAAAAAACTAAGCAAGCATCAATCATTTCCAAAATACTGACTATCAGTCAGTACAGGCTGGTGAGAATGTTTGTGTTGTGTCCAAAATTGCCAAAGAAGTGTCAGAGATAACAGATATGCTCTGCAACATAAGAAAGAAATCACAGCAGAAACCAAGCAAAGTCCCAAAAACCTGCAGCACCTCCAGGATATCACAACAAAAAGAGATAAAGCCATTCTGTTCCCAGCTCAGGCCTTTTTCTCCTCAAGCCTTGGAGAAGTGCAGTCCATAGACTGGCATCAGAGTCAGCATCACAAGCCAAACCACACAGTCCACTGTCAGAAACCAATCTTTTTTTTTCTTCAAAATTATAAATTATACCTTTTTAAAATCTTATTGCTTGAGCCTACTGCTTTAGTATTTTAATTCTTCTCTTCAACTCTGAAGCTAAAGAAAAGCTTCTGACAAAAACAGACAAGATTTCCTTGTAACTACACAGTTCCAGAAGCTTAGCTTGAAAGAGAAAACACTATGTCCTTACAGCCACTGCAAAGTTGCAAAGGTGCAAAATTTCCTTAAGAGAGGCACAGGTTAATTTTCAGATCACATAATCTGTAAATACAGAAAAAAATATCTGATCCCAAGTCAAAAAATCACGTTTAATCTCTAACACTCTTAAGTGTACAAGATTGAACTTTTAAGAGACAGAGTTCCTTTTTAAAAGCCTAATGATGCTATTTTATTACTGTTCCAGACACCATTCAAAGTTTTAGTGCAAATGAATATTTGATAGCTCAGCTGCTGAAAAATATTGTTCAACACTTGCAGTAAGTGTAATGGTTCAAAACAGAAGAAAAGAAATTTAACCCAAAAAGATGCAAAAGCAACCAACTCACAAGACAGAATATATTCTTACTTTAGAGCCAGAACAGATTAATAGCCCATCTCTGACAATACACCCTTAAAACAACTTGCATGTTTCACCATGTATTTCACCACACTTTTTTAATAAAAATAAGTTATGTTTCCAGTTTCAGGTTTAAGTCAAGAACTTCTCTGGCAATTTTCACATGAGCTGTGAAAATAGCAATTTTTAACTGGTTTGACCTTTCTTTCTAAAGTCTTCATATTGGATTGTTTCCTGATTGCTGAGAGGATAGTATAACATCTGGAGGGACAGAAGTTGCCATTTTGAAGCTCTGCTACTAAAAAAAAAAAAAAGATGGCTTTAAAGCAAAGCAGAGAATATGAAAAGATCAACTCAAGTGTTTTGGAAACTAATTGAAAATTACATACCAACAAAAACTGTGAAACGAAATGTAAGTGCTATAAGACAAACTTCTACTTTCTTGAGAAAGAGATCTTTAACACTTTACAATCTCTGGCATCTCTCTCTGTCTCTGAAAGAAGGTGGTTCAAAACACCCATCACACAAGAAGCACAAGTAGTACATCTTCACAGCTACTAAAATCTGAAATTATTCTCCCTCTCCAACTGCTGATCAGTTTAAATGTGAGATATAGCTATAGAGGCACAAAGAAAGCTAGAAAGTTAAAAGATAGATTTTAAAGTTTTTAAAAAACTGAAAAAAATAAAGCAAATTAATTGCTAAAATAAACACCACATACTAGGCAGCTAACAAAAATCCTTTCTTTGGGTAAGGAAGAATGAAAGCTTTTCTCCTAAAGCTGGTTTTCTGAAAGAACTGAAGTGTTTCAGCCGCCCTCTAGTGTCAAAGTTAATGCACAGGTAAACCAAGAGTAGGGTTGAAAAGATGCTTGAGTTAAGAAATTAATTATTATGATTTATTGTTAACCACTGTAAAATTAAAAATTAAAAGGAAATTTTAAAATACCACTGGGCCAATTCTGTCTTTAAAATTAAGGTATTCAAACCTTTCCTGCAACATGCAATTCTGCCCCACAGCAATTAACTACATGAAATTATGGGAGATCTTTTACTCAGCTCCAGTCCTATATTTCAGCCTAAGAAAAGGTTCTGCTTGATGCTAAAAACCCTGAATTATTAGAATTTTAAAAGATAAAATAATCAATCATCTATTTCCATCCATAACCCAAGTTGTAAGATAAGCAAATATTAAAATTATAGAAATGCTGGCTTTTATAATTCACTCTACTTAAAACAAACTGTTTATATACAAGCATGGCTGAAAAATTCTCCTTTTCTTCCTCAGGCTCCAAATATAAACTTTAACTTGAGTTTAATTAGCATGCAGAAAAAGGAAAGCTCAGAGGAAAATGACTAGAGTGTTCTTTACCAGCAAATTCAATGAAATCTTGAGCACCAATAATAAAACAAAGTTCATATGACGAAAACTGAAACTCCTAAAAATATTAGGTCCTGACAGAAGAAGGAGAAATGTTCTAATAGATAAACTCAGTTTCAAGTTGTGTGTACTGCTGGCTCATGGTCAGCTTGTCATCAACCAGACAGAGCTGTTTTCCAGAGGATCAGCATGAACTGGAGCATGAACCAGGTGTTCTTGGAACACATTCCTGTGCATATGCACACGCTGTGGATGAATGGGACCAGTCAACACAAGTTAGCCAGTGACAAATAATGCCTGACCAACTGGATTTGTGGACAATGGCAGAGCAGAGGATGTGATTTACCTCAGCAAGCCTTTTACCAGTCAAGATTGGGGGGCAACTAGACAGGTGAAAAGCTGCTTGGAAGGTTGGGCTTGAAGAACAGTGGTGAAGTGTCATAATCTATGCTGGGGGCCAGCAGTGAGGAGAGTACTGCATGGGTCTCTCTGGAGGCTTGTCCTGTGTAACACCTTTATCAGTGACCCAGAAAAGGTGACACAGTCCCTTTCATCAAGACTGCAGATGACAGCAAACTAGGGGATGCAGACAATAAGCTCCAGGGCAGAGCTACCATTTTGAGGAACCCAGACAGGCCAGAGAAGCAGGCTGCCAGGAAAGGACCTCTGCTGAAAAGGATTTGTGGGTACCAGTGGAGACTGGGCTAAACAGGACTCAGAATTGCAATGAAGGTTAAAAGCTTACTGTACTGTATCCACAAAACAATACACAGTAGATAATAGATGTGATTGTTTTCCTTTACTCAACACTGCACTAAACCCAGTTCAGAGCCTCCAGTAAAAGTGTTGATCAAGGCTGTGGAACTGTTGGAGTGAGGCCAGAGGAGGCACATGAAGATGATCAGAGGGCTGGAGCACCTCTCTGATGAAGACATGCTGAAAGTTGGGGTTGTTCTGCCTGGAGAAGGCTCCAGGGAGACTTTATAGCATGTTCCAATACCTAAAGGGGGCCTGAAAGCTGGAGACAGATTTTACAAGGGCACTGTTAGGACAAAGAGGGAAGCTTTCAAACTGATGGAGAACCAACTTAGATTAGATGTAAGAAGTTTTTTACAATGACAGTGATAAAACAGTGAGACAGGTTGCCCAGAGAAGTAGTAGATGCCCCATCCCTGGAAACATTCAAGCCAGGTTGGACAGGGTTCTGAGCAACCTGGTCTGGTTGAAGATGTCCCTACTCATTGCAGGGAGCTGGATTAGATGGCCTTTAAAAGGTCCCTTCCAACCCAAACTGTTCCATGAGAAACCTGAGCAAGTCCTGCCAAAGATCACCAAGTTCATCAGGGAATTAGAGCTCTGGGCCTGTGAGGAAAGGCTGATTAAAATGGGTTTGCTTCACTTAAGAAGGCTTTGGAGGAACACAACAGCAGATTTTCAATTCCCAAGAGAGGGTTACCAAGAACACAAGCCAGGCTTTTTATGAAAGTATGTGGTAGGACAACAAGAGACAACTGAAGCTGCCACAGGACATTAAAAAAAATCACTGCTCTGAGGTATTGGAACAGGTATCTGAGAGACTGTGGAATCTATATTCACGTAGATTTTCAAGAACCATCTGGACAATGTCCGAGCAACCTACTCTGAAGTCAGCAATGATCTTGCTTGGAGTAGGAGCTGGGCTAGATGACCCCTGGAGGTCCCTTCCAACCTGAATGAGTCTGCAAGTGACATCACCTTATAAACCTAAGCACACGGGAGTCTGGGGTATCATAGATTCAATGCCCTTTCTGACAGTAACATCACAAACTCCAATATTTATTTATTTGTTTATTGTTGGGTGCTCACTACCCTGAAGCTACTGAATTTATAAATGCAGTGTTACAAAATGGTATTTGAAATGGCTTTAACATCTGACATGGGCCTATCCCAGGGCTTCCTGCACCATACAATGCACAAGGAGTGCTGGCATACGTTTGCAGCACTGAGGAATGTTTGAGCTGCTTCACCCACAGTTTATCTGCTTAGTTAGCAGCATTTGTTTCAAGAAAATTTAAAACAGTGTCCCCACTCCATATGCCTCCCTCAGTACAAACATATTGATATGGGTACCAAGATGCACAAGGTCATATAGACACAGGCTTTAGTCAGGCTAGAAGCAAGCCTTTGGAAAGTTTCCATGGCACAGATGGTGACCCCTGGCCTGTATATCACATCTGTAGTGCCATTGTCCTTACCATGTCTGCTCCATAAGAACCACCACTGGCATGAAGGCTGCCAGTTGTAGAGTAGTGTCAAGTATCTGACCACAGCAGTCAGTGATGGGGCCCATACTTAATACCATTATTAATCTGGACTAAAAATTCACGTCAATCATGAGTAAACTTGCTGACACAAACTCTGAGAGCAGCAATAATCCAGCAGGGCCAAACCAAATCACAGCCTGGAATGCAGTCTGATGTAATACTTGGCTTCAAGTTGCTCCCATGACTCTCAGTTACACATACAGATACAGTCACCCACATTACACAGCTACTTTTGTTGAACAGTTTTGTGAAATCTGTCAAAAAATTCAATGCTGTTCACACCAGTATCAGCAGAAGGCATTACATCACAGTAAGCACACTGGATCTCTGAAGCCCAGTTAGATCTTCAGGAAGACAAATACAGTTTTAAAACACAGAATGACGTTTGTAAGTATTTGATAGGAATGTCAAGGTCTCTAAAGCTCACCAGAGCTCATCAAGTACAGAAGTTTCAAAATAACTTTGGTCAGCTACATACTTTTACGGCAGTGCTGCTGCCCTACACACATTCTCAGCTTAATAATGCAGCTCTGCTGCATGGGCACGCTCAGATACCACAACTAGCACATGTGCCATCCTTTGGGAATCTCTGAGTTAATACAGCATCTAGTCTGGCATCCACCCACCTTCACAAAACAACTCATCTAACCCAATTTGCCATCATCTTTGTTAACTGTCCCACAGCTGTGGGCAGAAAAATTCCCCAGGGGCCTGCAGCCTGTTTCTTTTCTCTCTCTTTCCTGACATTTCCATAAAATACACTCTGGTTTCATGACAGAAGGTACTGAAACAGGAGGAAAATACCTCCATTTCTGCTGACTAATAAGCATGCCTCTGATCAGATGTGATGACCTCCCCATGACACGGTGACGCAGCCACGAGCTGTGCTCCTGCACTACCACAAGTTCACCGGTGCCCACAAATTTCCTGTTTGTGGGGGCCATGGTCAGATCAGAGCAGATACACCACAACACACAGTCTGAGGGTGCTGCACTGAAGAAAATATTGCATCATGTGCAGCCTTGAAATGCCGAATGCTTCCTCAGACAGGACAAGAACCTCACAGCAGTCAGTAAAAAGAAAAATTGTTCATACTTGAAAACCCCTAATTGAACTTAATAGGTGGATAACAGACTTAAGAGCTGAAACCAAGTTTGAATATCCCATGCCAATTAAGAATTCTTGTGTATTATATTTGGTATTCACTACCTAACTATAACCCCAAACTGTTTTAAATGCACTAAACTCACAGCCCCACCATCAACCCTGATGATGACTTCTGCAATCTATAATAAGGATATGATATATGAAAAGAACCATGCAATTTTCTTGGTTTTTCCATCTTTACATTTCAGTGAACCTCCCCTTCTTTAAGAATCTTGGGAGACTACTAAATTAAAAGATAGGATAGCATGCGTAATAATACTACATATTTTCAATTTTAAGTATTTCATATATTTGTTCCAGTTAGGTATCCATGGAATTATGATAATGTAAATAGAAGAGCCTAAGGTGAATTAGCAGATGTTATTTTGAAACAAGGGTACACAAACAGATCTGCAGCCTCATTTAAACTGAGTGCAGAGAACAAAAAGTGGACAAAGCCACTACAGTATTTTAACCTATACGAATGCTGAAGATTAGTCTTTTTCTCTCTCTTTACACACTCTCCCTTAAAAGAGAACATTTCCATGCCCAAACTACTTTATTTCTTTCCACATCCTGCTACATCTTCTCATTCATCAAAGGTTCATCAGCCTCATTTAATATATTTCAAGTTGGGTAGCTCAGGATGCTTTAACAAACAGGAATTTGTCTGAGCTTGGCCGGATTCCCTCAACTGCACCCTCATCCACCAGTTGTGGATGACTGGTACTAGCCAACTGTACAGCACTGTTCCTGAACAAGTAACAATTGTTAAAATAAAAAAATTAGAGTTTAGGCTATGTATTGTTCTGGGCTACTATCAAAGGAAGCACTTGCATGAAAATACAAAAGCAGGAAACAGTAAAAAAGTACATTCTGTGGTACCAGCTCTTTGCCAGCTTCAGTCTTCACTGTGTACTGTATCACACCAATAAATAAAAGGTGCACTGTGAGCAGCTTTAAAGCAGAAACAGATGGCAAAAAACCAAAACAAAACCCAAACCAAACAAGCAGCCACCTCTCTACTCAAAAAAAAAAAAAAGAAAGAAAAAATCCAAGCAGACTGAAGACTAAAGCACTAAACAATTGTGACAAGAAAAAAATCCTAACAAAGGTCAATGTTGTCCCCAAGACATTTTTATTTCAGCTGTCAGCTTTGAAAGCCAGATACGTACAAATGTCAGTAAATGCAAAAGGTAAAAATTAATATTCTTATACAGACATACTCACTGGCTTTCCAGAAATTCTCTTTTTTTTTTTTTTTTAAATTATATACCGGTTATAATAATAAATCACAAAGAAGAATACCAGTTTTAATAGCATGCTGATTTACTTATACAAAACTGCAAATTATTAATTTCCAGTTCACTTCTGGAATCCTCCTCCCATCTCGCATGTCTCTGGAATGACCCAAACAGCACCAAGGTGTGGTTGGACAAAGAGGACACTTGACACTTCTTCTGTGTGAGGCTCCCAGACAAAAATCAGCTCTTGGCAAATCTTTACTTTCCAGTAGGTGAACAGAACTTAAAATCACAAGCCACAAGAGAAAAACAAACAGGCTTGAAGATGCGTATTTCATGCAACACACAAGGCTGTAAGCTGAAATTGCACAGCAACCATTAAAAATTTTAACACCAGAACAGTTGAGAGGAAAGCTACTGTCTTTATAAACAGTTTGATGGGTGAAGGTATGGGTGTTAAGTCTTTGAAATGGGTCTTAATGGCTCCACTGACTTTGGGCCGAAGGTTTGTTGCAGAGCCCAGAGAGTTTGGGTCCTGAAACAAACAGGGGTCTGCACAAGCCTCAACTTCTTTCTGAGCTTTGGGGTAAAATAGGAGGTTTAAGGGGGGAATATGTGTAGGTGGTTCGGGAAGGCTGTACCTTCCCTGTACCTCAGCAATGGGGAAAGGAAGAGGCAACGTGCGGCCGGGAGTTGAGGATGAAAGGAGGCTGCGCCCTCTGAAACCTCAAGAGAGAAACCCCTGCAGGTGTGTGCCCCAGTGGACTCTCTCCCTTTATTCAAATAAAGCTGAAGGCCTCCTCTCTCCTTTTTGGACATAAGCCTCTGGCATGTGTGGATTTTTTTGATACAGTGAACAAAACACACATCACAACACGCAGTCTTCACTAACCTTTTCCTGACTGTTTCAATACTCTTTTTGATATGCACAAAGCATGTAAGAAACAAGCTGGCAATGCTGTCAAAGAAGCAAACAACACTTAAACATAAACTGGACCCATAAACACTGTTTAGGCTAAAAAAAAAAAATCCCTGGAGACAAGATAAACTAATTGCAGATGTTATATTTTTTTAAAATATGCTTTTAAAAAACACATTTTAAAATCAAACCATGACATCTAAAACTACCTAGTTTTCTGTCTTCACATTAAACTGCATGAATGTTTTCAAAAGATTACAGAAATTATTTTGACAAAAAGATACTCATCATGATATGCGTTCTGCTGAGCAATTGGTATTAACATATCTATTTTCAGCAGTTTTACGTGACAAATCCATCACCCTTCAGCTTGTTTAGGCTGAGAACAATCCAAAATAACTACAGTGTCAACACTCTGTGTGTGAACGTTCATTTCAGAGACAGAGCCTTTTGCAAAGCCTGATTGTGCTTGAAGCTTACTTTCTTCCCAAATTCAAACTAATTTTTCTAATAATTTTTCTGTAAGGAAGAGTCTGTGCTTTTGCAACTGCTCCACAAAAATCTGTGTTATCAGCCTGTGCTCAGAGTCACAGGCACAGAATTCCATTTCTGTTCTTAGTCATGCATGGCTCACTCTCCATGCCCACAGCATCTCCCGTCACTCTCAGCACTGCTAGCAGTGTACAGTCAAGCCTGACCTAATGTGCTCCCCTGGAACAGAAGGCAAAAATAAACACACAAAGATGGACCAAATGCTAGCAACCCTGGGTTCAAATTTTACTCATCCTGCATAGCATCAAATAGGCCACTTCAAAATGTTTGCAGTTTCATCTCCTCCTGCAGGGTTCATGTGACAGGCTCTTGTCAGTTCATGTGTCTTTCAATTTCCATCTGACTTTACTGCCTGGCTTTTTTACTGAATACCTTATCAAGCCCCAAATAGGTTTTATCAACTCTCAATTCAATCAAGTAATTGAATCAGGTAAGGTTCTGGGATTTGCTTGATGCAGACCATTTAGAAAAGTAAGTTTCCTGAACGAGTTACTTCAGGAGATCTGTGCATGAACCTCTGAAACCCACTACTGAGGGCAAACTGAGGAAATACAATAGGCTTTCCATCTCTCACATCTTGTGCTCTGTATACCAACAATGCATTTATGCCACAGTTTTGCCATTAATAATGCTGCTTTGTGTTAGCTGTCCTGAGATGCTGCACACCAAATTCTAGCTAGCCGACTATTTGTTTCCAAACTCCCCCTTTTTTCCTTCTTAAACATTGCTGGAGAGAGGACTTCAAAAGAGGAAACATCCTACAATACTAGGTCAATTAACCTCCGTGTCAGCCTGAGGGCAATACAGAGGCAGGCAGAGAAGGAACTGGCAGGATGGCAAAGATAAAGCAGCTGAGTAGCACAGTTCAGCCGGGAACAGCACAGGGCTGAGCACGAGCTGACAGCCTCCCAGTACTGCCACGGCAGGAGCACAAAGCAGGAGAGTGATTCATTAGCTTGACAAAAAGGAAAAAACCAGGATTAACAGCTATTGTTGATAGTACATGGATCCCCAACTTTTTCTTTTCAAAACCACTGAACTTGGCTTGGAAAATGGCCTTGGAAAAAACCCTTGGCAATGACTTCCACAATCGATAATGATACACTGCAAAAAAAGTATCGAGTGTATTAAGAATACATTTCTATCCCTCTGCTAGGGGGAAACCTACCTGCCTGAGGGGCACTCAGCTGCTGGAAAATCTGCAGCAACTGAACCCAAGTGCCAAGAAACACATTAGTAGGGAGAAATTTGATATTGCGTCTGCAGAGGGCTGGCTGAAAAGTGTAATGTTTTTTCCTCAGTGGCATCTCTACCCTCTGTGATACTACACATGCTTCTGCTGAGTGACAGCAGTATCCCTTTGTAAATGATGGGGCAGATTCCAGGGCTACTAGCAAGGAAAATAATGCAGCTCCTGATATTCCCACCTATGCTCCCCACATGAAGCCACAGATTTCCCTCCTACACTGAAAGAAACTGTTCAGGGATTACAAGAGGAATAATTTTATGCAAAAAAAGAAAAAGCAAGAAAGAATCCACTGACAATCCAACCTTTGCTACTCTGCTAAGATCAGTTCCTTGGTTCCTTAAGACAAATACACCTAACCATTCACAGCCTCTCTGAAGCTCAAGCTGCATGAGGGTGATATACACCAAGCAGAAATGAACAGTTGGGTCAACAATTTAAATACAGCAGCCAATAAATCAGGAATCAAAGTGGATTTGAATTGAACATACAGAGACTCTCCAGAAAATGTTTAAGGTCTGATAATAGTAAAAATGAAAACTACTGCTTTAAGAAATTTAGTTTAGTTCACAGCTGTCCAACAGGCTACCATAGGAACATGTACATAGCACGATTTAAAATGAGGCTTTTTTATTCTGTCCCAGAGAAGAGACAATACACTGCACACAACAAAACAGGTACCACGAACAGGCTCAGCCCAGAGAGATGGACCCTGCAGTTCCTGTCAGGGGCTGCCATGCCCAAGAACTGCTCTGTGGAAGGCAGCTGTGGATGGCAGCTCTGTGGGAGCCTGGTGACAGGCAATAAATAGGGACAACAAGCTAAGTAAGAGCAGAAAATTGTGCTCCAACACATTCCTCCATGCCTTTCTCACATGACAAGTAAGAGACAGCCTCACCCTATCATTCGTAAGGAGATTTGGTTATATGTGTGACTAAATACTCAAGTGAAAATCTTTCTCCATATTAAAAAACTTAAATAAAATCCACCCATGGGAAAGTGCCACAAATCTGATATTCCAAGGGAGCAGAAGTAATAATAAAACATGTTAATTAATGATGGGGACAAATATTCCAGGTTCAAGTAACCTGAGAAGAAACAGTGATTAACTCAACAGTATCTCTGGGACAAATAATTTTCCTTTCCCCATAACTAATTTATCTTTTGCCAGTGGGGTGCTCTCATACATGGAGATTTAACTTTATGGCACATTACAGTTTAGCTGTATCATATTACTTAGTAACTTACAGGACAGGATCATTTACAATTTTGCCTCAAGGCCTCAGAATCCAGCTTAAAACAGACTCTGAAAATGAGATTACCCTGACCTGGCCAAATGCCAATCCCAAGGCCACTGCCCACAGCAACTTTCTTTTCCTCAGGCTACCTTAGCAGAACTTCTAATAATGTTCCCGAAGATGTGGTCTAACATTATCCATCTAATTGGATAAGCTCTTCTTACGACAAAGAACAGAGACTGATGTCAAGCAGTCATTCAAATCAGACACCAACAACATGTTGGCCCAACTGTGGAACATCTGAGCACGTTTCAAACATTTTACAAATACATGCCTTTGGCACAACAGGGTCATCAAGTTATTTCTAGGACTGTAAGACAGCCAATATATGTTAACAAAACCTCTTCTCATACTTCTCTTTCTCACCTTGCTTGCCTGATTTCATTTTGGATTAAATTTTACAGCCTATGTTTGTTCAGTAGGTCCCAGGTTCTCCCCTCTGTGCCTCACTCTGCTGGGCACAGTATGAAGAACTTGAGAGCAATGACCCTGCTCACAGTCCAAAACAAACCACTCAGATGAAGAACAGCCCTGCCCCAGTGAGGTACCCAGGATCACCCCAGAAGACCTCTCCGTCCACCACATGGGTGAGGCACAGTGACAACTTGTTCCCATACAACAGCACTGTAAACATTTAAAAAACATTATTCAATACATCCTCTATGTTAAAATGTCCATCTTATCTAGAACGGCTGCCTGTCAAAAACAAACCATCACAAAGCATCTCACATCCTTTTTGATTTCATTACACAACAGTATTTCCAGACATTTAAAAATCCCCACAGTACCTGCTGGTTTTAGGATATAGCTGAAGATTGTCTTCACTATTCAGTCTGGGCCTGAGCTCTCTACTGAGCAGTTTCCTACAATAGCTTTTGTAATACACTGTATTTAATTTTGAGTGATGAGTTAGCAGCATTTCACTCAACTTCAATACCACATATCAGCAAGGCACTCAATCACTTTATTTTAACAGCAATTTGTTGTTCAGATTCTAGAAATCCAAGTCTGGCAAGCTTCTTAATATGCATGAGTAGGTTTCATAAAAAGCAAAAAGCATGTTTCCCATTCTGCTCAGCACGTTCAAATCCCATCTTCTTTACAGAAATGGACCACTTTGAAAGGAAAATCCTAGAATTAATACAAAAGGGTATCTGAAATCCAGTAGCTAACACAGATAAGAAAGGTAAAGAAACTGGGGTAATTTCTAAACCTCCATTAGAGATGGGATACTAATTTTTTAATTTGCTGTGAAACTGATTTCAGAAACATAATGGAAAGAGGAAAAATTGCATATTACCATGCATGCAAGAAAAATGTTTGAAATATCCTATTTATCTTCCCTCTCTAAGGGATGTTAATTCTTTTGTACTCCTTGATGATGTGAATCACAGATCAGCATTCTGGGAATCGAGCCTATTCCCATTTACCAGTGTAATACGATCATTTAGCATAATTAACACATGATATTTTGTTACTGCCATGGACTTGGACTAGATCTGAAATGTAAATATTTGCCAAACTGCACATCCTAGTGCCCAGTGCTACACCATGGTGTAACGTAAGACACTCACTTGATTTGCTTTCTCTTCTGGGAGCAGAGTTAAGGCTGTTGTGGGAATTCTCACTTTCATAACATGAAGCAGCTTAAACATTATAGATGATGTTACATTAATTTCTGCAGTATCAAATTTTAAAGGTGTGGAAACAAGATGAAAGAGCTCACAATACAGCAATCATTTCAAGTGGCACAAGAATGAACAGAAAGAAAAGTCCTGGAACAAATAAAAACCATTTCAATCTTCCCCAACTATCTTTTCCCTCATGTACTCCATCACCCAGCTCTCCTAGGACACAGTAATCAACAAACCACCATTCTGTGTGATTCAGAGTGTGGCACACATGCAAAAGGTAATCAGAAAAATCATTGCAAGATGTAAACACACGGTAGCCTCATGGAGAGACATTTTATGACCAAGCCGAGACTCTTTATAACAATCTTAAATTCTACAGCATGAAATTTCATAGGTTCTTTATCTTACATACTGTAACATTATGTCTCATCTACTACAAATACAGATGTTACCTGTGTCAGTGCCTAACACCCTCCATCTATCTTTTCATTCTTTGTCTTGCAACAGAAATATCAGGAAGCTATTCATATCTGTGCTGGTTTTGGGGTTAGTTTTCTTCATAGTGGCTGGTATGGGGCTGTGTTTTGGATTTGTGCTGAACAGAGGGCTGATAATATAGAGATGGTTCTGGTGGTGGTGAGTAGGGCTTACACAGAGCCAAGGCCTTTTCTGCTTCTTGTATTTCCACAGCAAGGAAATTGGATGTGGGAAACTGGGAAGAGACACAGCTGGGACAGCTGACCCCAAGTGACCAAAGGGAGATTTCACACCATGTAATATCATGCTCAGCATAGCAAGTGAAGGAAGAAGGAGAGAGGGAGGGAGATTGGAGAGATGGCTTTTGTCTTCCCAAGTCACCATTACATGTGATGGGCCTGCCCTCCTGGGGATGGCTGAACACCTGCCTGCCCACTGGAAGCAGTGATTTAATTACTTGCTTTGCTTGTGCTTGTGGCTTAACCCATGAGTTTTCCAGCTTTTACCCTTCCAGTTCTCTCCCCAATCGTGTTGGTGGGAGAGTGAGTGAGCAGCTGTGTGGGGCTTGGCTGTTGGCTGGGGTTAAACCACAACCATGTCCAATATCAAATGTACAGATTTTAAGCTAGTTTTGTACCTCCTATTACTGATTTTTCTCTTGGAAACACACAAGTCCTACAACTGAAATTTTCCACAGCAGTCAGACAATAGAACTATTGCCTTGACATTGAAAACCTTCTCAGGATATTTCCCAATTCTCTCTTAAATAAACAGCACCCCTAAGTCAATGCATCTTTGCAGTATCCCCAATATTGAGCTGTTGAGTAGCATCACCTCTAATGACTATTTACACAAGAGTAAAGGAAAGCTCCAGCATTCCTTTTTTGCAGCCTCACCTAATGTTCTTAGCTTTTCCCAGTTGCAAGTAGATTCTTTCCCTTCACAGGCCATAATCTCTCCTCACTCATCCCAAAATGTACAACAGTGGATTTTCTTTGCCTGCAGCTGTCATGACAAGTTTTAAACAGCAGCACAGAAGTATGAAACAGTTCTTGGCAACCCAAGTACAAGAGTAGACTATTAGCTCTCTGTTGCTCTCACTGCTTGGATTTATTTATCACGTGTGATAGAACACAGGCATCCAGCAGAAAGGTGGATCACCTTGCTTTCCCTAAAGCAGCAGAAGTTGCTTCTTCTACTGTGTCAGAAACTTAATGACAGGTAAGCAATGCCACATGTTCCACTCTCTCCTAGGCAAGGTTAAAACCCTGAACACAGGGAATGCAAAAATACAAAGCAATGGGCCTGCAGCTGTACTAAGACACCTAACCCCAGGGCAGCCCTGGGTTCCTCCAAGATGAGTCTATTTTTTCTAAGCCTGTTTATAGAACTACCCTTGCACAAAAGGATAAAATTTATGTGGACTAATGAAAGTGTTCTCAGTAGGAACCTTGTTTCATTCTTCCCTGCTCCCTTTCCCTACAAATAGCACAGATAGGTAAGAAAACAGAGGAAGAGGAACATTTGTACACAATGAAGAGGATTATTGTCCACCTCTGTTACATTTCCTTTGGTACTTATGGCAGCACTTGGAGACAATCCCAACAACAACCATGTTACTCTGGACTCTCTCAGCATTTGTGAGAAGAAAATAACAGATTACAAAAAGTTTTGTAAGGGCTCAGTGTTGGACCGACTCATCTTCCCTTAGTGTCAGTGTGAGTAGTATTAAAGATAAGGGTGAATGACTCCAAGAATCCTTCAGAGAGATCTTACTTACTGAGGGAACTGGATGTACACCAAGGAAAAAGCTGCAGACCAAACCTGGAAAGAAGAAGAAAAAAATTACATTTCTGGTCTTCAGACCTACTTCCCACTACAAACATAATCAGCTTAGCAGGACAGAAAGGAGAGATTTAGGGAGATTTAAAAAAACAAACAGGAAAAAGTATATCAAATTCCACCTGTTTCTGAACAAAAGGAGTAAGTCTCAACACTGGTCTCCAGGGCATAATATACTGATTTGATCTGGACTCAAGTTAAAATAATGGCAACAGGCAAAATATTAAAACAAACTTCAAGAAACTAAAGGGAAAACAGAGATCATGGAGAAAAGCAAAAGCTGTGTGTCTATTAAATCAGAAACACTAGTCAGAAAAATCCAGTCCTTCTATCCCCTGGCATTTAGGTCCCCCATTATCACCATGACTCCTGATGACCTGCTTACAGCAGCCAAAATAGAAATTAAGCAAGACCCTTCCTCATGAACTCTTCCCCAGTAGCCTTGCTTTCTGACTGGTGTCACCTTTGCTTCTAGTACAACAGAGAGTCCTCTGCTTTTAGGACAACTGCTGAAGTCAAAACCACACAACAGAAAGCACCCCACCTTCTCCAATTCATACTGGAGCTTTCAAGCCTGCAACAGCACCACTCCAACGTTAGAAGGGTGCTACAGTGAGCAAAGTGAAACTAGTATTTCCTTCAACCACATGGAGGAAAGTCATGGAACAGTGCCATCTCCACTGTTTAAAACCCCACCAATACTATTGCAGCTGCAAACAAAAAAAGAAGTACAGACTAATTTTTTTTTCTAATTGTGATTATTCACCAAACTTGGTCAATAGAAATGTTTCCATCATTCCATTGTTGTTGATTTTGGAATTATTGTTTTCCCTTTGCCTTCTTCACTGTAACAAGTCTTTGTCTTCTTAAGACAATGAAACATTGCTGCTGATTTCACAGTTTGTTTACTTACGTGCTTCAGCACATGGACACTTCAAGAAATCATACACATCACTTCTATACATCTTTGTTAAAATGAACTAATGCTGTATGAACTCATTACCAATACTGGTCTCCACGGCAAGCACTTGCAGGCGTCCACCCAACCTAACCTAAGTCCTCAGTGACACAGTGACAACTTCAGCCACTGAAGTCCCCACACTGAAGTCAAGGGTAGCTAAGCAATAACTAATGAATAATAAATAAATAAATATTAAAAAAAATATCAAGAATTAAATTAGCCAAGATTCCCACAGTTCCATTGTGTACATGTGGGCTAGTTAGTCAAACTGCTGTCACACATAACATGCTGTCAGCTACATTTATAGATGAACTTTCATCATCACTGATGTAAGCCAGTTATGAACACAGCATAATCTGTAGCAAAGGCAGAAATGGTCTGAGAGGAGCACTTCAAGTCATGTAATCCTGTAAAACAGGTAGCAGTCCTAGCCATGTCAGAGGTGCACTGACTGGCTTGACAAAAGCCAGCTCTACATAACAAAATTAGGAAAGGAAAATTAAATGCCTGCAAGAAAACTGTTGAAGAGGTCTTCTTGTTGGCCAAGGTACACATTAATAATAAAATCAAAGAAACAAGACTCTTCTGACAGACCAGAACTGGTGGGATGAAAATTCATGAACCAGAACTGAAGAGTTCAGTTCATGCTCCCCACAGATTCACTATGTGGCTTGGGTAGGTACAAGATTGCTGCAAAAACTGTGATGCAAGGAACACCCACTCTGCAAATCCTTCAAAAACTTGAATCTTTCACTATGCTTTCTATGAGAGTAGGGAACTTGTACTCAGCAGCCAGACAACCTGTTCAACCCACAGCTCACAGCAGAAGAAAGTAGGGAGACAAGTCTGCCTTCCAAAGAAGAAGTCCTGTAACATGAGGCCTAACAAAACCCCAAAGAAGAAACTGCTGATCTTTTCTCTTCTAGAAAGCTCAGTGACTGGTAGGCACTTATATCCTGCTAGGTACATCACCACACCTCTCCCCTAAACTAAAGCATTCTTGCCTTTCAGTTTCTCAAACCATGGCCCAAGGGCAAGCAAAGTCTGTTTTTTTGTAAATAGGTGCTCTGGACCAACGTCATCATCCCAGGTAAGTACCTACTTTGGTTCTCCTTGGCAATTTCAAGCTTGCCATGGGGATATTTTTACACCTGAAGTATGAGATGAGTGCATTTTATTTCTAAAATTTAAACCTCCAGCCCTAACCACTTACAGATCTTTGAAATAGAAACTGGGCTGTCCAGTGATACAAGCAGAAATAGTCTGGTAGTGATCTTCTACTACAGACTTAAGAACATCACTTTTCAATATCTCTTAAAAGTAAAGGGGGAGATGACTCAGCACCTCCAAAACAATCAAGGGCCTCAAGAAGATTTTGATAAATTACTATCAAATTTTAAGAACAGAGAAACTAAAGAATACTTGCTAAAGTAGGGAGGAAGATGGATATTCCTAAATGAAGCAACATGTCTCTTTAAAAAGCCCTTTAAAATTTTCAGAAAAAAACACCGACATATCTAAATGACTTGGATCAATTTTGTTTCCTTTTTGTGGTTTAATGTAAAAACACCAAGGAAGAAATAGACTAAAGACAGCAAAAATTTTCTGCTCTTCCCTTAGAATGAACTTCCTCAGCTCTTCAAAGAGGAACTGACAGAGAACAGAATAAGAAGGAAGAACTGAAGATAGAGCTGTGAAAACCAAGCTATGATGAAACACAAGCAGGACTTTTTGTTTTCATAAAAGAAAACAAGAGGCTATAGAGATTGCTTGGGTATCCCTGAAGAGTAGGCAACTGAAGATGGATTCTGACTGCTTTAAGAAAGATGTCTTAAGAAATTATTTTAAGAAAGACAGAATGGAAAGGAGTTTCTTGCATAAGTCTTGGAAGGTACTTTGTGGTGATCATTCACCAGGAAATGGTGCATCAACAACATGGAACTTAGAAAACTGAAAGGCATCCGGATGTATTTACACTAGTGTGAGAAGTTACGACTCTGTTCTCATTCTCTCCTCCTGGTTCTCTCTAGAAAATCCCTTCTGTACTTCATGGTCCTTTTCACTCTGCCTTCTATATAACTAGAATAGAGCACACATCCAAAAAGCTCCTGTTCTCAATGAAGTCTCTTCCTCTACAGATAGTTAAATCACTCTACGGATCACTGGTCCTGGTAATTACTTTTACCACGGCCTTCATATCCTAATCTCTGACCATATTCACCTGAAATACTGTCCCAAGTCTTCCCACATGAAAGAGGAGAAGTTTCAGTGTCTAGGATTTAGCTGATCTTCCATTCTGAGTAGCTGTGAAGGGCATATACGGGGAATTTTCTCAGAGTTGCAGTTCTTGCCCCTGGCTCTTCATCTTTGATGGCGCCCAATAGCTCAGCATTAGGTGTCTGTACTATTTATATCCTCCCTATAGATGCCTCTGCTGCTGTCCACAGTGAGCCAGGTTCTATGAGTGCAAAGTCTTGCCAGTCCTGCTGCTTTCTTCACTGCTGGGAAACAGATCAGCAAGAGCTTTTCTAACACTCAGAGCCACTGTTACTTGGCAAAACTTTGTGAGACAGCACAGCAGCACTGGAGAGATCTAAAAGCTCTCATGTATGAAAGAAAATCACTTAGTTTACACTTGGAAGATTCTTTTACAGGCTTTTAGGCCAGCCATTTAGGTTTTTATTTTACAAGGAGACATGCTCCCATCTGCATGTTAGTACGGGTCTCTTCTACAGCCAGAACCATTATCCCATTTCCCTAATGGTATTTTGTCCACATGTATATAAATACACATAAACAATACTGTGCAGATTGTCCTCTAACAGAACACACCAGGCATTCCCAGAGCACTGCTTTCAATCCTTCACAACTTCAACTGCACTTTCTTCAAAGTCAGGTAACAACCTTCATTCATATATGGTTACAGTCTTAAAATAAAACGGAATGCAAAGCTGATTTTGGGATAAGTATATATTTACAAAATCAAGGAACTGTTTAAAATAAAGCAGGATGAACATACTGGGCAGAACCACCTTACACTGAACTGTATGAAGAGTTGTGGGTAAAAAACAGCAGTAGAGAAACAGAAAGGAAAGTATGCTTTCAAAAGCATTCTTGAATTATTTAACCTTTAGAAATGTGCAAATGAAAACAAAAAAGTCTCCTTGCCTGCGCTCAGCATGAGTTTGGAATACAGCTGCCATCACCATAAATGTGATTGTCAGCATACTGCCACAAGGCACTTGAGGAGACAGCACTGACTACCCAACTGCACAAGACAAGTCACTTGGGTTCTTCTCACCAATGTCCTAAACCCAGGATTCCTTCAACTTCAAGCTTTGCCTCACTCAGTCCTTCAGCTCAAATGAATTTAATTAAGAGTGAAATTAAAGGACACCAAATACAGGAGAGTTCACAGAGCCCTCTGCTCTCTTGGATTTGTGCTGATCCATGCTCTCTAGCAGAGTCTCACAATTTTGAGCTGAGTCTCCTTCAAACCAGCTGACAGGGTGTGACATTTCAGCTCTCTGTTCAGTGTACCACCTCATCCTTCCTTTTCAGCCCTTCCTCCCAGGGGAGGACTGCAGATTTCCTCTCCCTTAGCCTAGTGCCTTCTCAAGGCTCCTGCCTTCCCACCCACACCCCCCTGAGGTCCTTCTCCAGTCTAGCCCTGCCTCCTGCCCAGACAGGCCACACATGGATAATGCAGCTCCTGTAGTCCTGTGCCTGCATCAGGATGATATATTCCATCATACTCTCACTGTGAGCTTACACAGACCAATCCAAGCACCTGTAAATCAGTGAGGATGGCCCAGGCTGAAAGCAGCTCTACTTGAGCAATATAAGAGCAGAAAACGAAGCCCAGTTAACACAGTTCAGCTGATTCTAGAGACAAACAGCGACTCGGCCTCAAAAATATCATCAGCTTTTCGCTAGATAATGCAGTTTGTTTCCTCTTTTGCACTTGCAACAGAGATCAGGGGAATAAACACCCAGCTATTAGTCACTTCCACCTTCAGAAATATCAGGCATTAGAACAGCATGACAGCGTCTGCATTAGAAAGGAGAACTCTGACAACAAAAGGGAAAAGCGCTTTCAAAAAAACTTTAATAAGTTTTCCCGTTGTATCTTTTGAAACAAAGATTAATGCAAACTTCAAATCTTTTAAATGTATGGTACTACTCCAGTGTTATCATAATATTACAACATCATATTCACATCACTGTAAAGAAATGCTAAGCTTAATTAATACCTTTGTCCACTTAAAGGCTTATTGGAGCATATGTTTATGATACAGTCTGCCCCATCTGCCTGGATCCCTACAACATGCCTATCTGTTCTATACTCTTGATTTTCAAAGCTTTTCAACAACAATTTTTTCACCCCTCCTCAACAGGCAGTCTAACAGACCAATACATCCCACCGGCATCAAAACACAGATCGTTACTCACTCAGGATCCCACATTTCCTATCTGTTCTTTCTTCCACGTGAGGCACAGTCAGATGCCTCCTTTTTTACTGGGCTTGCAGACAGTAACACCTTGCAGCAGCTGGGCTTTGCCCAAGGATCATGCCTCATCCTACAAAGTGTAGCCCTCAAGGTTTATTTTTTGGCAGCAATAAATGCAAGTGTTTGGAATATCATCAGACAACAGAGGGAAAGGTGAGGTAGGGCTTGAAAGACATTTGAGCAACAGTGCTGTCCAGCTGTATGAACACTTGACTCAGTGATATCACCCTCCCAGAAACACCTGGGCAATGAGCAGAGCATCCAGCATCTTTCACTGGAGAACAGAGTCCAGCCTCATGACAAACACACCGCAAAAAACATGTCACTGAAGCACAGAAAGTGACCCACAGGACAGATTTGATGTTTTTTCCTCCAGGAAACACAGCACTGACATTCAGCAATGCATGTTTCATTGAGGGAGGCTACAAGGAGCAGCAGGAACAGCCTGGAAGTCAGTTTTAGGAGATCAGGAGAGATGAAGAGGAAGTGCAGAGTGCACTAGTGATACCTGTAGTCTCCAGTAAAGTATCTTGTTAACACCTGAGTAAAACATGCAGAAGTTTGTATCTTCCCAACAAGTACTTCTCCTCAAAATGAAATTCCAACATGCTTTCCACTGAGCGAAGAGATGGACCTTCCTGAGAACATCTCTACTTTTCCACAGTTTCACTGCCATGTAGAGAGGAAAAGACAAATACCTATTTCTGATCCACTCACATTTTCTGGGTATTGCTAAGACGGCCTCACCAGGATTGACTCAATCCTAAGGTCTGTTAACAACCACAGCACAAATGGGGAAATGATCTGCTGGCCCTGGCATATTTATTCTATTTTCCAGAGAGTCAAAAAAGACAACCCTCACATAAGAGCTGTTCCCTGGTCATGCACACACTGCCTTTCCCCAAGCTCAGCACCATGCTTTATTGTCATCACACTTCCTACATGAAATTTGAAAGAACATGGTTTGATCTATTCAAGAACACATCTTGAAGTGATGTTACACCAAAAAGGCACTTCGTACTTCAACAATCACTGAAGGAAAGTGAGTTTACAAATACAAACTGTTCCCCTACCCACACACACACCTTCCCAGCATAAGCTGCAAGCATAGTGAGGAAAGTTTTTAATTCAATTTCTTTTAGCATCTTAGCAACACATCAGCATCCTAAAATCTTCCTTCATTTCTTCATCTGGGGTATTTACAAGTATTGCCATTGTTCTACACACCTCCTTCCTTCTCAGACCAAAAGGCTGCTTGATCTCAGGATCAGAGAATTCATGTTGGAGCAGACCTGTGGGGGTTCCATCATGCTCTACCTTACACAGGGCCAGCTATGAGGTCCCAAAAGGACTTTATCCACTTCAGCCTTGAAAACCTGTGAGGAGAGACATTGCACAACCCCTCTAGGCAACTTGCTCCAGCATCTGACTGTCCTCATTGCTGGAAATGACATCTATCTTGAACCTTGATTCAACTTTCCTTTGTTGTCCCTCATGCAGTCACTATATACTAAAGTGAAGAAGCTCTGTCTTCTTGAAAAGCTCCTCTAAAGTACCAGAAGGTCTCTACAGGTCCCATCAAAGTTTTCTCTTCTCCAGGCTCAACAAGCATAGTTCCCTCAGCATACAATCCTCATGCTGTACCAGGATAACCACTTCCTTGGGTACTGGCTGCAGTCTTATTAAAATAGTCCTGAGTATTGTCAGCTGCCTTCACTTCCAAGGCACAATGCTGGCTCAAGTTCAGTTTCTTTAAAGCATTCTCATCTCTTTTTGTCATGCATCAATAAATCTGGTGACATTCAAAGTAGAAACTAACAGGGCACCAGTCATTTTCAATTGTAAAACTCAAGTACCTTGGGAATATTAACATATTACTTCTAAAATAAGCAGTCACTTCTGCTCCAGCTCTCTCAGAGTAATATCAAGACAAAGTCTTGGAGTCTCTAGTGCAAACTTGCTAGTTTCACTTGCAACACAAATGTGAAATTCCTCCATTCAGTGCTGTTGGTTTGCTATTTTAATTTGTGCTCTTCCTGTGTTTCACTTTTCTATTGCAGTTTTTTAGTTTGTGTGTTTGGGGAGACAGGGGTTAAACACTAAATATACACAGTTGTGATGGAAATACCCTCATGGACAGGCTGAGGTTTGGCATGCTTTGGAAGAAAATAACTTAAAATAGCACAGAAAGCAAAGACTGTGGCATATGCATCTCTGATAGCTACTTTCTGCTAAAATAACCAAAATAGCTAAGATAACACTGACTTTCACCACTAACCCTCTACCCTGCTCAACAGAGATGAACAGGGCCATTCTAACCTCAGAGCTTTGCCTGTATAATGCAAATGACATGGCATTTGTTATGTTCTGACCCCAAGGTCTTCTTATGCAGATTTATTAATGAGAATTAGGTTTAAAGAAAGTGCAGGTACCCAAAACCAAGTTTGCCACAAGTCTTACAGCCCCATTATAGAAAAAGCTGTTTCTGTAGGATTTGCAATTTGATCATGACAGGTCTAAAAATATAAAAGGGAAAGATCTGGAGGCAGAAGCTATATTAGTTCCATCAGTTTTCATACTTGGAGCTCAGGAAAAAAGCAAAATGGAAGCAAAGGACATAAAACTGAAGGACTAATTTTCTTTCCTTGGTGTTCTCAACATCACATTGATAATTTATCTTTTGACATTCTAAAAGTTATTGAGTGCTAACTTTGGCCCCACATTCCATGCCAACAAAACTCATATGAATGCACACTTCAGTGGCATTTATATAACTGCTCTCCTTTGCAGTTATACACCCTGGCTACAAAGGACTCCACTACCAGCTTAACAAACAAACCATTAAAACAATTTGTGGCACCTGTTACTAACAACTTTGCTACAGGAACATGTTAAGGTTTGGCTTCCACAAGCAACGTTTAGGCCCATCTAGGAATGGGCCAAGAGCCCAAACAAACTGTGTGATTTGATTTCCACGGCTGTTCTAGAGAATATTTAACTTTTACCCAGACATATCCCAGGTGACTTATGCCTATATCTTAAAGTAAGTTCAATGCAGTCCGGTAGGAAAATCAGGTGCCCCCATTCCTGTGGTTCAAACCACAGAACTGTAGAGAGTAAAAGCACAGAACAAAAGAGTTGATAAAAGGATTAAGTAGAGAAATGCAGCTCACCCTTGTAGTCTAATTTTTTCCTTAACACATCACCCCCAGGCCACAGGTCCTCCCTCCCCTGTGCCCATCAGAAATCCCTGGAGCTTAAGGCCTTCCCAAGAGGCAAACCTCACATAGCTCCCACCTCCCACCAGGAGCAAGGCGGCAGGCGGATATCCAAGACTCAGCAAGAAAAGTTTCCAAAAGCTCGAACAGGAAAAGGCCACGCTGGAGTCAAGTTTTACATAAGAAGGGGGAAGGCAGGAACCACTGGCACCACGTCCGCGGGCGGCTGCCGAGCGGAGCTGTCAGCCCAGGGCGGGATGGGCTCGCTCCCATCCCGGCCGGGCGCTGCCTCCCCTCACGCCTGCCCCGGGTGCCCTCAGCCCCTCACACCCGCTGAACCTCGGGGGTGCGCACAACCACAGCAGAGACAGCCCCCGCCTGCCAGCAGCGCTGTCCCAGGGATGTTTTCCCCGGCGGCGGGGACAAATCCATCCCCAGCCAAAGCCACCCGCTCCCGTTGGATGCCCATCCCGGGATGGGCACCGCGGGCTCCCCGGCCGTGAGCAAGACCGCGCACGCAGACGCCGCTGGGCTCGCCTCATCCCTCTGAACTAACTTTCCTGTTTCCGCAAAAATCACACAGG